>CM060900.1:223631478-224153978 GCA_030762935.1 Hymenopus coronatus | reverse complement strand
GGGAGGAAGAACCCTGTAAAACGGGAGGAAGAACCCGGTAAAACGGGAGGAAGAAACCGGTAAAACGGGAGGAAGAACCCGGTAAAACGGGAGGAAGAACCCGGTAAAACGGGAGGAAGAACCCGGTAAAACGGGAGGAAGAACCCGGTAAAACGGGAGGAAGAAACCGGTAAAACGGGAGGTAATCAGACAGATTCTACTTGTGATTTTCTTTCAGTGTTGCGCGGGGCCGTTTGCTTGCGGTGAATGCTTGTACACTCGGAACCATTTGTATCGCGGGTCAATTCGGGATGTAATGGAACTAACTCGCATTTCGTACGCCACTGCATGCTCTATCGGTTCTTTCCAAAGGTAGTTTTTCCTTTTCGGCAAGACTTGTCGCTAGGAAGCAGCAGTACTGCAAATCACCAGCAGATAACAGGCACTTCAAACCATGTGGCAACTGACGACAAAATACTCTTCACAAAAGTAAATACCCATGTTCTCTTAGCACGCGAAGGGCTTTCTCGCATAGAGGGTATAAGAATAACATTTGTCATACTATGCTACCATGCTCTTTTGCTGTTCAGAGGTAATGGCGGCCATACGCCTAACTCACAGAGCCCACCTCAGCAATCATTGTAAACAAATGGGCAAATATTATAAATGCGCTTTCAATGCATCTGTAGAAATTGAGCTGGTATTGTGTTTAGGTTAAGTAGTTTAGCAGAAGTAAGAATGACTCCAGTGTTGAGTACTCTACTTCCAAACGTAACCTTAATTAGCAAGGATACACACATCTGATTACGATAGCTAAAATCGTTGAAACGCGAATCTAGTAAACGACTAAGGAGTCAGAAAGTGCATCGAATCCCTGTGAGTACTGCTTTTTTTTTTTCTTCTTTTTAACGGAACTGCTTATTTGCGTAACTTATGCAAAATATAACATTTTTTAGTTTAATGGAGCCTCTTTCTGATAAGAGAAACAACCTTCATAGTAGCAAATTACAAGGCTTTTTACTGAACATTGCGTTGTAATATTGCCGTCCTCTTACATACAAACGCTTCAATGCCGTTGAAATCTTACAACTGAATGTTTTGTAAAATATTAATTGCAAATGCTGCAAATAAAGCAGGAAAATACGCATAGCTCAACTGTCACACATTCCTCCCAAAATTAATAATATTTTCTATCAATATCCACATTCAACGGCATCTATATAAATCTCGTATTTTATTACCATGTTAAAGAAATACTTCCGTCATGCATTGTTAATGTTTATAGTAATCCACAATGTATCTAATTGTGACAATATTTTCAAATGCCTATTAATGGAATATTTAATAATTATTATATCGTTTTGATTATTTCATCAATTTGTTTGTCATTAAGAAAAGAAACTAAAAAGACTTATACCTCACACTGAACACTTCGATACTCATATTGTTATAGGGAATAAACCTATAAAATTATTATATAAAATAACAGAAAAGATGGAAATGAAAGGAAAGTGGGTCCTTGATTAATTGGTTTTCCACTTAAAGGGTTAAATTCTTCATGGAGTTTATTAATAATTAAATTAAATTTCATCCCCTAAATAAATGTAAAGACATATCTAGAAACAACAGCAAAGTATCTAAACTATTTCTGAAGATGTTACGAACTTTCCACCTAGCAATGAAATTTGTTGCCCAATTAGGGACAGATTGGTTCTTACTATCAAATGAATAAAGCGCACCGTTCACAACTGAAGAATAGGCGAGGAGGTTGCGTGGCTATACGTTGAATTCAACAGCGCCGTCTGTTACGGGTTAGAATCTTGTGTCCTGCTGCTTATTTTCTGACATTGAACAATAACAATCTATTTAATACTTCGAGATTGTTATTATCAGGAATGAAGAATCAGGTTAAAGTCGCTATTCTATATATTCAGTTAATTACAACTCCGTTGTGTTCTGTTTAATATTCCATTTAATACTATATTCGTTGGAGTCCGGTAATTTTAGGAATGCTTTGTTTCAACATTAACATCTTTTATGTTATTAATTCCGGTCTATATTCTGTGCTTTGAATACTATGAGTCCTATTCTCACATAGTATTGTGTTTGTGTTGCATAACTGCATAGTTAACTATATAAGGAATGTATTCATGCTGAGTTCTTTCAAAATTTCTAAAATAATTATTTTCGTGTCTTGTGCCTGAAACACTTTAATATCCTTCTTGTCGAGCGAGATTTTATAACATGAAGATATAATGTTTCCTTAGATCCACTGTGGATTACTGTAAACACAAGCAATGCATGACCGAAGTATTTCCTTAACATGGTAATAAAATTCGAGATTTATACAGGTGCCGTTGAATGTGGATATTGATAGAAAATATTATTAATTTTGGGGGGAATGATTGACAGCAGAGGTAGGCGTATTTTCCTGTTTTATTTGTAGCATTTACAATTAATATTTAATAAAACATTCGGTTGTAAAATGTCAACGGGACTGAAGCGTTTGTATGTAAGAGGACGGCAATATTACAACGCTATGCGAAGTAAAAAGTCTTGTAATTTGCTACTATAAAGTTTGTTTCTCTTATCAGAAAGATACTCCATTAAAGTGTAAAATGTTATATTTTGCATAAGTTACATAAATAAGCAGTTCCGTTAAAAAGAAAAAAAAATAGTATTCAAAGGGATTCGATCCACTCATTAGTCTTTTACTGTTGTCGCGTATCAACGACTTCAGCTGTCCTAATCAGATGTGTACATACTTGCTAATTAAGGTTACGTTCGGAAGTAGAGTACTCAACTCTGGAATTATTCTTACTTCTGCTACACTACTTAAGCGAAACACAAAACCAGCTCAATTTCTACAGATGCATTGAAAGCGCATTTATAATATTTGCACATTAGTTTACGATTGCTGAGTTGGGCTCTGTGAGTTGGGCGTATGGCCGCCATTACCTCTAAACAGCAAAGGAGCATGGCAGCATAGTATGACTTTACGTTATTCTCATACCCTCTATGCAAGAACGCCCTTCACGCGCTCCTACCAGAACATGGGTATTTACTTTTGTGAAAAACACGAACATGTGTGATGAAGGGGGTCGTGGTATTTGCTAAAGTTATGAAAAATCAAATATGGAAAAACCCCTATGATTCCGCAATATAATTAATTTCACCGAAATAGTCATGCCGTAATGATGTATATAATATCAAGCGCCGTTGTATGTCTGTTATAAATATGTATGTATTACTACCCAAACTTTAGTGCTGGTTCTAGAGTCGTGTGTGTTAGAAAGGTTTTAAATGTAACTAACCAAAATTCAGTTCAGGTTCCAGAATATACTTAGTATATTCAGCACCAGTTAAACAAATGCAATTTCTGAGTGGAATAAAATGAAATTCGGTTAGTTGCATTGTTAATTCCCATGCGGAACTTTTTCCCAGCAGTGCTGTTTTCCATCTAATCTCTGTAGCACTGAAACAGCTTGGAGAAGTTCTGGCATCATAAAATTACAGTAGCGTAGCCAGATGGGTGGGATGAAATATTAAAATAATTGGTATAAAATCAAAAGATAAATGTGAATGGATAAGATTCCGTATCTATCGCAGTCCAGACTGGCACGCTCGCACACAAGGTGCCATATTTACCCAGTACGCAGTGGTGGCCTTATCAATGCAAATATGGGAGAGAATATGATTATTGTTAATGAAATGTGAAAATCTGGGTTTTCTCTTCCGTTTTTCAATTTGAGCACGAGTTTTATTTTATAACCTTTATGTATTAAAATACCGTTGAAAGCGGTAGAGTTGATAAACCGGTAAGAGCGTATGCAGTGTATTACCGTAACACCTTTAACCGAGAAGAAATCTTCAGGATCTAGTGCAGACATGTTGACAGTCCTGCTTCAATTGGGAAAAGAGTTTCCTAATATGAATAACTACCATCTGTCATCAGGTTTATAAAATGTTTTGTTTTGTGCTGGTTATGAGCTACCGGAGCATGTCCCTGCTAGTTCTTAAGACGCTCTCAGGTGTCTCTGCGGTAGGCATGTGACGTATCTAAAGAGTGATATCAGCGCCACTTGATTCTTCTGATCGTGACTGTACAAGTTAAGGCGTAGGCATTTAACATATGTTTGCGTACGGTATATGCTACAAGTCATTGCTTTGTACAGCTTGAAGTATTACAAAACGTGTTTTCTCGTGTACTACTTTCGCATTGATTTTAAAGCGCATATGCTGCGATTGAATTAAATGAAAAGCCTTAAATAACTGAAATGCCTGCTGACAAATTTCAACAACGAACATGTATGTACGATTTTCTTATCAAAACAGATTCATGCCGACAGTATGTAGGAAATTTATAAACAGGTTCCCTGGCAGGAAGCTAAAGACACCTTTGGAGTTATAACTGTAACATGAGGGTGAAATAAATTATTGTATGCATGCTATAGACTAATGAACGTTTACGAGCAGAAAATTCGGGAAATTAAGCTCTAAAATACTGCAGTTATTTTGGCATTCTGCCAAATTCATCCCACCCGCGTTCTCGGCTGAGACGTGGTGCGTACTGTCTATAGATATTAAACAGTCTGGCTGCGGCTAGCGCCCATAGAGGTTGTGTGTCCGCTGTTGTGTTGAGCGTAATCGGCCGACGTAAAATAGATTTTTTTGAGTCTATAGTACTACAAGGCAGCATTTCTAATGATTGAGGCAATACAACGACAAAATACTTTGCAAATTTCATTCCGAGGAGCTGAACGTCGTCCCAGCACGTTGGAAGTGCATGACTGGATTCACGACTACATGAAAATGCCACCAGATCAGGTAGATACACTTCAGTTTCATTCAAGAGAAAAATCAGTTTTTATAAAATTTATATCTGTAACACATTATGAAAGATATTTACAGACATTTCGAGGGGATGCAGAATTTAGTTATGAGAATAGCAAAATACTAGCTGTAAATATTGGACCAGCTGACTGCCGTGTTGTAAGTATCAGGATTTTTAATTTAGTGCCTAAGATCGCTCATACTTTTCTGGAACAGAAATTTTCGCAATATGGGAAAATACTAGACGTACGAGAAGAAGAATGGACCACAGGTTATAAGTACCCCATCAGGTCTGGTGTTCGTTCTGTGCGAATGGAATTAAAAAATAAAATTCCACCAACAGTAGTGGTGCGTGGGTTTCCTGTTGGTGTGACATATCTAGGACTATCGCAAACTTGCTATATGTGTAGGGAAGCCTCTCATTTTTGCTCACAATGTCCATACAAAAAGTCCGTATTGCCTGTCTCGGTCTCGCGCAGGGCTGTGTTACTCAGCGATGTAGTGAGAGGACAAGTTAGCGCTCGGGTGGCAGGGGAATGTAAACAAACAGGTAGATGCGTCAAACGGGCCCGCTACTGAGCCTGTTTGTAATGTTAAATCAACGGAGGAAATTTACCGACCACCAGCTGCATACGTGACGATGCGGCTGCGGTGGTGCAGGAGACATCTGTATCCGCACCGGTAGCAGTGAACACTCGCACAGAAGTACCAGAGATCGGTGTCTCATCTCCTACATAGTCTTCTTTAATTGTGGTGCCCACTAGTGGCAACAAGGGCATGGTTGGCATTTGCAATCCAGCAGACACAGTAATGACTGAACAACGGCAATGGAGTGAGATAGATTCTGATGAACCTGTGTAGATTAGGGGAGAACGTCCGCTGTCTGTTAGCGAGGAGGGGAGAACCTAAGAAACGGCATCTGACATCGCTTGGGAGTCCGTTAAAGACCCTCGTCTCCGGAAGCATATGTCTTCTCGGTCTGGTAGCCTGCCTTGTGTTTCAGGAAACATATCCATGCCGCTGAATATGCCGCCGGTCCCCATGGCCACGCCCACTAAGGCGTTTCGCTTTGGTGCTTCGTGGGCAGGGGATCGTGGGTTCGAGTCCCGTCTTGGGCATGGGCGTTATATGTTTGTGCAATGTGTAGATCTTTGTGTAAAGGAATAGTAAAAGCAGTAATTATACAGTAAATTTAGGGGGAAACGTAAACAGGGGATACAGTGCCGAATCCTGACAACACTTCGTTACTGTTTAAAAAAAAAATGCCTAGTTACACCTTGGACGGTGGCAACCATACCTGTTCTGTTTTACTTCTGACCTGTTTTATGGCTGGCTTACGTACCTTCGCAACTGTCAACATGAACTCACTACGCTGCACGGCGAAAAAAGCTCTCTTGCGTGATTTTGTGCGGACTCATGACTTAGATATAGTTTTTTCTCCAAGAAGTCAATATTACTGACTTTAGTTTTATGGGTCCACAGTGAATGTTGGAGAACATATATGTGGTACTGCTATTTTATACAGAGCTACTTTGACGTTTGCCGAGATAGAAATGCATCCTAGTGGTCACGTTATAAGTGCTAGAATGGACAATATGCTGTTGCTTAACCTGCACATGCCTTTCGGAAGTGATACGCGCCATGAAGGAGAACAATTCATAACCAATATTCTACCCTACCATTTGAAATGGAATTATACCGTTCTATTAGTAGGTGACGACTTCATTTGCGTGCTACGTACCGACCTACATTTTTGTGATATTTGGAAGCATATGTACGCTTTGTCTGTAGAATTTACTTACTTTTGAACGAACTGTGCCTCAAGGATAGATCGTTTCTATTTAAGCGCTGAGTCCAAATGTCTGGTCTACGCTGTGAATGTTTTGCCTGTGGTCTTTACTGACCACCATGCTGTCAAGCTGCAATTAATTGCTGAGAATCACATTCCGCTATATGACAGAGGTTATTGGAAATTAAACCAAGCTTTATTACATGGCACCATTATTGCGCTGATTTTGCCAAGTTGTGGTAAAGTCTTCAGGGCAAAGCTCAATGCTCCTCGCTCACAGGGGTGAAGAAGTGGCGACATATATTTAATCCTAGTATTACAAGCTTCTTTGAGAACAAACGTCGTGAGAGAGCCATTTAACGACATACCTTAGACTTTTACTAAGAAACACTAATGGGTCTTCTCTCTAGACAACAGAGTGGTCAGGCCTATCCAATTGCTTCAATCTGTAAAGTGGAAGATATTGGGAATACAGGAACATATTTTGGTGGTAACTATGACACGTTCTCGCACTCATCACTTCGTCCTTGCACAGGAGAAATCTTTGTTTCATACAATTAAAGGAAAATGTTATGGTAGAGGATGTTACATTCATGCTCTTCTGACACCGGTGGGCGCCAAGGCCACCTGTGTACCTCAAATCCTACAGACTATTCATATGTGTTATTGCACCATATTTGACACCACTGACCTTCGCAATGACGCCATGGAGTGGCTATTACAATATGTTAACACTGGCATCACTGTGGAGGAACACCGTTACTTGGAGCGGAGGTATCCTGCAACGGAAATACTGCACAGCATTAATTTCGCTAGCACCCATTCCTGTCCGGGAGAAGACGGCCTGTCATATTCATTCTACAATATCTTTTGGAGTATAATCAATGAAGAAGTTGTACAGCTGGTGAATGAGGTCCTTCTTGGATCGACCTGTAGCCCTGGATTAGCAGATGACATTGTCATCTTGATCTCAAAGAAAATATCTCCAATGAATGAGTGGGACCATAGGCCTTGTCTACAATACTGACTACAATATTGTGATGAAAGAACTTGCATCCAGATTAAGGCATATTCTCTCTTCAATTGTAACATCCGGACAAACATGTGGCATCCCGGGCAGGACCACAATTGACAACCTTCTAATACTCCGTGATACGCTTCTACATTATGAATCCGTCGGAGGCTGCTGCATTGTTCAGCCTAGATTTTGATAAAGCTTTTGATAGAATTGTACATGCCTATATGTTTAAAGTGCTTCATCAATTCAAATTTCTACCGCTGATAGTATTGGCAATGTGGACCCTCTACAGTGAGATGACTTCGAAAGTTCAAGTCCTACCATTTCTTAGTCATCTCTTTTAAGTTTGAATGACCAGGATGACTATGTAAGTCGGAATTACACTCAATGGGTACTGTAAAGGATTTATTCTGGTCTAGTCTTCGGTAACGCCAGATCAGGACCTACCTTCGAGACATATGCTCCCTCTGGGGGACTGCCGCAAGCTCGGAGCTCGTGAACAGGGACTGGGTGGCTTCGGAAGCGTTTCATCGGTAAACTTTAGGAACCTCGCTTATGCCTGCGTCTGTCGTCATCAGGATCTGGTCGTCCTTCGGTTCTCTCCCCTCGCCCCACTCCCCTCAACGTGATAGGCAAAGACCACAAGAGCCAACATCAGATACCCTGTCCCAGTGCCCTGGGGGCCCCGTCTATGCTTGATCCTACCCTTGATTTTCTATTTTTTATTTCAAGTCCCTTGAGGCTGTAAATCTTCAGAGTTGTGGCCAGTGTTTTAATCAAACTTTCGGGACGTAAGATATATTTTTATGAGGTTGATTCAATTAGTTATTTCTAAACGGTTTGAAAATTTGAAACCACTTTGTTGTACCACATCAGTCGTCTGCTTAGTACAAGCTGCTAAATTAGCCCCAGTAATCATCTCTGCCAGGACTAATGCCTGTTACAGACATTGCCCCAAGTGCAGAAAAGGTCATAAACCTGCAGATTAATTTCTCATATGTGCTGCCTCATTTTTGCATGCACAAACAGCATACCACAATAATACTGAATGACCTCTTCACACGAATTTCATCACAAACATGATTGCATTCCCTTCTCTTGAAGACAATTTTCTTACTAATAACAGAGTTCTCTATGTTTCATTTAATATCTTATTTCATCTGGTGTTCTTAAAACTGAAGCATTAGAGTATTCAGATAGTGAGGAAGACTAGGAAAGAAGCTCGGTATTGTGTTCAATTTACGGGATGGCCTGTCACTCTGTCTTTGACTTGTTTCTCCATTTCCGTCTGTACGATGTTCAGTGTTCAATGGTTTCTACTTCAGTGTGTTGAGCATGTTTTATGCACACTGAACTTGATGGATTGGGTGGCCATTTATCCTAGGAGTTTTTCTAGCCTATCGTCACTTTTTGTACTATCTTGTGGGACTTTAAACTCTGATACATATCCTTTTTTGATAGACAGATCATTTATTTTACAGCCACGAACACAGCAATATTAGGCTCCTGAAACAACCATATTAGTTATTATAATTTCAAATGTCACCATAACAGAAACAAGTGTATCCATAATCCTTCGGAGAAATGGCTGAATACCATTTTCATTTATTAGTGAAATTACAGCTAGTTTAACGCTTGTACTAGAAATTTTAGATGGTGCATAGGTCAGGTAGTAACATTTCACAATCACATTCCACCATATTGTAATTAATCCATTTCTATGTTAACACAAAAGAAACCGGGCGGCATGGCTCACGCAGGTCCCACATTCGGCAGATCATGGGTTTGATCCCGGAGGCACGCCTACTTAACCCATCGGTTTTTCGGGGGATTTCTCCGCGTTCCCAGGCGATTGCAGGGTAGTGTTATTTCATCCTCTGAGTTTCCTGTCCCTCCATGTCGTTTCCGTTGTTATTTTATTCATTCTTCATCCCGTTTGTTTATTTCAGGGGTTTAGAAGTGTCAGTGATGGTGCTCGGTGCAGCGTGGCAGCAAAAAGGATGCTGGTTGTGAATCTCTCCGTCCTAAAAATTCGGCTAGTTGCCGGGATGAGTACCACTCCTGTTGGAAGCGTTGCCCCCGCGTAGGGTGGGGTTCCATCTGTTGAGGTGCTTGTGACTGGAAACCGTAGGCACCCTGTTATTGCTGTCCTATTGTTCCTGCTTCTGGCTGCCCAGTGTATACTCTGGGTTTTAAGAAAACTTACTGTTTCTCTCTATCTGCGCACGAAATAAATCGATATTTTCAAAATCTGGTTCTGAGCGCTGGTGTTGATTGCGTCTGCAGGTAAATGTGTAGTGAGTTTCAGTCTTTACTAATCCTAAATGAGCTTCCTGGTAACAACTGTAATATGAAGAAACAGAAGACTCAGCAACACTAAACTTTTGAAACACACTCTCTTTTAATAGCCCTTGTCCCTACCCAATCAAGTTCCTACGCTCTAATTTGCCAAATCTTGCAGTTTCGTTCGCGTCTCTAACACAACTTTCACTCTTTGCCTCGTCAAATTATAAATATCCTTCTTCCTTTGAAATTCCAAGAGTACGTTTTCAAGCGACCTTGAAATTTCTGAACTTACTGACTTATCATGAACTGAACCATGAGCTAATGGATTTCTTGTATGCTGAGTTTACCGGAAATACTAATTACTCCGGCTATTCTGATATCGAGGTAATTGCTTTTCTGCACTGTTTAACATCGCTTGATAGTGACACGCACAAGTAAGAGGAGTATCAATTGTGCTCTTTATACTATCGTTGATTGTAATATATAGACGTTTTTATAACAGCTATTGTTCTGTAAATTGATTATTAATTTAATGATACAATAATTGAGGTATTGCTCCTTACTGGGACCTGAAAGACCGGTCCATTTAATGTTATTAGTATTCATATTAAAATATCCATAATACTTCGGAAAACAGGTGCATATATAAAAATATACGTTACTTTCATATTACTTTTCTGCCTATTCTTCAGGAATAACACAAAATCTTATTCTTGCCTCTGCTTAATGTTACTTCAAATAAACATTTGCAGAAATTGTCTTATTGCATATTCCCTCGTACGTAGAATAAGATTAGTGTAATACAGGAGGCTTTAAGAAATAGTGAAATCTTTTAAGAACAAGTGCTTACGTGATTATTTTAAATTCCGTTCTGTTTGCTTAAGCAATGGGAAAACTTCCTTTAACCATTTTCCTATTGAGAAAAGTATAGGCGTTTGAAATTTTGCACGAATAACAATGAATAACTTGGAAATCGTTAATGACAAAATATTTATGTATTGTAAATTGTGTTCTTTAAGAACATTTACATGTTTTATGAAGCAATATCTTATCCATCTGATATGGTTTACCAGCTATGTGAAACTCATTCAGAATGAATAGAACTTCAGAAAATTAAAGATAAGCACTTAATTTGCCATGTAAATATCTTGGCATCGTATATGAGCCTTGTTCACACAGTATATTGAATATAGTTTTGGTTATCGTTTGTCAGTAGTGAGTGAAAGGAGAATAAAACCACGTTGTTGAACCACTTCAGTCTTCTGCTTTGTAAACCTGCTAAGTCAGCGCCAGTAATATTCACTACTGGTACTAATGCCTAAAACAGACATTGCTCCAAAGGCAGACAAGTCATAAACGTGTAGATTAATTTCTCATATGCGGTAAGATTCTTTGCATGCCCAAACAACATACTACATTGATATTGAATTACCTTTTCATATGAATTTCATCCCAAGTTTTACATTCCCTTCCGTTGAAGACAATATTCTTGCTGCCTTAACTACTACTAAACCATTTCTAGTTCATTATTCAGGTCACATATTAACATATTTTGTTATGTACCTTAAACGCACAAACAACAGAATCTGATTGTGAATACTGAACGCCCGCCATATGACATACAAATTGAAAGAAAAAGAGAAGTACGCCATTCTTTTGGGGCCAAACACTTGAAACTGCTCTATCAGGAATGATGGAGTCTGTAAACTTCTCATTAATTATATTACTTAGATTGACTTTAATGTCACTTAATTTCTGTTTCACAGAACCTACAGTATTTGCATACATATTTATTTATTTATTTCGGTGAATTTGTTGGAATACTATAGCTTTCATTTCTCATCCTCGAAGGATTACTTTACGGCTAGAAGCACAACTTTCTGGTAGTATATCAGTTAAAGCATATTCATACTCTTTTTTATATGTGTTTTCACATCTAAAGCACTTCTAACCCATTAATGTTCTCTTCGACAAAATTCTGTTACATACCAATATTTAAAACACAATTTTTTTCTGCCACAATATTTGTTGTCACTCACTATATTGATGCACAGGGATAATCTTAATGATTTTAAAACCTAGAAGCTACCAAAAACATCACTTATAATGGATGACTAATTTTTCTGAAGTTCTCTATGTTCTATTTCACGTCTTATTCATCAGGTGTTCTTGAAACTGAAGTACTAGTATTATTCAGAGAGCGAGGAAGATTCAGGGAGAAGCTCGGTACATTGTTTGGTTTACGCGATGGCCTGACATTTTGATTTTATCCTTTTTCTGCATCCCCGTTTACACGGTGTTCAGCGATCAATGAACATCACTGAACATGTTGAACATGTTTAATGCACACAACGCTTGAGAGATTGGGTGCCCACTTATCCCTAGGAGTATTTCTAGCCCACAGTCCCTTTTTGGAGTATTTTTTATAAATTTAGACACTAATACACATCCTTTCCTGGAAGAATAATTATGTTACAGTTACGAACATAGCAATATTTAGGCTTCTGAAACAACCGCAATAGCTACTACTACTACTACTACTACTATTATTATTATTATTATTATTATTATTATTATTATTATTATTATTATTATTATTTCAAACGGCACCAAAACTGGACCAAACGTATGAAAACTGCGTTCGGAGAAATGACTGACAACCATGTTTCATTTATTAGCCAAAGATTTACGTGAAGTATCAAAATTACAACTAGTTAAATACTTTTAACTTAAATTATAAATGGTGAAGTAGATGAGGTACTAACATTTTATAGCATTTCATTGCGTTCAGCGCCCGCTTTTACTACTGACGGCACCACAGGCGATGACACTGAGTATTCATGAAGTGAAGATGGAGCATCGGCAGAATGCGATGGCGGGTGAAACCGGAGAACCAGGAGAAAACCCGCCCCTGCACCACTTTGTCCAACACAAATCCTACATGCGCTCCTGTGGGATCGAACTCGGGAACTCGGGCCGCCTTTGTCAGGTCTAACCACTAGGCCACGTCGCGGCCGTGTTCTACTATATTGTGATTAATATATTTCTACGTCAATTCTAAAAAATAAACTGAGCGGGATGACTCAGGCAGCTTCGCCTATGTCCCGCATTCGGGAGATCATGAGTTTCATCCCCGAGGTCGGCCTACCTATCCCTTGGGTCGGGGGTTTCCCCGCGGTGGTAGGTGAATGCAGGGTAGGTTTCCTTTATCTTCCGTATTTCCTGTCCCTCCATGTAGTTTCCGTTGTTATTTTATTCATTCTTCATCTCGTTTGGTTTATTTCAGGGGTTTGGAAGTGTCGGTGATGGTGCTCGGCGCAGCGTGGCAGCAAAATAGATGCTCGTGAATTTTTCCGACCCACTAATTCCACTAGCTGCCGGGATGAGTACCACCTCTGTTGGAAGCGTTGAACCCTGTGTAGGGCGGGATCCCTCGTCTGCCTGTCCGGCTGTCGGTGTGCTTCTATCTTGAAACGGTAGGGCTGTGCTGTGGCTCCTGATTCCGGCTGCCCAGTGCATACTCTGATCTCACCCCTCACTCCCGGGGACACTTGTTTGTGGAATATAGATAGGTAACATAAGTTTCGGTGTATACTCCTCACATTCCGTATCCTATTTCTATTTTTAAAACAAATGAAACCGCTTAAATATGTTTAGCTTTATTCATTAAACAGCGTTGCTTATATTTCAGCAAGAAACATATATACGTAACCAAAATGTAATATAATTGTAACATTAGCAAGTTTGTGGTAGAAAAACAAAACTGGTCTGAAGCAGATAGCAGGACTTGGGAGTGCATCGCACCTTGCTATGTTCCCATCTGGCACTTTTCCAGCCTTAAATCTACAACGGCCACGACAAATTACCTAACAGTACCAATTAAATGCTTAAAGAGTGGAGCCTCTTCAATAGATATTTGTTGCCAAAAGCAACAAGTTTTATTCATTAGCCTCAATATTAATGGATGGTAAACAAAGAAGATGTGGATAGAGAATACTGAGAAATGAGTGGTATACTCAAAAATAAACCAAATAAAATAAATCATTTGACATACAAGTCCATTAAGTTCCCGTTAAAACTACAACCAAGTTTTATGGATTTGTTCTTATTTCTTTAATTTCTCTACACGCACTGAGTACATAGTATATAAAGAATATATTGAATTCCACCCAAAATTTCGTTACGGAGCTTTCACCGAAAATACATATTTTGAGGCCACATTTAGAAAACAGTCAGTGTATGTGCCTGTGTCTGTCTGACTGTGTGGCTGTGGAGAGCTTAGCTCAAAACGGAATTTTCATTAAATACCAAACTTGTCATTTCAGTTGAGTATCTACCAGGGATACGTTCCAGAAAATTCCCCCTCCCGAAACTACTCTTTAAATGGAAAACTTTTCGATAATTTTGATTTTCTCAAAAATGGGTCTAACGATTTAGATTGAAGTATAGCGTATTAAAGATATTTACATTAAAAATAAAATGTATGTCTTGAATTTTCCGGAAACGGCCTCCATATACCTCTTTATTTATGACAACGTTTGTTGAATTTTCCATAACTATTAAACCGTAAAATATAGGTAAAACTTACCACACAAAAATTTAGATCCCGTTAAAACACAGTTTATGTCATATTTTTTTTTTCGTGGAGTTGTCTAACTTTTATATATTCCTTTTTATTTGTTTCAGTTTTAAACTACTGTAGCTTCTCTCATACGTAGCTTTTGTCAACTCTTCGCAATTCAAAGAAACGGATTTAAACCACATGGCCACTTGCTTTCAAAATATTTGACTATTGCTTTAACTTAATGTACTCCCTTATTTCCCTTCTACTTATAAGATGGCATGTAATAGCACCATTTCTGCAAATGTTATCTCGATTAGCATGAAGAAGATGGAAGAATAACCTTTCTAACAATAATTTAGTACAGAGATGTAGAGGAAGTGCTGTAAATGGGAGACATCATATTTTATTGATAGCGTTTAGCGCCCTCTTTTACCACTATGACACCGCAGGCGATGGCACTGATCATATATGGAATGAAGATGGAGCACCATAGGAATGCGATGGCTGGCGAAATCAAGAACCCACTCAAAAACCCGTTCCTGCGTCGCTTTGTCCACCACATAACCCACACGCGGTCGCCTGAGAGTAAACCCCAGCGTTGCTGAGAAAGTTTTTATGTGACACATCGCAAAAGTCATTAAACTTTCTATTTTCACATGAATTTCCGTTGATTGTTATGTAACTAATGAATGGGTCAGTGTAAACCTTGTTTGATGTTTTATAGCTTGTTTACCTACCGTCCAGACATTTCAATGTCTCAAAATTTATCTAGACATAAAAATGAGTAGAAATTTCATGTCCAAATTAAACTCGTGGTGACTTCACTGAATATAATTTAATTGCACACTGCTTATGAAATAACTGCATCTGTGTACCTTCAGAAATCCCAAAGGATACTGCGGAGTAAATATAGACGGTATTAAATTATCTAACCTTCGATTCACAGATGACATAGTCCCCATGGCGAATACAGCAGAAGAACTACAAACCTTCATGACACACGTAAATGAACTCAGTATCAAAGTACTGAATAGAAAGAAAAGTACTGAATAGAATAGAATACAAAAAAGACAAAACTGATGACAAGTGACAGGGAACAAGACATCTCAATAAAGCCAAATGAACCACTGGAGTACATACAAAAAATAATCTTCATAGAAAAAACAATATCCTTCCAGAAAATCACAAGAAGAATATCCACCGTCTGGTCAAAGTTCTGGGCATTAAAATTCATATTGCTAGAAAAATCCTTTAATCTGAGCAGCAAGCGGCACGTCCTCAATACATGCACCTTACCTACCTTGATATATGGCTCACAAACTTGGAGCACAACAAAAAGGATACAAAAGCAATACCAACATGCCAAAGAAAAATGAAACGGGAAGTCTTAGGAATCACATGGAGAGACAAAATTAAGAATAACATAATTAGAAGACGAACACAAATAACAGAAGTAGCACAGACCAGCAACTTCCAAAAATGGAAATGGGTGGGACACATCATGAAACAAGACCCCAGCCGTTGGACCCACAGGCTAACGACGTTGGAAAAGAGAATAGGACGAAGAAGAGCGGGATGTCAACGAACAAGATGGTCAGACGACTTCAAGAAAACATTCGGCAACAGATGGACCACCACAGCGAAAGACAGAAGGAGATAGCAGCATCAGATCAACACGGCTACACGGAATACAAGTACATAGTGCATTAGTTAAGCTAACCAGCGTTAATCAGTAGAAAAATAAGTGACTAAATACAAGTTTTAATTGTACACAACGGACCAAAAAACGTGCTAAATTAACTTTTAAAACAATGGCGTACCTTATAACAGGGAATACCATGTTCTTTGGAGCAAATTATCTGAGCGATTAAGACCAAAAGGAGGATCCTTCATGGGATGGCTAACCAGGACTGTGAAACCAAGTCACCTCTCCAAGGGGATGGTATGGGCTAATACTAATACATTGCGTTAAGAGAGCGGATTTATCTATCGCATTTTAAGAAAACCACTTTTCCTCACTACCTGTGCAGGATAAAAATCTGGTTCTGAAAGCTTGTGTTGCTTGCGTATGCAGGTAAATATGCAATATGCTTTAGTCTTTACGTACCCCAAATGAGCATCCTAGTAACAACTGTAGCATGAAGAAGCAGAAGATGCAGCAATACTAACTTCTTGAATACACTCTCCCGCCAATATTTTGATGTGTTTATGACAGATGCCCTAGTGACATTTGCGCTTAAGTAGAATTTAGTGACATTTTCACAAAGGTGCATGTAACAGTTTTTTACTGGTAACTTGCCGCAACATCTTGCTTGATCACTGCCCTTCAAAATCCGCACTCGCTTAAGTAACTGGCAGTGAGGTAATTCCCTCTTTGTCTACCACCAGCACATCATTCTCTTAGTATACTTGTTAGCTGAAGTTTTTCAGAAAATTATAGAGATGACAGAGATTACCATGGATAAGCCATTATTGGTTTGCAATGACCACAGACATCGAAAGAATTACATAAATAAGGAAAACGTAATCCACTGACAATGTATAAATGAGAGCACCAAAAACTGCAAGGGACGAATTTAAACAAAAAAACAACACTGTTCTTAATGCACTGCATTATAGTTGCATACCAGATGTAGGAGCATGTGAAGTTGCCGAGAAAATGAGTAAAGCAAAGAAACGAGCCAGGGAAAGTGAGGATTGTATTTCAAAAGTCTACTCCGATGAAATAGCTCAGACTATCAACAAAGGATGCGACTGTCTTACTTTTTTATCGTCTTGAAATTATGCTTCCTGTCTAGGGATGATACAAAAGAAAAATGTAATTCCTATGCAGGTTTTTAATTATTGTGATATTGTATGTGCAAGAAATCAAGCTACTAAAGCGGGGACCTAAACCTGCAACATTTTCCAATTGCGAATAGCAAAGCCTTTATATTACTGGACTGTATCATCATCATTATTGCTATAAATAAGGTTTGTCTTTACAAGTAAGCTGGCTGGTACGTTCTAAAGTATGCGGTATTATTTTAATGCCTATCGCAATTGTGGTCGCCATTCGATGACTTTGAAATTCGGTTCCTTTTGCATTACAAGGAGTGAAAGTTAAAATAAAAACGAATGGCGTCTTCCCATTAGAGAAAAGTATAAGTAATGGAAAATTTAACACCATAACAAGGAAAAGCCCAGAGGTGATTAATTCCACAAAAAGAGTATCGGACATAAACTGTGTGCTATAACTCTCCCGGTTTACCAGTTACACAAAAACCATTCAGAATGAATATAAATTCAAGGACTATTCCTCTGCTTCCCAAATAATCAAAATATAGATTGTATATTTTCTCATGTGCATGTATTTAATATGTGGTATTTTAATATTTTTCCAAAGATCGAAAATTCCGAAAAATCTTTCCTGTTAAGTGTATTTTGGTGTGGGGAGGAGGGGATTTTCCTAGAAACCTTGTTTCCTTATAAGAGGCTAAATTTAATAACCACGCTTGATATTTAACCGACTTTTCGGTTTTGAAATGTTGTTCACACACACACACACACTCACACTTGATATTTAACCGACTTTTCGGTTTTGAGACGTTGTTCACACACACACACACACACTCACGCTTGATATTTAACCGACTTGTCGGTTTTGAGAGGTTGTTCTCACACACACACACACACACACACTTGAAATTTAACCGAATTGTCGGTTTTGAGAGGTTGTTCACACACATTCACACGCACACACACTTGATATTTAACCGAGTTGTCGATTTTGAGAGGTTGTGCACACACACACACACACACTCACACTTGATATTTAACCGACTTGTCGGTTTTGAGAGGTTGTGCACACACACACACACACACACACACACACACACACTCACACTTGATATTTAACCGACTTGTCGGTATTGAGAGGTTGTGCACATACACACACACACTTGATATTTAACCGACTTGTCGGTTTTGAGAGGTTGTTGACACACACACACACACACACACACACACACACACACTTGATATTTAACCGACTTGTCGGTTTTGAGGTTGTTCACACACACACACCCTCACACTTGATATTTAACCGACTTTTCGGTTTAAAGGGGTTGTTCACACACACACACACACACACACACACACACTTGATATTTACCCGACTTGTCGGTTTTGAGAGGTTGTTCACACACACTCACACACACTCACACTTGATATTTAACCGACTTGTCGGTATTGAGAGGTTGTGCACACACACACACACACACTCACACTTGATATTTAACCGACTTGTCGGTTTTGAGAGGTTGTTCACACACACACACACTCACACTTGATATTTAACCGACTTGTCGGTATTGAGAGGTTGTGCACATACACACACACACACTTGATATTTAACCGACTTTTCGGTTTAAAGGGGTTGTTCACACACACACACACACACACACACACACTTGATATTTACCCGACTTGTCGGTTTTGAGAGGTTGTTCACACACACTCACACACACTCACACTTGATATTTAACCGACTTTTCGGTTTTAAGGGGTTGTTCACACATACACACACACACACTTGATATTTACCCGATTTGTCGGTTTTGAGAGGTTGTTCACACACACACACACACTCACTCACTCTTGATATTTAACCGACTTGTCGGTTTTGAGAGGTTGCGCACACACACACACACACACACACACACTCACACTTGATATTTAACCGACTTTTCGGTTTTGAGAGGTTGTTCACACACACACACACTCACACTTGATATTTAACCGACTTTTCGGTTTTGAGAGGTTGTTCACACACACACACACTCACACTTGATATTTAACGGACTTTTCGGTTTTTGTTGTTGTTCACACACACACACACACACACACGCTTGATATTTAACCGACTTTTCGGTTTTGAGAGGTTGTTCACACACACACACTCACACACTCACACAAGTGGACCTTTGTCTAAAATAACTTTTTTATTCAGGAGTCCACAAAATATTGTCCTCTGATGAATAGATAAATAGGGATTAAGGACACTCAACAGCACCCGTTTCCAGTGAAATCTCGGTACAGAATTTCTGGGTGAAATATAATAAATTTCCTATCTATTGTGTACAATTTACGTAGTAGAGAAATTTAGAGCAGTAAAGTCGGAAATATAGTGCTTCAGTCTTAAGTTTTCTAAAACATTCAATATTTCATATGTACGTCGTTACTTCCAGATGGACCGAAGGTGGGGGAGAGGGGAAAACATATTCAGTTGAAGTTTGGTTACCTGAGGTAATTCAGAAAGGGACGAGTTAAGCGGAACTATCACTATACATTCAGCCAAATTCATTAGAGAGTAACGCGGGACAATCGATCCAATTAGCACAGGAAAATGGTGGACAAGAAGACGGCAAGGCTCCTGGTGTCAGAAGCTGGTAGTCTACTGCCAAATTCAAACACTAATGTATTTCTTATGCAAAGATGTGGGTATTTAACAACCAAATTGATTAAAAATATTCACATTTTCATAGCACAGTTTGTTAAACTACACCATAAAATAACTAATCACATTAAATAGTAAACTATTTTAAACTTTTAGGTATTTTTTACTTTCTCTACACAAACTATGTACATAGTGATAGAAAACTATGTATTGCATTGCAACAAAAATTCTATGCCGAGATTTCACCAGAAATACATGTTTTGATGTCACCTGAATAAAAATGCATTCTTAGAAAAAGGCCTTGTGACTGTGGGTAGCATAGCACTAAAACAAAAGTCGGTTAAAAATCAAACTTAGTATTTACATTCTGTATCTTCCAAGGATGCCAGACGAACATTTTCAGAAAAATCCCCCGCCCCAAACTATCCTTTACATGGAAGATTTTTCGAATTTTTCGATTTTCTAAAAATGGCTAACGATTTTTATTAAAATTCTGTATATTAAATATATTTTCATTACCAACAAAACGTACAATCTGAATTTCTAGGTATAGCCTATTAAGTCCTCTTTATTCTGAATGATTTTTGTATTATGAATGATTTCTGGTAAACCGTAAGTGATACACAAAATCTTACGACACAAAAACATAGATTCTGTTAATACACAATTTATGTCATATACATTTTTTTCTGTAGGGTTAACCATCTTAGAGACATTCCTGGCTATTCGTTACAATTTTAAAGTATTTAAACTTTTCTTAGTTCGGATATTGTTCAATAATTTTTCTTTCGTTTTTCTCCTAGCCATGTTTTAACGACTGGCTTTTAAATTATTTGACTATCGTTTTAGCCTAATACACTCCCTTATTTTGCTTCTATTTACAAGGAACTAAGCAATAAAAACCATTTCTGCTAATGATTATCTCCATTAGGATGAAGAATATAAAAGAATGAGTATTTGTAAGGATAGTTTGTCACAGAATAGGTAAAGAAAGTCATATTGATGTAGCACATCACATTTTTAATGGAGTAAACAGTGGTAATATACTGTCAACAAAATCAACCTGTTAAAGATGCATAACACTTTTTTGCTTTTACAGCAATTGTTGTACTTGTATTGTCCTTTTCATTTTCATTATGTAAATAGCACTGAATAAGCCATTGAAATACTTTCTAACAAAAGGACTAGCACATACAGATACAGTTAATGGAATCAATATTTACATCTTGCATTAATCCCTTATGAACCTTATCCTAGTCACTCTTTCTAAACTCCAATACCCATTGGTCACACCTGAAAATAAGAAATATACACTAGATATTAATAGCCATCCGGATGTAAATTAAAATGAGACAGGGGGAAAAGCAGGATTAATTACACAAGTTGCTATAATAATCGAATACTTACCTTTCTTATCGGCTGGAAATGTGAAAAAAGGGCGCGAGTTTTTTTTTTTATCTCATAATTGTAACAACCGTAAACTGCACATATTTTACCTGATATGCTTATGAGAAATCAGTTATCAGGAGAGCAATGAACCAATGGGCTTCATTATACTGATAAATGTAAACCAAATAAGAGCAACACCTATCTTATTCAACCTCCACAAAATCAACTGTGAAGTTCTGCCAGGTTCTCTTCACGCTAGATGGCGCGCCTAGCGCTGAGTCGCGATATATCGCAAACTGTCCTGTATTACTCTCTCGTATATTTGATTCAGCCCAACTGTCCCGCACGCTTTTTGACTACCCCAACGATTTCCTATTGCTAAGCTGCCAAATCTTGTGCTTCCGATTGCGTCTCTAACAATGCTTTGCCCTGTTAAACTGTAAGTATTCGTCTTCCTTTCTAATTCCCTGAAGTGGTCTACGTACGTTTATAAGCAGCCCTGAGATTTCTGCACGTACTGACTTCTCAGGAACTGAACCGTGAACTAACGGATTTAACGTATGCTGAGTTCACCGTAACACCTAATTCCTCCGGCTATTCTGACTTCGAGGTAATTATTTTTCTTCAATGTTTAACACCCCTTCCTAATGACCTCTCCTAGTAACAGAACAATAACTTGTACTATATTTATTATCGTTGATTTTAATACGTAGAAGTTTTATACCAATTGTTTCTGTATAAATTGATTATTTCTTTAATAAAACAATAATTGACTTCTCACCCGGAGGTCCTGGCTCGATTCCCGGCACCCCTGCCGGGGCCAGAAGTATTGCCTATCCCCCACAGAGTCTGGAAGTGTGAATGTGTGTCAGTGTTTGAAGAAAATTAAGTGATTTAAACCAAACGTAAAAGAACTTGCAGACAACGTGTTGTTTCAAGTGCAAAATCCCCGATATGACCTTCGATGTTAAAGGGGGCTATATAAATGAAACAATAAAAAAAAATAATTGAGGTGTTACACCTTACTTGTTTTATGTAGTAAGAATTTACCATATCAAATGGTTTGCCAACTATGTAAAACTCATTAAGAATGAAGAAATAAAGATAAGTCTGAAAAATAAAGATAAACATTTAATTTGCCACGTAAATATCTTCAATATATTGATTTTAATGTTCGCCCGAGCAATTTTTGACAAAATAAAAGTTTTTCAAAAATTGTACATGTAAAGGGTAGTTTGGATTGGGGCATTATGTGGATATTCTTAATGTCCAAAAGGTCTTACAGAAAGAAGAGTACTTTAGAGGCTAGTTTCAGAAAATTCAAAATATTCATTTTTATTTATTTTTCTTGAAAACAGCTTAAACATAATATATTTTAATAAACATCGTTAGAGCCAGGTTTGAGAAAATTTAAATATCAGAAAACTTCACATGTAAATTGTGATTTGGGGTGAGGAGATTTTCTTGAAAATCTGAGGATCACATCCTCGGAGGATACTGAATACAATTGAACCGTATATTTGTTTATGCGTTGTGATGTTCATAGATTCACATATACACATAATTTTCTAAAAATGCTAGGTTTTTGTGTTGAATTTTCGTTGAAATATAAAACACAACTAACATCATAAGGCAGAGAAAGCACTCAGGGTCACCCTCAAGTGGGTAACTGTGAAGCTCTATGTATCAGTGGCAAAGAATATATGAGTACCACAGGGAGAAGCATATATCATGGCCAAATATCTTACATTACCAATATGATAAAAACTGTTGACGATTTAGCATGCCAGTGACACCATCTGCTGCAGTGGGCTCGTAAACGCGCTTCAGCTGATCAACTAAACGGAAATTTTACTGTGGCGCACTTAGTAATTTCTGTAAAGTGGAAAAAGGGTACTCTACCTAATGCATTTTCTTATCGCTACAGGTCATAAATGAGGACACAAGCCCTTATGTTTCAAACACAAAATTCAGTTAACGCTTACAGGTCACAAAAACTGTTTGTAATATTTTTGTTTGACCTAAGGAGTAAGTACCACAATACTCGCATAATATGCTTTGAATATCAAGTTATGAGCATTCATAGTATTTTACTAGAAGCGACCAAAGCCCTTGCCACTCTCGCTCGTTCCTCACAGACCACTCCTCTTCTCGAGAGTGTGGCAACGAGAATCTCGTATATCAAGAACCAGTGCTCACGAGTATTCTCGTAACTAAAGACGAAGTAAGTTCATGTATGATCCGTAGTATAAACTGATTACGTAATAACTAGGGCCTGGATGTTTAGATTTTAACCCATTTTTTTTCCTTTATAAGTAGGCTATAAAATTTCAAAGCACTTTTATGTTTCAAGCCATTTGGATGCTAATGTGTGAATCTTGTTGAACCTATATTAAAAGAAAATAATCGGCACATTAAGACATAAAATTCGCTAAACTTAAGTTTTATTTTTTATTTATTCTTTTTACTCTCGGTAGAAAATATATGTTTTTTTTTTTCAATTCATTGGAACTACAATTTTTGTTTAACAATTCCTTTAGTTTGTTTTGAGTGTACATGCGGGGTTAGCCAGGGAAAGAATTTATCACGATTTTTATCTTGGTATAGAAGTTGTGTGTATGAAATGTACGCCAGTGACAACTTGCGGCGTTGAAAGATCTTTTCCTGCCTATAGGAATACATTAAAGAACAACAGAACATTTGGAAATGTGGCTGGTTGTGTACACCAACAGTGCTGAAATGTGAAGTTTGTTTAACATGAGTGCTATGTATTCAAAACACATGCTCAAGTTTTTAGATAAAATGTTCGAGCATGAGTATACTGTGCAATAAATTGCCTAAAATTACAGTACATATTAATAGCATGCTTCCGTGAATTAAGATAATTTTCATATTTTAATCTATACTATGTCATAAAAGGCGTTCGTCCTCAACTTTCTTAAATAGGTTGGAAAGTTGTTTAAAACTCTAAAAAAAAAGGCTAGAAACTATTTTTGAAAAGCTAGGAGAAGTGTTTAAAACCCTAAAGAGGTTAATGGAAGACAGTAAAAGGCCAAAACTGCATTTATAGAAAACTAAAAATCTGGGCCCTAGATATGACTCATCGTTTAACTGTACATATATCCAAATGCGTTCACAGCAAACTGTTTGGATCAGCGATATTGATCTTTAATGACATATCTGTGCTTTGTGTTGCTATGCATAAGCATATTCAGATTACAACCGAAAACGAATTACTTCTTGCAATATAAATGTTTTAGCAGTAATAGCACATATACACACACTTATTTTAATAAAAGTGGAGACCACGTACATAAATCTGTAGATTCTGTGATACCACATTTCGTTTTTAGCCCTTTCCCTAGTGTGGGTTCTTTAAATATCATCCTCATCCTTGTAAGCTATTTAAATCTTAAATCATCTAAACCGATGAAGCCATATAACTTACAGGACTGATTATGCGAGTTTCCGCGCATGACACCGCATTCTTGCTATTAACAAAAGTTATGAGTCTGCTAGAATCCGAACACCCGTACGCTCGTTGGTCAAACTTTCTCGTGCCAGCTTTGTGTTCAGCTGCATATACTGGCTGCGAGAGGCGCGCTTAGCGGCAGCGAGAAACGAGAAAGACTGAAAGCTGATTTGATTGGCTCTAGATTCTGATTTTAACATAGCCAAAGCCAAAAACACAAATATAAAGTTCTGACAAGGCGTATTTCGTATAAAGCCTCATAATGCCCCACAGAATCTCTCAACGCTGAATGTTTATACAATTCAATCCGTGCTTAAAGTTCGTGACGTTGAAAGTTTAATTTACAGAGCTCCTCAGTTAGAATCTTGGTAGTATACAAAGGATAGAATTCTAGGCAACTTCGTCTCACAGGTATTTAATTTGCCGAATGTAACATTCTGCACAGAATAAAAATAAACTTCTGTTTTCAATTGCGTCAAAATTAAAAAAAAAAAAAAAAAAAAAAAAAGTCTGCAAGCAAATGCTAGGGATCACTTTAATCATATGCAAGTACTTATTTATCCCAAGATTACAGTTTACAGCTTTCTGTATTCCAATTACGAATATTATTGAGGGTTACCTTAAAGACGTTCCGCTTTGTGAAATATACCTTGAACTACCGTATCAAGGATATTCACTAATTGTGTTTGTGGCAAACTGCCTTTTGTCCTTTTTGTATTAGTGTGTCACAGTCTTGGGCAATCATTAAGAAAAAATCTACAAATTCTTTATACAAATTCTTATTTCTCTATGTACATTCTGTTAATCGAGGTAAAAGCTTTGCAGACATAGCTTCATTATATATTTTGTAGACACAACAGGAGGTTACAGAAAACGGAATCAATAATCAGATGTTTAAAGCGGATCACTGTGTGCTCGGTTTGAGATTCCAAACTATTTTTAAGACATTCCAGAAACCTGTGAACAGCTCTTGCAGATTGATAACGCATACCTCCGAAATAGCCCATACAAAGAAGAGTTATTTAAAAAAAAAATCATTTTAAAGGATTTACAGCTTTTGTGTAGTAAGCCTTTTGGCTATTTCTTATAATTTACTAGTGACGCAAAAGCATACAAAATTCCTTCAGAATGCTGAGTACTTTGCTGATCATTCTAAAATGTCTGGCTATTCCGAAAAATAAACGTTTACTTGTGATGTAAATATTTTGAGTAATTAGTATTTTAATAATTAATTGTTTACTTTATCAGAAAATAAAAATTACTAAAAATGTTGCCCTGTCAAGGATGTTTGGGACTGAGAGGTTTCCTTGAAACTCTTCGTATCGCAAAATTGGAAGAAGCCAAAATTTTGAGAGTTAGCAGACACAAGAGGGCATACACACAGGGATCTTTTATCTAGAAATGATTTCTCGGATTTGGCAACACTTAATGTACCTACAAGATAGGCACATGACAGAAATCGTAATACTCTTAATTATTTCATGAATATACAAAGCGCGGATTACAGTAATGACTTCTTCATAAACAAAATATTCCGATCATAGTAAGTTATTTAAAAGATTGTTTGCATTTGTATGTTATAGGCTACCTATTCCTCAACATTAATATTTCTGCACAAAGCAAACGTCTAATTTGTTCAGTCTTGAAACAGACGCGATTAATATCCACTATTATTATTATTATTATTATTATTATTATTATTATTATTATTATTATTAACCATTTATTTTTAAACTCTGTGTTACACCTACTAATACGAAGTCCGCAACAAAAGTATAGTTCAAGTGTACTTCTTTTTTAGTTTATCGTCCTTTAGTTTGTTTGGTCATATCGGACGATGAATGAAATTGGTGAAATGATGCTCAGATGATCTCGGGGTCCATGGAACTTAAAGCTACTCGACATTCGGCTTCTCAGAATAAGGGGAAAAAACCAAAAGAACTTATCCGGGTAACTCACCCTAAGCGAGATTCGAACTCGCGACCTGTGAGGTATACACACTACCGCCACACTACCCAGACGGGCTCAAATGCATTACTGGCGCACACATAACTTGAATCAGCGAAAGGAATTGATCTGAAAAAACGGTTGAGAATATGGATAGCTTACTTCAACGGGATTCAGTTATTTTTAGTTTTGAATAAATAATTTATATCCTTTTATTGAATATTATCAGTTTTGACATATGGGTACATTGTATGAGTCCCTACAAAACCTCGAAACCGCAACAAATCTTTGAAATAAATATTTAAATATACACGAACATTAAAACATGTCTTCCAGCTCCAAGCCGAAACAAAATACAAAGCCCGCTACACTAGCAGCACTAGTATAACGTGCTTTTTTTTTTTTTTTAGTCCGACTTCCCTGTGTTATAGATATGTACTCCGAACGCGAGCCGTATTCTCCAGCTGCCCGACATATTCATGGCACTACATGCCCTGCAATATGATACAATATATGTTTTAATTGGGCTTTATATATACAAATGTATATAGTATGTTATAGTGATTTATGACCAGCAGCGATAAGAAAATGCATTAGGTAGAGTGCTCTTTTTCTACTTTACAGAAATTACGAAGTGCTTCACAGTAAAATTTCCGTTTAGTTAATCAGCTGAAGCACGTTTACGAGCCCGCTGCTGCAGATGGTGTCACTGGCATGCTAAACTGTCAACCGTTTTTATTATATTGGTAATGTGAGATATTTGACAATGGTATATGCTGCTCCCTATGGTATTGATATATATTTCGCCACGGTTACACAGAGCTTCATAGTTACAGTACTTTACAGAACATAATGACCCTGCCCCATTCTTCTTCCAAAGTCTGACTTCAAAGTTTGAGATTAAAGGGTTTGCAGTTGGAAACCTATCCTCGCCGTTGCCAGGTCTTCCACTAACTGGTCCCTTAGCTGAGGTGCAATTTTCTACTTGCAAGCAGTGTCTCCAGGAAACAGATTTTACTACGTTGTCTCTCGCCCCTAGTATAGGTTCGTCTTTTGTTTGCTAATGGTTATTGCCCAGTGGTAGGAGCGGTCTCGTTTGAGGGCCATTATGTTTTGGAGAAAACTATACCCACTTAAGGGTGGACCCCGAGAGCTTTTTACTGCCTTATGGTGTTGGTTGAATTTTATATTTCAACGGAAATTCAACACAAAAACTAGCATTTTTAGAAAATGATGTGTGCATGTGTATCTGTGAACAGCACAACTCATAAACAAAATTCGGTTTAATTGTATTCAGTGTCCTTCAAGGTTGCGATACCAAAATTAAAAAAAAATAAAAGAAAAGAATCCTTCACTAAACTACGATTTACGTGTAAAGCATTTCTGATATTTCAATTTTCTCAAATCCAGCTCTAATAATTTTTATTAAAACACATTATGTTTAAGCTACTTTCATAACAAATAAATAAAGTGAAAGTTCCAATTTTCTGGAACTAGGGTCTGAAACCCTCATCTTTCTGAATGACTTTGCGACACCAAAAGTTTTTAGAAAATTTCCCAACCAAAACTACCGTTTAAATGTAGAATAGTTGAAAAAATTTGATTTTCTGAAAAACGGCTCTAACGATGTTAATTAATACGTTTAAGATGTTCACATAGCAAATTAAATATTTGTCTTTAATTTCCTGAGGTTCCCTCCTTTCTGAATGACGTTCACATAGCTGGTAAACCTTATGAGATGGACAAAATCCCGCTGCGTAAAACATGTAAATCTCCTTAAAGGATAAATAATTTTTTTGTGTCACTGACCATTTCCGGGGTATTTTTTTGCTGTTGATGTGAAATTTCTAATACCTATAATTTTCTCAATACGAAAATGGCTATTCGGTTTTTTTCGGTTACGCAAGCATCAGAATGGAATTTAAAATAATCGCACAGCCACCTGCTCTTAAACGATTTGACTTAAAGCCTATGGTATTACCCTAATCCCTTTTCACCTATAACGAAATATGCAGTAAGACAATTTCTGAAAATTCTGGGGTAGCAAAAAGCAGATACAGGAATAAGGGTTTTGTAATAATAGTTTCCTAAAGAATAGGTAGATGAAGTAATATAAATTGAACAGATCTTTTTATATTCATGCACATGTTTACCGATGTAATAAGTAAATTTTGCAACGAATGCTGGTAACATTAAATAGACTGGCCATTTTTTGATAGTGCTTAATGCCCGCTTTTACTGTAAATGGCACCGCAGGCGATTGGTGGGATTTGAGAACCCAGTAAAGACTAATGGTTGTATTAATATTTTATTAAATTAATAATCAATTTATAGAGAAATAATTGCTATAAAACTCCTATGTATTCAAATCAACATTGATATAAAAAGCACAAGTTATAATTCTCTTACTTGGAGGGATCAATAGGAAGGAATGTGAAGCATTGGATAAAAATAGCTTGAAATGAGAATAGCCAGAGTAATTAGGTAATCCGGTACACCCAGCATTAGCTCATGGTTCAGTTCATGAGAAGTCGTTACGCTCAGAAATCTTTAGGCTGCCTTAAAACGTACGTAGACCATTTCTAGGAGTTAGAAAGGAAGAAAAATACTTACCAAACAAATGGGTGAAGTTAACTCTGCCCTCTGCTCTCACGCTGTTGGTTGGGCACCACTGTTTAGGATATTTATCTCGGTTTGGAAATCTGTGACAGTTGATCTCCTTGCTTTTACACTCTTCAGGCTCGCTTTTTATATTACAGCCATCACGCTGCACGATGACACATTACTTTGGATAACATTTAAAAAACGAAAAAATTAACAATTCACGTTAACTTTGCGCTGACACAGCAAACATTGCATCGCCAGAAATACACACATGGCCGTAGGCGCGGGTTGGCTGGTGAGTTGATCCAATGACGTCACGTCATTTCCTTTTAATTGTCGGTGAAAAAACCCGTGTTTGCAGAAATAAATAAAACAATGTATTCTTTTAAATATCTACATTATTTTACGGCAAACTGATTTCTTTATTTCAGACTTCTTTAACATTTATCACCTAATCCCAAGCTTAAATCCTTTACCACTATGTCTATGCATTTTACATTCTAGCTCACATGAGAATTTACAGCTTTACTTGTTTCAATAACCACCAAGAATTAGTGTCCATTGATTTAAAAATTTTGGAGCCGTATTTTTTTTAAATGTATCTTTTCCCATAAGGATATAGTGTTTTCTTAATTACATATTTGAAGTTCATCTTTCTAGTTTAATACATTATTACCGTTTAAGGTACTAATTTTACAACAGTTTTCATTAGAAAACAATGGATAATACGATAAGATTTGTAAAAACATAATTGAAGATTACAAAAAGGAACGGATTACAAATGCCAGTGAGTCTGTAGTCCCTGGAGTTGTAGTTTCGTCCTTCCCTATAAGCTTCGCACAAATTGTTGTAGCATCTTAATGCGCGTCCTTAGCATATCTCTTTTTGACAAGAAATAAATTGAACATTAAAACGACTGGCTTCTTTGTACTATGATTCAGAATTGAACTGCTATCTCTGCAATTTGGAAAGTTTCTGTAATCATAACATACATGCCTAATCGCCTACAATCAAAAGTAAAATGAAGTATTGCTCGACCACCATTTCGATGATAAGACGGCTTCCATGTCCGTACCGAACAACCTTGCAGTAGATGATGATGCCGCATACAATTACACCCTTTAAGGGAGCTGGAGTGAAAGTTTGACTACAATCAGTTAAAAATCGAAAATAGCTGTTTTATTACAAATAGTTATTGCAACCTTTGAGCGTCTATAGACAATTACCACTTAGCTCTCCTCTCCTTACTTTGGACTCTACAGTCATTTAAAGATCGTACAACATACCCACTTCCTAGCATACTATTTCATTAAACAACGTTTTTCTCAATCACCGGTTTTCACACTTTCAAACTGTTCAACGCGTCTTAGATTTTGTTTAAATGTAACTAGAACTTCCCAGAATATGCAGAAGTATCTATTTTAATATTACAAAGGATAAATTTATCCTAACACCAATTCTAAGTTTTTCAAAAAATGTATTTTTGAAAAAGCTATTAATTTTAGAGGTTAAAATTGCTAAAATTGCTAAAAAAATTCAAAAAAATATAAATATTTAGTAATCAAAGTTATTGAAATATTCCGTTGAAAGTTTGTGTGGTTTAAAGCTCCAATTTAGCATATGCCAACTAGTTTTCCCCAAATTTAAGGCGCGTGGGGCATTTTGGCTACGCAATATATTTACAAAATAAAAATGTATGAAATAATGTATATGCTACAAAGTAATTATCCAATTTCATTGAAATGAAGATAAATACTTTGCAATATATAGAGGCCAACATTGAATCAGAGTGAAGAGACTGGAATGGAGGATGAGAATGAGGAAGAAAATAAAATGATATGAACACGAAATTGATAGAAGGGAAAGTGATGAAGGAGTAATTGTGGAATTAATGGCGGGGAAAAGCGGAGAAACTAGAGAAAACCCGTCCTGTTGCTGCTTTTTATTACAAATTCCACATGCCGGCCCCTGGGACCAAACCCGGGTCGACTTAGTAAGAAGCGAGCGGTGTAACCAATCGCCTTCGGTGGCACAGTTTAAATTGTATTTGAAGTAAGTCAACAAAAGAAGTATATTCAGGTAGACGACTACCACTATTTCAAGCCAAACAATGCATGGTTGACAATGTGAATAGTTATAATTGTAACTTTTTTCTTTCTTTTGAAGTAAAACCATTATCTTGATGTGAGCACTAGTATTCCAGAGAGAAAATTAGTTTCTGATTTTAATATGCATAACTTTAAAGTTTGTGTAACGAAAGGAAACAAGAAGTTGCATCATATAGGTAAATATAATGCTTTTGATAGTTTAATGCGTATAGAACAAATGTGATCTTCCCACCTGAATCTACTTTAAAGAATAAGTCTCAGCATAGAAAGGATTGATATATAATAAGAACCTCAAACAGTAAGTCATGTATTTAGTTATAGTATAATTTATGAGAAACTCATTAAAAGAGCTAATGGCAATTGAAACAAGACTATGCGCAAGATGTGCTGCCTATAGATCATAAAATATATTAAATTGTACTGTATCATTTGCTCACATAGCTTTAGAAGTGAAATTGGAAGGAAAAGGTAATTTATTTTCATTAAGAACAATACTGGCCGTAGTATGGATTCCTGAGAGTGAACAGAACTTTCGCAAATATGTACACTCGATAGTTCGTAAACAAACGTGTCGAAATATATAACGTGTGTTAAGTTAATAAAGATTTAATAAAGCAGCTCCTGTCCCCACATTCATAGCTCTACCTAGTTCTAGCTAGAAAGATGTTTGGCATATTTTTTGTTTCATGATGGCGGATTTGCACCTCAGGCTAGGGTCCAAGGCAACTTTAGATTCGTTGTGCAAAATAATCAATTCATTATATTGATTATGTTTCCGTAAGCCGGAAAAGATTAATTGGAATGAAAAAGTGTATAAGTAGATGTGAATAAGTTTCCACAGAGCCTGAGATCACTTTGCAATTTTACCGGTAAAATTCTAGTCACACGGAAAATGTTTGACCAACCAGCATTGGTTTCGTACTTCAGATGAAAGAGCAGCATCCTGGGATACTAAATATTGGTGTTTCGGATCCTGACTATAATAGCGACGTTGCAATTTCAATTACAATTTTCCAAAATTACGTCCACACTTTAATAAATGTTACTATGGGAGTTTTGCAAGAAAATGGGATTTCAAGCACTGAGAAATTGCGACGTGTTTAAAATTCCCCTTCATTTAACCTGGTTCACTTGTATATAGGTCGTTTGCTTACTACGATTTTCTATTTTTGTATGTACTGACAATTTTGTCCGCTAATCCCGTTTGCGGTATTTCTTCCAACAGTTTGGTCCTATTCTTGAAAATATTTCATACAGTTTTGCAGCCATATATTCTTGCTGAATAAGGGCAAGAATGTTCGGTTTGTTGTCCATGCTCTTTGTTCTATCAAGTGGTATATTATGTAACAAAGAGAGCAATGCTGACAAGGCAATTTCATGCTACCACTCCACATAATGTTTGTTTTATCCCCTCTTTCCTTTGTTCCTGAGCCGGGAACCAACCTCTGTTCACAAGCTAAAGTTTGAGCACCAGTATTTGGATCTATAACCAATAGAACATCGACACATCTAGCAAACGTTTTCTAGGCACTGAGGTAAAACATTTCCATTTCCCACTCCATTCTCATTCCTTTAGTTTAATCCAACAACAGGTTGGGTAGATCTTTAATACAACTGATAAGAGGATTCTGCCATCATGGAAAAAAAAAATACCATAGGAAACCCAAATGAATCGACACTCTTCCTTTGCTATCGACTGCACATTTCGACCCTGTGTCAGGGTTTTCGTGAAAGGCACCTAAAAGTACTACATTTTACTTTAATGCCTTTCGTAATATAAAGTGTTCCTACGGCTATTGAAGAAATCTGCCAAATAGCTAACGCTGCCACCATGTTCGTCGTATTGTCAGTCCCAGAAGGGCAAACTGGGGGTAATAGGAATTGTTTGGCTACACTGAAATCAACGTCCGAAGCTTAGTGTTAGTTTAAACTTCCGAATTCCGACCATTCACTCAATTCACTGTTTGTTCGTGGAACTGATGTTTTGTGCCTGCATGCAAAATTGAATACCAGTGCATTGGAGGTACATTATTGTGTTATTCGAGTTAGGAGTATTAACTTCAGAGACTTTCATCTTATTGGCAATTAGTAATATGCCTAAAGAATGTGCAAACATATTGGGAAGTTAAGAGGAATGTTCAAAGCTTTCAAGCCAGGATGGAAATAAAACAAAGCCGAATGCCTAAAAGGCGAGCACTATTTGCAAATTATAATAGGACGACGGAAACTCGAATAGGTTCCCTTTTTCCATATTCTGGAACTTCTTTGAATTTGAAGGCAATGACTTCGCACAAAGTTTGAGTTAAAGTCAGCGCACATTAGATTATAAAACTGGTATGTAACGGAGGAGCAAATGTGATATTTCTGCGTTATATTATCTGCACCAAATACCTAAAGCTATTTCTAATTTTATAAAGGTGCTGAAGTTCTAGAAGGTCATTCGATATCCCACAAGTACCTTTTGCGGAACTCGATAGGTCACTCTGACACGGAGTTACGCTCAGTATACCGTAGGTGCTCACCTGCCATATCGAAGTCTCAGGATCGATGTTCTACGGGTTAATATCTCATATTTGATGATACTGTCAATCAAAACTTTTCCCAGTCGATTCTTTTCTCAAGGGTGGGTGAGAACAATGGTATACAAGCTATGCGTTTGGTAATTAGCTGGATTTCACTCAGTTGCAAATAAACCTTTAAACGCCAAATTGCTTTCACTTAATGACTAGATTTTCCATTATCCCACTACTTGTAATAATGTTAGGGGTACTAAACTCATTGTAGTCACACGCAATTTCTGCCATTCTTCTTTATACTAACTGTCGTGGACTCAGCTGCAAAATAGCTATGTGAGTTATTTGGAAAACGGTAGCTTTTTATATCTAATTGCTATGACAAGCACCTCGCACCAATAACTCTAACATCTACTTTTTTTGGTGCTTTACAATCTATTGTGTGAGGAATCAAGCGTTCATTTACGCAGCAGGAATTTTGAGAATTCCTATGTATCTATGTCTTATTTTTCTCATCGGTTCTCACTCAAATCACGCTTTACTTTTTCCAGTTCCCTTTTGGTAGGTGGGGACATTTTCGCTGTCTGCAAAAATCCAGCTTAGGAGTGAATACGGTTGGTTTCTGTGACATACGACTCGGTACACCGAATACCTACATAATCCGGTTCTTTTTTCGGTGGTAGGTTTAAACATAGGAAGGAGTATTCCATACCGAATCCATCATTACATTAATTTTTAAGGTTCTTATGGGTAGCGGAAGTAGAAAATACTCTTCATCTCGTATTTTCAAACTCTTCCTTATGAGTTTATTTTGTCTGACAGCATTTGTGTCTCTATTGTGGTGTCCTGCCGAAAGAGCCAGATAAGAGTATACTCTCTGTAAAATAGTATAAAAGTACAAAGTTTCAAATTTACACTTAATTACGTACTATTCAGGTAAAAAGTTATTCATAAGTTTATTTTATTTTCTTGATAATATAGTATTCTTGATGAATTGATACATTGAAGTTAACAAGATGAACCTATTTTGACTGCAAAAATCATTATTTTGAACACTAAGCTTATGGCAGCATGCCAGGAAATCAGAAAAATAGTCAAATGTAAGTTCATTTTGCCATTATTTCCCCCTACAACTTATGAAAAAATCAGATTATCCATTTTTTATTAATTCCAGGTTTTCCCTGTTTAGCAGGAACAAGGTGCGAGAGTGGTTCGGAAAGTACCCATGCTAGGAATGAAGTTGCCATTGTTTTCAAACACATATTATTTATTTCTCAACATAGACCACCTTTAGCGATATTAGATCTCCTCAACGAATGTTCCTGCCGTTTTTTAACTCTCCAAATGATGATAATGATAAATGGGGCTTAAGGGCGCTAAACTGCTAGGTTATCCGCGCCGTTAACGTAAAAGTATAAAAACTAAAACCACGATAAAATAGTTATCCAGGCCTGAAACCAGAGCTGGTGATAAAAGCATGGCATTAAAAGAGCTAAAACTAGGGTGAACATAAAACAACATGGTCGTAAATTGTAAAAGAGGATAAAAGATATATATATATGTGGTTTTATATATATATATATATATATATATATATATATATATATATATATAAAACCACACATATCACTCAACTAAATGCTCACGGTATGTGTCATTTTGGATAAAAACTTAAAAACCTTATCCACCATTCCGAGATCATCGGCCAGAACCTCCGAAAGTCTCGCCGGCAGTAGCAGAGTGGCTCGTAGTGGTGCTAGACGAGCACACTCTACAAAAAGGTGTCGGACAGAAAACACTTCGCCACAAAGTGGGCAGACAGGTGGAGGTTGCTTCTTAAAAAGGATGGCTATGACTAAAAATACAGTGGGCAATACGGTATCTGGCTAAAATAACTTCCTCACGACGGGATAGACGTGAGGAAGTCACCCAGTACATAGGGAGCTCCTTAACCTTCCTAAGTTTGTTGCCGCGAAGAGCGGACCACTCTCCATGCCAGCACGATATTACCGCTCTTCGCACAAGTCTAAAATCTTCAGCGGGCCGCGCCGTGGCCGAGTGGTTAGACCATCGCCTCTCACCTAGACGGCCCTGTTCGATCCCAAGCGACCGCACGTGAGAATTGTGGTGGACAAAGCGGCGCTGGGGCGGGTTTTCTCCGGGTTCTCCCCCTCGCATTCCACCGTTGCTCCATCTTCATTCATGTAACATCAGTGTCACCGCCTGAGGATCCATAAGTAGTTAAAGCGGGCGTTAAACACTTCAAAAAAAATCTTCAGCGGAGACTAAGTTAGTGGCGCAGATGATGCCTTCTTTGCCGCCAAATCCGCCAGTTCATTCCCTGGCGCGCCAAAGTGTCCAGGAATCCAGGCGCACTCCACATTTACACTCGAAGCATGCAACATTTGGAAAACGTCCTGAATGCGTTGTACTAGAGGATGGTAAACGTACAGCTCACGAAGGCTTGGAAGTGCACTAAGGGAATCACTCACTATAAGGCACTCACCCATGTTTCGACGGCGAATATATATAAAAGGGCACGATAAATAGCATACAGCTCTGCAGAATAAATTGATGTGCTACTCGGCTAACCAAAAGGAAATGGTGCGGTTCCAGAGACAAAGACACATCCAACTCCATCGGCGCACTTACTGCCATCGTGGCCACTGTATTTTGAAAACAATTCTAAAAAAACAAGAACCGATACTGAACATAGGCGTAGAAGAATTTGGATAAGCCGTTATCCCGAGATCTACGTGGAAGGAAGCAGGTAACCAAGGTGGGTGCATCCTCCGCCCCCCTTTGGAAACATATCAGGCATTTGAAGACCGTGCGTTCGAAGCAGCTCCCGGAAGCGAAATCCTACAGTCGTTGGACTACGTAAGAGGTTTCTATAACGCTTGTCCAATCCAGAATCAAAAAAAGGGAGGAAACGATGGATGCGTAGGTATGCTCTTAATGCTACAGCCATAGTTAGATAAAAGAGCATCCCGCCGACATCGAAGAGCGGTTTCGGCACATTCGGCGTAGAGGCTCACAACTGGGCTTGTTGGAAATGCTCCAACAACCACGCGGTTGCCCCGATTGCGGACAGTATCTAACTTTCTCAGCACAAATGGGCGTGCTGAAGAATTAACAATATATCCATAGTCTAGCTTTGATCGGAGCAGTGCACGATAAAGACGCAACAGTATTGTCCGTTCTGCTCCCCTAGATTTGTCGCTTAGTACCCGTAAAATATTCAGAGAACGGAAACATCACGCTTTAAGCTGTGCTACATGAGGTGACTAGCATCCAATATCAACCCCAAGAATCTCACCTCATTTGCGAAGGGAGGTATATCTGGCCTGTGATGAAGAGAAGGTGACATTCGTCACCTTCGGTGGCAGGACTTAACGCAGACTGTCTTCTCAGGGGATAAACAAAAGCCGTTTCTCGAGCTCCAATCAAAAAGATCGAACAAACGCCGCTGGAGACGGCGTACGCTAAGAAGTGTAGAAGATGGCAAAGTCGTCAACGAATAAACAAGAGAGACATCTGGGGGAACACAGTGCGAGATGGAATTCATCGCTATAGCCTACAGTGCCATGCTGAGTAACGAGCCCTGCCGCACCCCATTCTCTTGAATAAAATAGAAAAAACAGAGCCGACCCTTACTCGGAAAGCCCGGTCCCGCATAAACTCCTGAGGGAACAACGTTAGGCGTCCATGTATATTCCAGCTGTGGAGGGAGCACAAAATCAGTGCCCACCAACACATATCATAAGCCTTCTCGAGGTTAAAAAATACCCCAACTGTTGGGTTGTTCCCGTCCAAGATATGAGTTGACAGCGAGACAAGGTGGTCAGTTGCTGAACAACGTCGTCTAAAGCCACACTGGATGTTGATCAGAAGGTTGTGGGATTCCAGCCAATACACCAACCGTCCATAACCTTGCATACGCAACTGGCGAGAGAAATAGGACGGTAACTGGAAGGAAGATGGCGGTCCTTTCCAGGTTTAGAATGGGTATGATGGTGGCTTCCCGCCACTTGTCTGGAAAAATGGCGTCAAACCAGTTATGATTATAGACCTCGAGTAGGAAAACCTTACCATCAGGAGTGAGATGATGCAGCATTTTGACGTGGATACTATCCGGTCCTGGTGCAGAGTGTCGCGAAGATGAAAGTGCATTGTCTAGCTCTGCCATGGTGAAAAGGCGATTATAATCTTCAAGGTTTCCAGAACGAAAGGAGAATCCTTGAGATTCCACCTGAGTCTTAACTGTAAGAAAGTGAGGGGAATAATTGTCTGAGCTAGACACCTCAGCGAATGCACTGCCTAAGGTGTTCGCCACGTCAAACGTATCAACAACATCTCCGGCAGGTGTTTTGAGACCGGCGATGGGCATTTGAGTTGATTTTCCGGCCGTAACTTATCCCATACGACGGAGGAAGATGTATGTCGGTTAAAAGATGCTACACATTTACTCCAGGATGTCCCCTTGCCATCCCTAATAATGTGTCTAGATTTGGCACGCAGCTTTTTATATTGTATTAGAATACCTAGTGTAGGGCGACTTTGGAAGACCCTGAGAGCACGTCTGCGAGGACGAATAGCATTCCGGCTGTCAGCAGTCTACCAAGTACTGGAAAGCGACGGGTTATGCCAGTCGAACGCGGAATGGATTGCTCAGCAGCGGAATGAATCATCTCTGTGAGATGGTCGACCAAATAGTTTAAAGAGTCGTGCTTATTGCTGTTAAATTCAGCCAAGCGGGAATACAGTTCCCAGTTGACGTGATCTAAGTGCCATTTAGGTAAACGAGTGGAAGATACAGCGCGTGTCAAGAGACTAATAAGACATAGAAAGTGGTCACTAGAGCGCAAATCAGAGATGGTATTCCAGGACAACGAGACCGCTAACTGTGGGGAACAAATCACTATATCAAGGTGTGAGAAACTATGAAAGGCGTCAGAAAGGAAGGTTGGCTCCCCGGTGTTCAGGAGAGCGAGATTCTTATTGTCCAAGAAATCTGCAATTAGCTGACCTCTCGCACAAGCCCGAGGAGAGCCCCAAAGTAAGTGGTGGGCATTCACGTCCCCTACCAACAGAAATGGTGATGATAGCTTGGAAACAAGGTGTTCTAAATCAGCGACGGCTTGTATGTCGGATTGTATGGGTACAGATACTGCAAAGATGTCATCTCTGATAAGCGCCAAGGTGCCCCCATGTGCAGGAATACCCTCCGCCGGTGATAAATCACACCGTACAGAGGAGTACTGCCTGGTTGTAAAGTTGTCTTGAGGTCGGAGCTTGGTCTCTTGTAAAACTACGACCAAAGGCTGAATCTGGTGGAGCAACAGTTCAAGCTCTGGTCCATGTGGTCTTATTGCACGTATGTTCCACTGTAGGATAGACATTATGTATATTCCGGGATAAGTTCTATATAGAAAGGTGTTTCTACATATTCGGCTGTGCTGGTCGGTTTAATTTGTTTTTCTTCGGTGTCGGAATAACACTCATTTCAGGAACACGATCCTGCCGCTTGCCCACTGTTCTTTTGGTAGAGGAGGCAGCATCCTCCTGTTCCATCTCTTCCACCGGGAAGGACCCTTTTCCAATAGAAAATTTAGGTTCGAGAGCCTACTACTCTTGAAGGGTTTTGGTGCAGATTCGACTTGTTCTTTGAGGAAGTCGATTCTATCATAACTGGTCTTGAAATGCCTCGCAGGTGCTGCGGTTTTGCAGGTCTTAGTGACAGAGGTCGAAGGTTGGGGTGACATTGGCGGTTTTGGCAGTTGTTGACCCCGACGTAGACGCAGTTGTGGACGTCTTCGGTAGAGGTCTTGATACGATAATCTTTTCTGCAATGAGGGCCTCGTTAATATCGCAGGTTTGTTTTGCGATTTCCGGCTTGGCCACCGGCTTATCTAAAACAGAGCTATAAAAGCCGGATCGCGGGTCAGAGGGTGTGCCGATCGCAGAAGCTTACGGGCTTCACAGAAGGGCACCTTCTCTTTCACCCGTATCTCCTGGATGGCTCTCTCCTCTGCAAAACGGTGGCAGTCCCGGCAACTAGATGAGTGTTCACCATTGCAGTTGACGCAAGATGGAGTTTGCGTGCAACCGCCTTCGTGCATGGCGTCCACACATTTGACACAGGTAGACTGACCACGGCAATACTCACTGGTGTGCCCAAAACGCTGGCATTTTTAGCACCGGAGAGGGTTCGGGACATAGGGCCTTACCTCGATAGCTTCGCACCCTGCCTTAATCCCTTGGGGTAAATCTACCCAATCAAAGGTAAGGAACAGGGTACGGGTAGGCACGAATTCACCATTAACTCGCCGCTGAACCCGGTACACAGCAATTACTCCTTGCGCCGAAAGATTCTCTTGAATCTCCTCGTTGGACAAACCGTCCAGGGCGCGGGTGGTGACAATGCCTCGTGAGGAGTTCAATGTTTTATGCATCTCGATCTTAGCTGTGTAACTACCCATCATACTGGCTCTGGGAAGGTTGCTTGCTTGGGCAGCGGATGTTGCCTCAATCAGGACCGTGACATTTCGAGAGCGAACGTAAGACTTCACTGCACCACTATCTTATCTAGGCCCTTTTGAATGATAAATGGGCTAACCGACGAAAATGTCTTAGCTTCCTCTGTTCTCCGAGTTACCAAGTAGCGAGGACCACCGGACTCGACTACTTCTTTTCCGAACACTATACTGGTTTTTGGTTTATTTTTGGTTGCCATAAAATACTGGTGTAGTTTCATCCCTCAGTGCTCCTCACCCCCACGGAGCCCAACAAGGGGTCACCCTACTGGTGTGACAGGGCTACACAGGGGATATTGCAGGCTCGCCGTCCCGTTCACCCTGGAGTTCGGTATAATACCTAGTCCTGGCCGATTGACCACGGTGGGTTATTCCCTAGCCTCCCGTTTAGGCAAAGCAGAAACCAAAGTGGCGTATTAGATTGCGCACCCTCCCCAGTTACGGAAAATCAGAAGCCCAGGCTCAGGTACGCAACCCTCAACCAACCAGGATATTCCTTTCCACCGACACGGGTCTCCATGCACGGCCTACACGTGGGTGGGCACTTTGACCTACTGACTCCCTCACCACTTAGAGGTTGCCTACTGAAGGAGTCAGGGTGGCTCGGGACCCCGGGTACGCCTAACCCGTACCTACCGTAGTAGGCCCTTGGAGGGAACCCTCCAAAAATAGGAATTCTCAAGCTCTGCAAAATACGTACCCATCTGGATGACAACCTCTTCATTTGATCTATTCTTTTGCGCGAGGCATTACGTCATGTTTGGGAAAACAAGTTGCACGGAGTAAGGTAAGATGAATTCGCATGATGCGGCAGCAACTCATAACTCAAATAATGAAGTTTCGTGGCCAAAACTCATGCTGAATGTGCTGGTACGTTGTGCTGAAGCAACACCTTCGCGAAATTGAGTGCTGCCTCCTTCAACTTTTCGTCAAATCAGGCAAATCACTGTAGTATTGCCCAGTAATAATTTTTGTTTATTTTTCTAAGAAGTGAATGAGTATAGCACCCTTCGCAACTAAAAAAACAAGGAAAATCGCCACCATACTTTCCCAGCCATTTGGACTGTACTTGTCTACTATGGAGCGGATTCACCACAAGCAACCCATTGTTAGGATTGTTGCGTGATTTCCGAAGTATAATGAAGAATCCAGGTATCAGTAACAGAGACAATTTAGCGCAAAGGTGCTTCGAATTTTGGTTAAAGAGCTCCAATCACAGCTTCAAAGTTGAAAGCTGCACCCGTTTGTTGTCAACTGTGAACAATCGCGGTACCCATCACGCTGACAGCTCTTGAATCTCCAACTTTTTATGCAAAATATGAATTACCGTTTCCGTCTACACAGTTATGCCCTTTACCATTTCGTGAACTTTGGTTCAGCGATCAGCAAGAACCATATGGTGGACATTTTACGTTTTCGATAGTTTCCTCGGTAACCACATCTGCCGGAATCCCTGGGCGCTCCTCACTAAAAACGGATGTTTGAATTAATTAAACCAATATCTAACTGTTGTCGCAGTAGGCGAAAGCTTTCCAGAAGCAGCATTCAATTTCACGTGTATCTCCTCACAAGTTTTCCCATTCAAAAGTAAAAGGCTAATCACCGAGCAGTATTACACACTTTCCATTTTAGCAAAAGACATTGAACGACTAACTGAAATGCCTGCCAAATCCAAACCAGCCTATGACTCGGAACCAAAATTGTTACAGCGATGTGTAACAAATGCCACTACACGATAGTAACACCAACTTACCTTAACATAATCTATTTTGAAACAAGAGAATTAATGAACCGCGCTCGTATCCAATTATTTCATTTCCAAAAGGAATAGAATATGCTGTGATTTTATTTCTCAGTTATTTCTTTCTAACATTGCTTCAAAAGGTTTTCTTTTTACAGTTTCTACTCTTCTCTGAAGTATTACACTATTTTACTCTCTTTTAGGGCATAGTTCCCCCAACTCATACGTTTTGGAGTCCTAGTTGTTAAGAAAACGCCAACATGCATGTGGGTTTCAAAACTAATAAACTAAATCAAAAGTTAATTGCTGGTTTAGTAGGCTATTAAGAGCTACTAAAATACCATAATCAGGGTATCAAAACAGAAAATAATAATAATGATAATAATAATAATAATAATAATTAATGAAAATAGTAATATCAACAACAGCAAAAATAACACAGACAGTAATATTGAATGAAGGTGCTACCATATCCAAAAATATTTCTGACCAAACCAAAATGTTTACTGCTGTAAGCCCCTACTTCTTTGACGGCAGGTTTGAAACAGCTGTTGGTGCTGTTTCACAGGTTTCGGCAACGCGAAATCAAGAGCTCAAGTTTAAAAAGAAACTTGCTCTTCCAAAGAAATTAATTTGTCAAAATAATAAATAAATAAATAAATAAAAACACATTTCATACACAAAATTCATAGGTATATAAACATATAATTTCCCCCAAATATTTTTCTTTTTTACCGCAGTGATAACGGGTTCGTCTTTAAGTAGAAAGAAACTAAGACATTATTCCGATAACATTATGGATTGAATTTTGGATATGTGCACATAAGAAACCTCCAAAGAAGTGCTTTACAACCCAGTAGTGATTAGGTGCTTGTAGTGGAACCGAAGAACTAAAAGACATTAAGAAAAGAAAAAGTATTAAAAAGAAGCGCCTAGATTTGGTAGCGCTTTCTGATTCATCCTTGTTTTGGATACAACCGCGGTTTAATCGGTATACCGCATATAGAAGTGCCAGAACTGGAAGAACCGATTTACTCATCGGTTTAACTTGTACCGTCCCCATACACTTATATACCATATGAGTCGCCTGTCCCGAAGCATATGCGTACAACCCACTCCAGGAGTTAGCGAACATGACCTGTTCTTACACTTTTGTGTTTATTGCAGAAAATCCTGCTTCGCTTAAATAGGATGCATTCTGTCAACAGATTTTGACTATCTGTGCTTCTTGAGATAATGTTCGTTGATAATAACTGAACGGTTTACTCTTTAAAAGCCCATGGTTGTGTGAAAATTACATTTGAGGTTACTGGCACCACTGCTTCATTTGACAATTATTGCTCCGTGTAGATGATATAATGAGGACGTGGGTGTTGCTCTCCTGCAGTTGATTTGAATCCAACTTAATAAGATTGTTTGATATTGCTACACTATTGCTTTATATTTACTCACACGTGCAGAAATCTGCAAATAGTTGTTGAAAGCAGAAGTGCACGATTTGTTTTCATCACTAACTTCTTTTTTCCACAAATCGAATTCATTAATTCGATTAAAACAGTCAAACTAGTTAATCGGGTGTTCTACTAAAGCGAAAACTTTGATGGTTAATTTCCTCAAATAGCAACCGGTTTTATCAATAGCTTTCTTCTTGTCTTTTATCAGATACACTAACATTCTCTCAAAAACGTGTCACTTTCTTGGCTTTTTAGATTAGGTTCGTTAAAAATAACCCAATTACCCCTTTAAATGGGCATGGTTGTGTGACATTTTAATGTACTGGATACCATTGCTTCATTTGAAAATTATTGCTCTCCATACTTAGGGCGTGGGTGTTGCTCTCCTGCAGTAGACCTGACTACGTTTCTTGTAACCACTACACAATAATAATACTTTTGCATTTACTCGTCGTGCAGCATACAAAGAGTTGTTGGAAGCAGAAGTATAAGTTATGTTTTTATAATTAAACTTCTTTTTATCCAGAAATCGAATTCATTTTATTTATAATTACAGCTCTTGGATTAAGCGTGACATTGCAAGACTCGATTAAAACGAAATATCAATAGCGTGTTTCATCAAAACGGATACTCTGATAGTTAGCCTCCTTCAAACAGCAACCGGCTTTAACAACAAATAGAATATAAGTACTTGTGCAACAGTATACTCTTTTATATAATTCGCCTTTTGGGGTATGGTAATTACAACACCGAAATAATAAGTAGGTTATTATTCATGACATTTTCTCCTACAGCGTGTATTTTAGTGAAGATTTGCGATTGATATTAAGGATTCATTACTTTATTTCAATTTTCTCGCGGCATACCACTGACTCATTGAAGAATGCCCAGTAGGGGAATATTTTGATCAAAAATGACTTAAAAGACATGCCTTATGGCCCAGTGGACTATTTGCTGGAACCTTCTAAAGCAAACGTTAGGTTCACAGGTTCGCATACGATAGTGATCTTCTATTGTTTCTTTCTCCTGTGTTTGCATTTTACATGCAATTTTATAATAATTTGGGTTCCATTGTTAGCAAAAGATACAATGATTAGAAACAGACAATTTCTTTCATGATTAGTTCGGTAAGTCCTAGATATTACACTGTATCTAATGTAAATTGAGTTACTTATTTAGCTTTCATTCATTTAAACGTAGCTGAAGATATTAAAATTATCAGTTATTGTAATTAGTTGTGTTGCGTATCTAATGCTCCTATTTCATCTATTCTTCTCACAATGTAAATGCTCTGACCTGTTGTAAATTTCCCTAAATTTGGGGTAAAAATGAAAACGCAATTATTAAAGGCATTCACTTCATCAACGAAGTAAATGATGAAAATGGCGACCCCTTTCACTAACACATATTTGAGTAACACGCGTGATATATGTTCTCTGCATTCTTCGTTTATAAATGTTCGTAGATTATTTGGGCTTTGCGGTCTTGTGTGTAGAGCCGTTCTGTTAAATAGCCCCAAAGAAATAAATCCAGCAGAGGGAGATCCACTGGGTCAATCCATTTCTGGGGATATGTCCTTTGCAGGTTCTTCCTTTAGTCAATGACCAGTGTGTGGAATTCCATCCTGCTGAAACCACATCTTAGTCCTTTTTACTAGCGGCATTTCTTTCTGTAGTAGTAAAAGCAGCTCCTCATATGAGCATTCTAGGTACAGTGATCCTGTGAGCTTCCTTAAAAAAAAAGCGAAGTCCAAATAGCTGGTTGTCTAATATTCAGCATCAGACACTGAAACTCCGCTGTACCTGAAATGCAAATTCCACTTCCAGTAAGAATTGCATTTACACGAATAATACATGTAATGGCGGTTAACATTTCCGTTTTTGCAGAATTTGACTCCTTTGCTAAAGAGAACACTTCCAAGAAAAATAAATATTAAAAATCTGCATCCGTTTGAGATTGATTCAGTGGCTAACCAAATATTGTTCTCGCATGGTATCTCCATGGAGCGTCTGAAGTAATTATAGACAGAGGGATGAAATTTAATGTTTTCAATAATCGCATCGCTGATGGCTCATGGATTTTTAATTAAATAATAATAATAATAATAATAACAATAACAATAATCAATAATAATTGTAATAGTAATGGTGATGATAATAATAATAATAACAACAATACTTAATAAAAATAATCATAATAATGATGATACTAATAATAATAATAATAATAATAATAATAATAATAATAATAATAATATACTCTCCCCTTTTTCCTTATGTTTTTGTTATTCTACTTGCTTGCCATTTTTACTTATAGTTACTCATATGTATACAAGCACACAATCACCCATGCCCGAGGCGGGACTCGAACCTGCGATGCCCTGATCGACATGGTCTGCGGAACAACAGTGGTAAAGTAGTCCCTCACCCAGCCGTATGAAACCTAGGAAAATACTTTGCAATTGTTGTATATAACAAAGTGTCTGAAATGAGCTTTGAGGGATTTGTGTTAATTTTGTAGACCTTTAAGCTCATATATCTCATAGTCATAATGGTATTTTTAATTCTATCAAAGTAAACATTTCTCCTTGAGTGATCGTATTGTTTCATTTGAAGTTGGAACTTTTTGGAGATGCCCAACACTCAAGCTAGGTCTTATTGCTGATTTCTGGAGGTTCATTTTTGAAAATGTTTGTTCAAATAAAAAAAAACACACCTATCTATCTGCCCATCCATCCAACTAACTATCTGTATGTCTACCTACCTATATACAGGTACAGGCCTGTGTGTATGTATGTATATATATTTGTATTTACGTACATACACACACACACACACACACACACACACACTTTTTTGAGGCAAACATGCAATTTGAACGTTGGGCTTGTTTCTTCAGTGCTGAATATTTTTGTTCCGGCAGTAATTTATAGAAACTAGGAAGGTTCTTAAGGCTACTTTCATTACATCATCACACTGCAAGTCTAACATCTCTAATTGTAGCAGTTCTGGCGCTTTATCAACATCGAGAGTGAAAGGCAATGTAAATAGAGGAAGTTCAGATTCCAATTTTACAAAGTTGGCAAACCTATTTGCAAATTCTTCTTCAATATCCTGAATTACTTTTGCCAATGAATCAATATCAAAGCATACCTTTGGATATTGGCCTTTAAGGGCACCATGTGTAGGAAAATACGCCCAGCTCTACAAAGATTATTATCTCTTGAACAATTTCAGTTTAAACGATTTAATACCACTATACCCATCACTGATAAGTTTGTCTTTGCCTTGTAGTGACAGTCTGGTTATCTTAACCGAAATGCTAAGCAAGACAACCACTCGGGGTTGCCTAACAATTCCCAGCGTTTCCGTTTTCTTACAGAAATTCACCAATTTTCTCCCGCAGAGCAAAGAATCCAGCTAACGTTTGACCACGACTTAGCCACATTGACTATAAATGATAAATTAAGTCGCCATATTGGCTGTTCATTTCATCAGTATACGTCTTAAAATTGCGGTGGTTTAATGTCCTAATTCGAATGAAGTTTATTAGTTTCGAAACCATAACGGAGATTAGCTACGTTCATACATAATGCCTCCTGATGTATAACGCAAGGCACTTTAGCACTTACCCCCCCCCCCATAAGACTCGACATTTTGCTTTATCAGCCCTGCCGTTCTGAGATTGACTCCTGCCATGTTGGGTGCACCATCTGTAGTTACCGCGGAGAGGCATTTCTTGCCTTTCCAGTCTCAGTTGCGAGTGTACGTGCGTGAGGACAAGGTTGTGCCACGCTGTCACAGCCATCCCGGGACGACGCGTGGTACATAAAGGAACACTGCAATACCAAAAAAAACATATATCAAATGTTCAGGTAATGGAAACTAAAGCGAATGCTAATCTGCCTTCCAGTTCAAACACACTTCCAGACAGGGAAAACACATTTTGTAAAGAATTGCGTATAATGATGGTGTCCACTGACATACCTTTACACAACCTGCAAAATCGCGTATTCGTTGCATTCATGGAGAAATGTACAGGACTTAAACTACCTTCCGAAAGAACACTCCGTAGATGTGCACAGGTACGTGCTATGAGGACATGTTAGCTGATTATGGGAAACCTGGAAGATAACAAACTATGGATAATAAACTATGGGTGAAACACAAGATTCGGCTCGTATTTCTTAATAACAATTATGAGAAATTATAAATATTCACCTACAAATATTACTGTTTTGGAATGTAGGAAATTAGAACTGCCGGACGCCATTCGTCATACAGGAATTTGCGACAAATATTTCTCAAGTTACTCATAGAGCAGCTCTATCAATGAGGACTATACTCGAGAATGTGATTGAGAAAAATCCAGAACACTCAAAATGGTGTGATATCAGCAAAGTTATAAATCCAACCTATAAAATGTAGAGAACAGTGAATTACACACAACTCATCTAAAGTTTTAAGTTTGCTCCCAATACATCTTGTGACCTAGAGAGAACATTTTCGGAGTGTTTTACCCCAACCGAAGAAAATTTGTTTTTGAAACGTTAAAAATGTATATGGTCATATATTGCAATAAATAAAGAAATATCGTTTCTTTCTCTATAGGATAGTATGATTAGCATAAAGAATTCAATGTGTCGCATATAGCTTAAGTTTTGTATTGTTTTGTCCCTTTTGCGTACCGTAAGGTACATTTTAATGTCTGCTCTGGGTCCTTTCTATAATGTTTAATTAGATGCTCATCGGTAGCTTAATATATACTTTACACGTGACTGTACGTCATTCGACTGAGTGCGCAAGAGGTTACTTTGTTTACGTTCTTACTGATCGTCGTCGCCTGGGCTACAGCCCGCGAGCACTTAACTTGAAGAATCAGGTCAGGAAATGCCTCTCTGGTAGTTACACTGCACAATCTTTCCCATTTGAGTTCCATGCTATCCACAGTTTTTAAGACCTCATCAATTATGTCACTTCTTTTGTGGTTCCGTGCATACTTCTCACTCCGTAAGTTCTTCTGTAATTGTGAAGTTCGTGTTCACGCTCCCAACAAACACCAGTAACTGTGTAGTATCCGCTGCGTGAGTACTCTCATTACACGCAATAGAGACGCACTGGAACATTTTCTCCTCGATTCGTTTATGCCTAACACTAGCAGTTACATCTTCATCACGCCTACTTACAGTGTTTCCTGATATAGAAACAGATTTGAACAAACGGTTTTACGTGCTCGATGTTAAGTTGTGAAACCTCGTAACTTGCTTTCGTAACATTATTATTACTTTTGTTTTTGTTTCAAATTACCGCCCTAAACTGTTAGCAAGCGATTTTGCTGTAGAGTTCGTTTGACTTCACAATACGCTCAGGACCATTAAACTTGTTAAACTCGGACGTACATCCTTGTTCACTTAAAGTAGTTACCGAGCCAACACTCATTGTATTTCTTGCACTCACTATCAATTTTCCGCTTTTTCGAAAGAATTGTTCACTTCTTGCAACACACTACGCAAGTAAATTCATTGAAAACGAAACAAACACTCATGGGTTGTAATATACAGGCACTCTGTCACTCAGGGAAAGAGGCTGGAATAGATAACAGTACATAAGGAACAAATGACCTGCTAGTGATGTCCTTGGCTATTAGCCTGGGGTAGTTACTTATACACTTAACAATGCACCGCTTACTTTCACGACCCTCTGCCAGATTTCCTTCAACGTATTTTTTGGCTATTCGCTATGAACTTATGAAATAAAAACCTATGGGTAATCATACTTTTGTTTCTTGTTGAAATCCGTTCAGGTGGATCAGGTGCGCCTAATAATCAGTCCTGCTGGGCCAGGACATGACCCGCAGGCCATAGTTTGGACGGCCCTGCCGTAGATGATATGAGGCCATGGGTGTTGCTACCCTGCGTTGACTGGAAACCAAATTAATACGATTTTTAATACTTCTGCAAAATTGCTTTGTATTTACTCAGTGCAGAAATCTGCAAAGATCTGGTAGAAGCAGAATAAAACGTTTTATTTTCATCATTAATTTTGCCTTTTATCCATAAATCAAATCCATTCTGTTTATAATTACAGATTTTGGATTTAGTGTAACAACGCAAGACACGATTAAAACCCTATCAAACTGATCAACAATGTCTTCTATCAAAGAGGTTAATCTCTTTCATACGGCAACCGGTGTTAACAACAGCTTTTTTTTTTTTTTCTAGTCCTTTATTAGATATACTAACATTCTATCATAAACTTTTCTTGGCTTCTTAGATAAAGTTCGTTGAAAATATACTAAAGGTTTAGCCTTTAAATGGGCAAGGTTGTGTCAAAATGACATTTAACTTACTGTGTACTATTCCATGATTTGAAAAGTATTGTTCCCCATAAATGAAATACTGGGTGCATGGGTAGACTTGACTATGTTTCTTGTAACTACTATGCAATACTTTTATATTTGCTCACACGTGCTGAAATCAGCAAAGAGCTGTTGGAATCTCAGGTACACATTTTATTTTCATAACTAACTTTCCTTTTTATCCACAAATCGAGTTCACTCTGATTATAATTACAGCTGTCGGATTAAGCCTAAAACCACAAGTCTTGATTAAATCACTATCAAACTGGTCAATGGTGCGTTCTATAAAATCGGAAACTATAACGGCTAACCTCTCTTTCACACAGCAACAAGCATTTTTCCTGTCCATTATTGGATATATTAACGATCTATTGACAATTTTTCAGTTCCTTGGCTTCTTAGATAAAGTTCGTTGAAAATATCCCAACGATGTATCCTTTAAACGGGCTTAGTTGCGTGAAAATGTCATTTTAACTTACTGGTTACCACTGTTTCATTTGAAAATGATTGGTCCCCATACATGAGATATTGAGGGCGCGAATGTTGCTCTCCTGCAATAGATTTGTCTATATTTCTTGTAGCTGCTACACAATACAGCAGTTTTATATGAACTAACACCTGCAGAAATCTACAAAGAGCTGTTGGAAACAGACGTTCACGTTACATTTTCATCATTAACTTTGCTTTTTATTCACAAATCGAATTCATTATATTTATAATTACAGCTTTCGGATTAAGCGTAAAATTGTAAGACTCGATTAAAATAAACTCGTCACTAGCGTGTTTTTTTGTTTGTTTTTGAAAACGGAAGCTGATGGCTAGCCTCTTTCAAAAGTCAACCGGCTTGAACAGCCAATAGAATATATTTACTTGTGCAACAATATCCCTGTCAAATGCACTGGTTCATATAATTTACATATTTGGGAATGTTATTGCAACAGCAACGAACAACGCAAAAGTAATAAAATTATTCATGCATTTTCCTCTAATAATGTGTGCTTTATTGAATATTTGAGATGCTAATTAAGGATTGATATAAAGGATTCATAGCGTACTTTGAATGTTCTGGCGGCACACCAACGACTCATTGAAAAACGATGTGCAGGGCAATATTTTGCTCAAGAACGACATACGAAACTTGCTTTCTAGCCGGGTGGACTATTTGCCGGGACCTTCTGAAGTAAGCTTTATGTTCAGAAACCCACACATCATAATGATCATACATTGTTTCTTTATCCTGTCTTTACTTTACATATCTTTGTAATATTTCGGGCTCCGCTGCTAGCCAACCAATACAATAAGACAACTGTATACCATGTTTTTTTTGATAAAACTAATGGTATTACACTGTATCTGATGTAAACTGTATTACTTATTTATCTTTCATTAATTTGGGCGTATGCCGAAAATATTAAATCTATCAGCCACTGTAATCAGCTATATTACGTATTTAATGTATCTTTTTACTGCCAAAAGTTAATTTCCGACCTGTCGCAAATATTCTTAAATTTATGATAAAAATGAAATCGCAACTGCTAACAGGTATTCACATGATCAACGAAGTAAATGTTAAAAATGGCGACAGCCATTTTCGTGTGTTGTCACAATGCTTCTTTCTTGCATGGTGTAACATGTACAATGAAATCTGTCTGAATTCTCCATGTTTGAATGTCTATAGGTTAGGCATTTCTGCTTTATGTTCTTGCGTGTAGACTACTTTAGTTACGTAACCCTAATAGAGCGAGAACAGATCACCTAGCAGGCTTTGTGATTAGATCCATTCGGTGAAGTCATTTTTGCAGATATGTCCAATGGAACTTTATTCTGGCAATCAGTGACCAGTGCATTACAGCACCATCCTGGTGAAACCATATCCTAGTCCTTTTCATTAGCGACATTTCTTCCTGTAGTAGTAGCAACTCCTCATAAAGACATTCAAGGTGTAGTGATCCTCCGAGTCCCTTAAAAAAACCGCGCTGTCTAAATAGCTGGTACCTAATATTCCGCACCGGACATTGATGGAAACTGTATCTGCATTGTTGATTATCTTTCCAGTATTCCAGTATACTTCCAGTATATTCTAGTAGGTAATACATGTTATGGTGGTTAACAGTTTTGCTGGAATTTTACTTCTTCGCTGAAAAGAACAATTGCTAAAAAGAAAAAAAATTAATAACATGTGCATCCATTTACATTTGCTCCAGTAGCCACTGCACAAGTATTGCTCAGGCTTGATAATCGCGTCCGTGGATAGGCTGAAGTAAATTGTAGTTGGAGGGATGAAATTTATCGGGTTTCAATTTGCGCTTTACTGATGACTCACAGAGATGTTGTTGTTATTATTATTATTATTACTATTATTATTACCTTTACTCTATATTTCTATTGTTTTCCCATTCGTTTGCCGTTTTTACTTGTAACTACACACATGCACACGTAGAAGGTGTGGCAAAGAAAATGTCACTGTACCTCGCGTCTACGTCATATTATTTATCGTTGTGCGTGTCCTTGCGAGGCCCTGGTTGGCTGCTTTAGGCCACGATGCAAGAGTGCGCAATACCGCTAAATAATTAATACAATAACCACAACAATGTTTACAAAATGGCGTAGAAACGAAATATATGTTTATGCTCTCGATCGTATTGCACAAAAGATGTTATGGGAATGCATTCAGTTTATCACACAGACCTCATATTAAGATAGATAACCATATGCTAGTGCAGAAGACGCTTCAGCAGACCACAGAAAACGATTCAAAATCAACTGAGAATTTTCTTTGGCGTTGAGCTTAAAAGCAAGCAAAAACTAGTGCTCGATCCCTTGTGTCACATAGCTCCAAAACTATGACACTTTAGCGATTGCGGTCATGATTTACATAGCAGGCACAGAGAGTAATTATTCCGCCCAAAAATAAATACTCAGATTTCACCGGAAATAAACGTTTTAGGGACGCTTAGATAAAAAGAAAATTCCTTTTTAGATAAAGGTTAATGTGTGCGCTTACGTGAGAGCGAGAGAGGAAGGGACAGAAAGAACATGGCATTTAAGTTCAAATCTACCAAAGATACGACACATAGATATACATCGAGATCCCTCCTCCTCAAACTACACATTACATAGAAGATTTTCCAATGTTTCAATTTTCTCAGTAATTGCAATTTACATAACAAGTATTTACATAACAAGTGAAATGTACATGAAAAAATCTTAAAGTATCTCTTTGGACTCACGGAAAGACACGAATCTCACTGAGCTTGGTTCACACTGCATACGCGTTTTTTTTTTTCGTTTTTTTTTTTTTTTGTAAGTCAGAGTTGTGCTATAATATGGATTAACAACTCGTCGCAAGCAATCAAATAGTCGTTCCTGGCAAAAAAAAAAAAAAAAAAAAAAAAAAAAAAAAAAAAAAAAAACGGAAAAAAATGCGTTTAAGGCTCAGTATGCGACGCAAAATATAGCTCAAGGAATAAAAAAAATCCCGCGATTTTAACTTCTTGATTTAAATATAGAGAGTCTTGAATCAAGAGGGTTGAGAGCTAAATATATTATATTTATTCATTTATTTGCTTGTTTATTTATTCGCTCATTTATTTCTTTTGTGATTCGTGAAGCGAACGGAATTAAAACTTCACTGTTAAACAGTTCTTGCAGTTTTGAGAGATTTGATGCTGTAAATAGAAAGTTTTATTTGAAGTTGGCAAATGCTGTAGTCTTATGAACCAAAAATACCCCGTTGAAACCCCTGATGTTTCGAGTGACACCATAGGTAGGGACGCCTCTCACCAAGATGGCCCGGGTTCGATCCCAAGCTAGTGCATGTAAGATTTGGGGTGGACAAAGCGGCGCAGGGGTGGGTTTTCTCCAGGTTCTCCGGTTTCCCCTGCCATCGCATTTCACCGGTGCACCATCTTCATTTCATGTATCACCAGTGTCATCGCCTGCGGTGCCATTTGTAGTAAAAACGGGCGTTAAACACTTTCAATGGTTAGGGAAAAATTAAGTTGTTACTAAGTGTAAGTCAAACACGTTTCAACCTTGTAAAGAAGCTATTGAAAATATAAATGTAATAAGAGGTTTGTTAATGGGTCTGGACCAGTTTAACCGATTAGATTCAAACTGACATATGCCCTTTGAACACAATTACGACCGTCATACTCATAATCGTGAGCAGCCCACTGCTGAAATTAAAATTCCTACAATATAACAGAAATGACTACAGGATCGTAATCTGCAGATCTTATATCACATGCTACCATATTGCGACCTTAGCTTGTATCACGTGACTAAAAGCAGTATTTCCAAAATAGCAGACATCGATGTTTTGTTTCTACAGCATCCTGTCATTGATTTCCTTGTCCAAGAGGAACTCTCTACTGCTGAAATTCACCTCAGACTTCAATGTGCCAGTGGAGTTGTCTGCAGTTGTCCAATACGTACCTCCTACCGATGATCCTCGAGCCGTCTCCACGGTACACAAGAAAAGAATCGATAAGCTTATCAGAGAAGACAGGCGTGTCACTGAGGATGAAATCGCTTCGAATCTTGCAGTAAGACATAGTGCAGTGAAAGAAATGATTGACGGCTTAGATTACTGAAATATTAGTATCCGTTGGGTTTCACGTTCATTTGACAACAGCTTCTTGATGTAGGACATTTACTATAACATAACAGCCTATCTTACCAAACAGTACACTTTTTGGAAATAGTGGTTTATTCCACCAACAAGATGGACACACCTACAATACTATATAATCGTGCAAAACCTTTATTCTGTGTTGGTTCTGAATTCATTATATGTATATCCAGGTTTACTATAAGCTTCCTGTATCTGTCAGTTACTTTTGGTACACAAACTATTTGTCGTTAGCTATACGATACACATGAAAACGACGAATGGTTGCTTGAGCAATGTTGCTCAGTACGTCCGTGGAACTTACTGTACATGCTGTTGTAATTTCTTGACGAAGAGCCTCCACGCTAGCCTGGTTGCCTGCGGTACACGGCGTGCTTCAAAATTCCCCAAAGGTAACAGTCCACAGATGTTATATTTGATAAAGTTTCTAGGCTACCTAGGCATTTAAATGCAACGCCTCGTACTATCCGGAGTTGTCGTTCAAGAAATTCTGCGTGATTATATAGTATTGCAGGTGTGTTCATCATTTTTGGTGGAATAAACCAGTTTCCAAAAAGTGTACTTTGTTTAGCTGGAAAAATACATAGACTTAGCACCAGAATATCATTTTTTTTATGATGTGTTTCGTTAAGTAGTTGTCAAAATCAATGAACTATCAAGCACCAAACTTGAGACGACTTAACTAAAGTTAGAGTTCCACAAAGTGTAAGTGAGCTTGCCTGCTCCAGCTCCTGCTGAAATTAGTCAACCACGAGGCAAGATGCACATCTACTAAGCTCATAGGGATGTAGGCAAGGTACGGAGCGCACAGCTCGCTCATTACGGTCATGAATGGCCTAATATGGCTAGCATCCCCCGATCAGAAGGTATGAGGCGAAGGGAAGCACACAGACCGACCCTATCAATCGGAGAAACCAATGAAGAGATGCACTAAATCCCTAACAATTCCAGTTTGAACACCCCAGTACACTGACGAGGAACCATAGCATCGTGAAAGGGAGAAGAAGCGGTCATACGGCTCCAAACTAGAGCACGAGCACGACCGGTGAAGAAGCTTGCACAGACCGCACGCATTCGCGCCATCTTCCCGCAGGCCACCGAACCATCAGCAACCAGGCCTGAAAGAGGAAATGAAGTGATAGAAGGAAGGAAGATGATCCGGGATATTTGAAACGCAGATCAGCATTCACGTTGGTAGACCGGAAAGATCTCGGAAAAAGTCCAGGAGCAGAGTTCACGGTAACTGGGTTACGAACTGGGAACCACCAACTACAGACGGAAACTGCATGAGCGGTTACTAAGCTTGATTATTTGCTCGGGTACTCAGCACGTAAATCGTAGCGACTAAGCTGGGTTCCCTTAAACCGGTAAATTTTTGTGGGACACGTTCTGACTGCTCCCTAGTCTACAGAAGCAGGATATCCATGTGCATGATTGTACCGCAATTTGTGTATCGCAGTTTCCCCTCGCCCCTTTGGAGGTTTCTATTAAAATCGTGAAATGAATATGTGTTCTAAAACGAGGACAAAGTACATGAAGCGCTGTTACTCATCCTATCTTGTTTGTTAAGCAATTACCACACGTTATTTATTGAAGAGATGACATGATTTCATCAGAATACATTTCTGTATCGAAACTAATTGTCCTTTTCTAGTTCCATCACAAAATGGGATACACCTCATTGGATTCATACTTTATGACAGGCAGATTTAATTTAATTTCATGAGAAGTATACGATAGTCTGAATCTGAACTTCTAACCGTACTGGTATTTTTATTTAATTTTTCGTTATTAAACTATTCTACACAACAGTAATGTGCAAAGAAGAATAGGACGCTGACAAAAATTTAAAAGTGTGTTACTTGAAGCTTTTAATATCTTGTTTTGAAGTATCCATGCCCTGTTGGTGCTGCTCTGTGTGCTAGATTTTCTATTTCTGAGCACATAAAACTTTTCATGGATAAATAACCATATAATAAGCGGAATTGTTCAACGTTTATAGCAAATTAAAGGTACCCATCATCAGTCATAGAGGGGGACTATAGAATGGAGACTGGGCCTAGTTAGATCCAGGAGTAAACTATCAATTTGTGAAGAATTACAACCGGCAATTGTGCAATAGTGACATTTTCCTACAACTGAAACCCTATAGCTTCTTTACCGAAATATTCCATCGCTGGGTGTGAAAGAGAATCTGTTGCGTTACAAATTGGGTATATTTAAGAAATATCTATAACCATACGGTGGCGAAATAGTTTCTGTGTCGTAGGGAGAGTTTCATTTCATTTCATTCATCAGCGCTATCCATTCTGAGTTAATCTGCGAAACACCAAAACATGTTAAAATGCGCTTCTAGGCCAGGCCAGGCCAGATGTGAGAATTTCAAATGTACATGAAGAGTAACCGCAACACCTGGATGAACAAAATCATTAATATTCTTTCCAGTGAGAAAGTCACAATTTCCTTGATTTCTTTGTTACAAATGGTTCCAAAACCATGATAAGTTTTACGTAATATCTAAGGAACCTTATCACGTTAGCCATGGCTCCAAAACAATGGGAATGTTGGTTGTAGTATGAAATAAATGAGTCACTCTGATTATTCAGGACAAACATTTTTTTAAAGGCTTGAGACTGGAAAGCCATCTCTAGTAAAATCCAGTCGCCTTGGTCCTTAGGGAGACGTTAATTGAGTACATTCAATGCAATGGAACTTTTCCATACACATAAAATAATCAAAAAAAAAATATTTATATTCTTTGACAATGACGTTAGCGCAAATCTATATACAGATCCAAATACGTTGTAGTAAATTCAGCAGCCTAGTGTACTCATTATAAACAGTTGCTGATGCACAATTACACATCACGCCCTGTAAGACGTTAATCTGAGACGTACAGTTGCATTACTTCAAGACCTCATCGCCATTGAATGAGATCCCCAGTTTAGTATGTTGTACAATTGGTATGTCTAAAACAGATTTATCCGGAGGTAGTAATCCAATTGATCGTCTCCTTAGCGCGGTGAAAGCGCGGCTGCTTACAAAGCGGGAGGCCCGGGTTCAATTCCCGGTGGTGGCGTGGGGATTTCCTCCCGTTGGAAGACCTGGTCCGGGGCGCACTAAGCCTCGTGAGGTCCCTGGAGGACCAATTGAGGAGCTACTTGAGGAAAAAGTAGTGCTTCCACATTGTGTGGACCGCATTAACCGGCTGGGAAGGACTCAGACTGCTAACCACGTCCCATCCTCCAGTGCTGCACACCATTCATGACGCCTGTAATGGGCAGAGATGGGGAATGCAGCGGTCGGGCTGAAAGCCTTGGCACGACTTCGGGCTGTTGTTCCGCAAAGTTTTAGTAGTTTTGTTGGTAATATTTTGAACTTATTCAACATACCCATATTTTTGTAAACCATGTTTCAGGTGAATATCATCTCGGTGTGCTTTAACCATTAGAGTAATATCATTTGCGTAGGCACTTCCAGTAAGCCTGTCCCTATACACATCATTTCAGTAAAGTAGATTGCAGCTATCGAAGTAACAGATCAATATTTAGTGTATAATATCATGGGTTTCGGACCATGACCTCCTCCGTAGTCTAGGGATGCAATGCCAGCAGCTGGCTGTAGAGGACACGGGTTAAAACCCGGGAAAGGCAAAAGAGTTTTTAAGACGTAAACATCTTCAAAATGGCTTCTTTTGAAAGGGAAACAAAGCCGGTGGTCCTGTGTCATAGATTTATGTCACGTAAAGGAAATCCAAGCTTGATAGAGGTATCTAAGGAAATTGCCCGACTTTATGCCTAATATAGAATGGAATGCCAAAAATTATAGCTAAAGCAGAACACCAACTTGCCCGATTGAGCATTTAATTGGTATAGTAGAATTCAATGAATAATTTCTCAAATGAGATAACATATGGTGAATGAGCGTTCCTTCAAGTACCTCAACCATGTTTGATCTGCAAATGAGCACCAATTACTTTAAGCAATAACTTGTAATCACAGTTCCATTGTGTGATCGGTCTATAATCCTGTGATTTCTTCAGCTAACCAGACTTCAGACGCAAAACGACTGTAAAAGTGCTCTCCCTCTGCAGATTTGAAGTGCTTCTTTCCGGATGTAGCGCCAACAGCACTTGTAAAATTCATTTGGTTGGCCAACAGGTACTAGGGAGATAATCAGTTTAGACGCCTAGACCATGTACAGTAACTACAATTCTGCAATTGATACCGTATTTGCCAATTCTTGCGGGACAACCTGACAAAAATACTTTATAACATACAACACTATTCTGGTGTACGGTATATAATAGCTTTTATTTCTTTTAATATATTATAGATGGTCCACACAACTACATGATACTTGAAAAGTGTGTAAATATTTCCATCGTGTATTCCTGTACATATGTAAAGTATAATCACATATAACACAGAGCTTAGAAGTGCTATGTGCTTGCTATTAGGTATGTTATCCTCTCTACACACTATTAAGTGAATGAATAAGAATCTCTGTTTCAGACAGACTAATAAAAAGAACATAAAATATGAAATACTTCTTAACTGTAGGCACTACGTAAATATTGATTGCTCAAATATTTATAGTGAAGTATTAAAATGTGAAGTATAACATATTAAAAAATTTTATACCTCTATTTACAGTAAATGGGTTCACCATGGGTTCAGTCTCTGTAACCAACCAGAAGTTTTTAAAATTCCTGGTTAGACAACTTGAGCACTGTTGAAATCGATTAACTAAACGTCATGCAGGTCACAAACTAGGACGTGCATTTGAAATCATGTTCTAATTGAAGCTTTGTTTACACTGTTTAAGGATCTTATTTAACAACATTATAGCCCACAATGCTGCCCAACTTAATTTTCTTCTGGTCCATATATTTTATAGTCATAATTAGGCATAGTAGTTTCTAACTATTAAAACCAGTATGAAAGGAAATATACTGAACATCGTAAGTAACAACCCACTCCCATTCCTCTTACAGTCCGCTGTCATTTGCAGAGAGCACTCACCAGTGTGTTTACCTCATTGGACACATGGCTACTGCAATTTATATTCATTGTATTGGAATAAAGGTTTGAGTAAAGATAACAACTGATTTAGAATTCCTTTGGCTGCTCATAAGTTTTCATGATGCACAGATATTTCGGAAGCTGCAGATTTGGGACACCGTGATAATTTTTTATGCCAGTTTTACTTGCCTTGTTTTTATTTATCAAACACAAATTAGACCTCTGTGACAAACAAAGTAGTGCCAGTAAATATGTTCCAGAATTACTTCTAACATTTAACTGAACCATTGTTTTCTTTGTTTTCAGATTTTGGTAATACCCATTTCTTCTGCCTCTCTAGAAGGATCTCCAGCAACAGAGGAGCATTCTATTTATATGAATAATTGGTATTGGCTATATTGTCATTATAAAATCTTTAATTTTTCTTTTCAGGATGCTAATGACTTGCATACGCCGAAACCAAGTACCTCCATGGAAGTTGTCGAATCAATTTTGAATTCTATCACGCCTAAGAGGTGAGATGGAGATTATAAATATACTTACAGAACTGTTTTTATTGTTATTTTGCTATTACTATGAGCTATTGCTGCTATTTATAATGGAGTATCAACTGCACAGATGCGTGGTATGTAATACGTATTTCAGGCAGGATATTCAGTCAGGATTGGACAAAATTTCTTCAATGAAAAGAAATCACAGTAAAAGTTTTATAAAATTTTCTATAATTTACTTGCTAAACAACTATTTTAATTACAATGTTATTTTATTTACAATAATTCCTCTTTCCATAGGATTCCAACTCCATGACTGAGTGTGAGAGATAGGTGTTTAACTTACAGCCGGAGAAGGATAAAAATCAGTTGTAGTGAGAAAGATAGCTTAATGAATTACAACTACAAAAATTTAGATTAGAAAACGAGAGAATAGAATTAGAATTAAAAATACTAAAAATAGTAAACATTAAAAAAACTTATTGAATAGAAATATACAGTTAGAAATATTGATGTAGGAAATGTTGTCTGAATAGATGTGCCCGTTCTTCAGCCATATTATCCTGACTTTCATTATCCTCTTTCTATTCATCTAAATGAATGAATTCTACTTCCTGCTTCCACAAGAATGTCAAGTTATGGAATACAGCGCAAGCAACAATGATAGCTTTGCTGTTCTCAAGTTAGTTCCAATGCTTTGAGTGAGGCATCAAAACCTTCCTTTCCAGCACCCAAAACAGCGTTCTATGACATTTGCGCGTTCTCTTATGGTTTGCATTGTGTGCCTCTTCTTGGCGCGTTGCAGGATTTATGAGAGGAGTTAACAAATAAAGATGTACTGCATACTTGGCATCACCCAACTAAATGAAGCGTCCAAATCTTTCCTTCACACTGCTTTCCTTGATGATTCGGAAATCATGGCACTTCTTCTCTATTGCGGTGCAACATCCAAGACGTGGACATTTATATCACACATGACTTGCATATTCAGTGAGTAATACTCCTTTCTATTTATGTAAATTTGGGTATGTTCTCCTCCAAGATTTATTATGGGAATGTGTGTGCCATTTATAGCACCTATAACAAAAATATGTACACATATTCCAGAATATAAAATGAGAATACATATATTTAAGGGGCTAAAGAAAGAGGTACAGCAAATAAGACAAGAGAAAGTACCCAAAGTATACGCTAAGGAGCTCTTTTTCTTTATATGGGTGCTGCTTTTAGCACTGAATGGGAAAAATTATTTTTAAGGCAATAGAAATATAAAACTTGTAGCAGAGCATACCGAATGGTGTGTGGTGTGGAGCCAAGTTTACTACAAAGACATTTGCTAGACTTTGTGCCTATAAGCAGCCTCCCCCCACTTTGCCTTCTTCCGATCAACAACAGACTAGTTCAAAGGATAATAGACCGCAAAGGTGTGTTCAGTTTCCCTAACATATAGGGGTCACAGTTTGATAAACATTGAAAATTATTCCTATATAATGGCTCACCATTTCCTATGGAGACATTTTTTAAAATATTCCTTGCAAGAGGCATATATTCAGTACATAGGGCAGATAGCGTAGTAGACTACCTTGCTCTTTCTTTATTGTTGTCTTACAGTAATGCATGTTGGAAAACTGACTCCTGAAATAAGGGTATTTTAAGTTTTATCCACATTTTTCAACCTGATGCAGACTATATTCTATATTTTTTTACATACAACATGTCACACACAGTACATTTTCCTACAAGAATTCAGGGTAGCTCCTCTTCAGCAATAAATAACATATTCATAAATATAGATGGAATTAAAACTTCAATAACCTTACCGTTTGCAAATGGCCTTTCAGATCATGAGGAACAAATACTTCTCATTAAAGAGATTAAACTAAAGTTAAAACTAAACTATAAATATTGTAGAACACGAAAAGAAGATGAAAGCACCCTCACATTTTTAAGTATGTCCTTCAACAAGAATCATGGACTGAAATCTATAAAATAAATGGAATAAATAACAATCATGTCTTACAACATTTGAGCTCTCACTTTGTAGCATCCTTTCCAGTCAAATATCGTAAAACACATAATCAGAAGGAAAATAACACCAGAATTACATTAGGCATTAAAACTTCTTGCAAACGCAAGCGAAAATTATACCAAGAATTGAAATATAATAAGTCCCCAAACTTAGAATGTCACTCCAAAAAGTACTGTAAAATTCTAAAAGAAACAATAAAAGCTGCTAAAATATTGCATTATAATAAACAAATGTCCAATTCTGATGATAATAAAATAAAAACTATCTGGAATATAATAAAAAGAGAAACAGTTAAGGGCTCTCAAGTAAGATCATCAATCGCACTGAATTTCGGTAATCAAAAAAATTGATGTTCCTCAAAAGGTCGCAGATATTTTCAACAATTACTTTTTGAATGTAACAGATAAATTAAATATAATTATGGATGTAAAAAATTAGCATTAAGTTTTTTGAAACCTTCTTTAGTAAACAGAGTCCCTGAATTTAAAGTAAAAATAACTACACTATTTGAAATAAAAATATAATAAATTTGCTCAAGACTAAACATTCCGCTGGATATGATGGATTATCAAGTAAAATTCTAAAAGCCTGTTCTGAACTAATAAGCATTCCCCTTGGCTATTTATGTAACAAATCACTAAAGAGTGAACTATTTCCTGACAGAATGAAGTACTCTATTGTAAAACCATTTTAAAAAAAGGTAAACAAGATAATATCTCAAAATTATAGACCTATATCAATCTTGTCTGTTATCTCAAAAGTGTTTGAGAAAGTAATCTTCAATAGGCTATATAATTACTTGGAAAAGACCAACTTACTTGCCAAAGAACAGTTTGGCTTTAGTAAAGGAGTAGCGACAGATAATGCAACCTACAAGCTCACACATAACGTGTTAACAGCGTTAAATGAAAAGGAACAGATCGGTGGAATCTTTTGTGACCTAGTGAAGGCCTTTGACTGTGTGAGTCATGAGATTCTGATAGCAAAACTACATTTCTATGGAATAAAGAATAACGTATTAGATTGATTCATTTCATACCTAGAGAAGAGAAAACAAAGGGTCGAAATTAATAACTTAAATGGGTATCAAAATAGTGACTCAGAATGGAAATAAGTAAAACATGGTGTTCCTCAGGGATCAATCTTAGGGTCCTTTTTGTTCTTGGTTTACATAAATGACCTCCCGTTATACATTAACAGTATTGTAAGTATTTATTTATTCGCAGATGACACTAGTGTTCTAGTAACAAGTAAAGATGTCAATGACTGTGTAGTAAAATTAAACTATGTTCTAAATTGTATGTCAAATTGCTTCAAAGCAAACAATCTCTCAATAAACCTTGGAAAACAAAAACAATTAAATTTATAGCTACTCGCTCTCCAAAAACACACATAGAAATAGGAATTAATGATGCATTGTTAGATCAGCTAAATGAAGTAAAATTGCATGGCCTTCAGGTAGATAAGCATTTGGACTGGAAGTCACATATTAGCTACATCACACCTAAACTTTGCTCAGCATGTTACGCTCTCCGTGCACTGGTTAAATTTCACTCAATCGATACTCTTAAATTGGTGTATTTTGCCTACTTTAACTCCATCATCGAGTATGGAATGATATTCTGTGGTAACTTAGTGAATAGTAAATTCATATTCCGGATACAGTAGAGAGCTATACGTATAATCTGTAATGCGTATAACAGACTGTCATGTAAAGAACTGTTTCAAAAATTGGGTATACTCACCTTACCTTGTGTTTATATTCTATCCATTTTAAACTTCTATGCAGTTAATCGACAGTTTTATAACAAACATGGAAATGCATAACATTAATACTAGACAAAAGGGATATATTCATCGTCCCAATGTCAATCATCGTTGCTTTCAGAAAGGTGTACATTATGAAACAATCAAGATATTTAATGCGCTCCTCAGTAATCTCAAAGAAAATATTCAGAATTTCTGGGCTTTTAAGGACTCTCTTAAGGAGTTCCTTCGCAATAAATCATTTTACTCTGTGGATGAATATTTAAGTGACAAATCTGCTTGACAATACCGTTAACAATCATTATATTTATAAGTATTATAATGTATTGCATTTTGTGTATATTAGTGTGTGTGTGTTTTATATTAAAATTAAACTGATGTATACTTTGACTTGCACGTATGTGTCAAATGAATTTTTTAGTATTTAGCAATGACACAAGGTCTGTAAAGCCTATGCTTTGATATTTTACACTCTAGTGCATAATTGTAAATTTTTGCATTGGATATTCCATAACATATTTTAAATATGTATTGTAATTTGTTGACATTTATGAAGAGTACATAATACAATAATTATATTTTAGTTTTATGTAATTACTAGTAGTAACTATTATGTCGATAATTAGAAAACTATCATCTGACATTACATCAGTGTTACATATAATGAAATTATATTTATTTATACATTTTAATACTAATTTTTGATAATCTTTGTTTTTATGATCGTGCAAAGAAATAAAGGAAGTACATTTGCTTTTATAGAGCACATTAAGTACAAATGTTGTGATTATATATATATTCTGTTCTTTGTAACCTATGCTTTTAGCACTAGAGCTTTATACATTCTTTCTCCATAGTATATAAACAATGTATACATGTATGTGCCTTGACAAGCTGTATGTTCAGTGGCTTCCTGGCCTAAACGAACCTACAGAATGCTTTCTAATCTAATCTAACTGAATATAAGTGTTATCAGTAACTTTATTGTTCCTATTCTAAACCTAAAATTGCTCTTAGTGACCGTGTGTTATTAGTTATGCTATATCTTTCATAATTTTCTGAGGTCTTTAATTCCTCATATGAGAACAAAACAGGTGCAAACAACTAAAGAACATTTTTCCTGATATTAATTAGTTTAATGTTTAAACTTTGCTTATATGTATTTTTGTGCATGCATTTTAATTTTGGCTATGTTCTGCACATGACTTTTCTGTCATGTGCAGAAAAGGTCACGTAACTTCGGGACGTAAGACCTTACATTGTTGATTGTAAGGAAATAAATGAAAAAGTATTAATGTAATTCCTTGGAAATTGGTCATGAGATAGGTACATTTAAAACTAGAGAAATAAACCGTTTGAAATATTCTTAACTTTCTCATATATAATTTTAGAATTACAAGAAAAACCCTCAGCAGTAGCATGGCTGCATTCAACTTCTAACCAGAGGAAACAATTTGCATTATTAATATAATTGTAATTAAGTAATTGCTTTTTTGGCATATTATTTTTTTTATGTGACGAAGGTGAAGATACGGGTTTATTACTGCATTAATTTCACATATTGGCTTTTATTCTCTGTAATTAGCTTATTTCCCACAAGGGTTATACGTATAAATTGTATTAAGGCAAATGCATAATTGAAATTAGATAAAACATCTGAAACTTTTTTCTTTCGTTTTTGTTATATTCGTAACATACTTCCATGCTGCACATTTATATTCTTAATATCAAACACTTTAAAGTCACAAATAGTCATTTATTAATTCTAAGCTATTTATATAAAACATTGCATTGTAATTTTAAATCAAATTTTCTGAATTATCTTTTTTCCACAGCTTTTCAATATGTTCCTTTGACCACAGTTTATAAATCATTAGTTTTAATATTTCAGGAACGTTTTAGGTATTATGAATTGTGTACTAGTTACAACCAATTAGATGGTTCACATGTAATTAATAATTTTCCATTGCTAAGTTAAAACAATCTTAAAAAGATGTAAAAACATGTGAACAAAATTTTTCTCTTAAACACATTAATAATTAGCACATTCCGGCACAACAGTTTTTATATATACATATGTATAATACTATTATAATTGATTAATCATGAATAAAAACCATACCTCAAAAGTTTTACACAACTTGTTAAAACTTGTGTCCTCTATGTTTTATATTCTGAGTACATTGTAAAGCACTCGAAGAAATTAAAGAGTTTTGGATATTTTTATCTTTATAGATGCACTGCCTTAAGAGATGGAACAATATTTGTTTGGAAAATAATATAAATGTAAAATTGTGTGAAAGCAATCCACTAATCACTGTGTCAATGTGGCGTATAATTTCTTTCCATGCCTTCATGTGGCCATGAAATCAAAATCCGCTTTATTTGCATTGCTACAAAATTGCAAACTAAGAAGTGAGGCTAAGCTTTCTTCTGAAAGCATAATTGTAACTAATTATTTAGGAAAAGGTTATCAGAATGGCTTGTGAGAGAAATTGTTTTAAAATAAGTTTGGTGATGGTTTGCAATGCATATGTATGAGCCGTGTTAAACCCTATTGCACGTGATCTTATATTTTATGTAAAGTATGTGGGAAAGACAAACTAATAACCAAATAAAGTATTTAATGACAACAGTATTAAAGTAAAGTCATTTTTAACTGTCCAAAATCGAGACATAAACTATTAGATAGATGTTTTATTCGTCCTGCAAATCGTACATTTAGTATACATATGACAAGGTGCTTGATTCTAATCTTTTGCAAGCAGTCTTATACACTAGTTACGCAGTTTCATAGATTTTTTCTATCACTTCAGTAAGAATTTAAGTATGTTTATCATTCACTTTTAAATTGCACAATGAAATAACCTTTAAATAGCAACAAAGGTTTGCTTTTATTTATTAAAATGCTCCTCAGGCTGAAACTAGAGCAAATAAATATTGTGGTTTTAATATATAGAAATAATTACCTGAGGAAATCCTGATATATCACAGAACTTGCGGGCAGTTATAATGTTCCTCTCCTCGCCGGGAAATCGTAAGTAATGAGCCGCAAGTCTAGCAAAGGTACCTGAGTAGTTACTTACAATTTGGCTTACTGACGCTTGACTAATGTCATGCAGGTCAGCAGTGTTGCCTTGATATCCTCCTCTTGCATAATATCGAAGTGCTGTTACGATTTGTGTATCAATTGATATACTCAAACCTCAATGATCGTCTCTTTCGTGTAGGTTAGGAGGAACCAGTGAGTTATTTTGATCTTAATATATCTATTATATATGTAGGTATATTGTTTTATCCACTAAATAGGTTTAAAACTGGTCCGTTTTTCTCATATTTCTAAGGCTAATTTTTATGATGACCGTGCCGGGCTGAGATCCTGAGAGCCCGGGCTTTCTATGTTCTGTTCTGTTTTCATCGGTAACGCTGGCAGTGGCATAGCAATGGTTGTTCAACTCTCGTGACTAGGCTGAGAAATATCAGCCCGGGTGTCATGGAATGTATGGAGTGGGAACTCTTGTTATTACTTCTGTAGTGTTTGACAAGGTTGGAGTTAACTACTGTAAATTATTTGATTGCACTTCTGTTTCCATAATGAGCAAATTTGCACAACCAAATATTAATTTTAAGTATATAGAAGGTATCAACAGTTGAAAGTGTCTGGCTTCAAAATTGGGATATGAACGATTTCAACCTCCGAGGACGCGTTTACCTGAAGTAAGACAGAAGACCTGAAGAAGTTTTTCCTTGTATGGCCATTTCGGTGTTTGCTGTTCTGTTGTCTTTGAATTCCTGTCAGAGTAACCGGTTTGCTTGGCGTTCATTTACAGTGTGATACAGCTACGGAACAATGAAAGTTTGCGAACTAAAACTGATTGTGTTAAACTCGATAAGTTTCTCAAAAAAAAATTGGAACTTAAAAACAACGGCCGACCAAAGCCTGACCTTTAAATTGTTCAAGTACAACCCCAATGTAACAGTAGAGCTTCTTTTACTCGAACATTTTATATTTCGTTGTACGAAAAAGTTTTCTGTCTTTGTGGATGTGAAGAAAAAACTCGCTATACTGTTTCGTGTGTTTGTTGTTCGGTAATGATGGTGGTGGTGATGATGATGCGTGGACGGAGTGTGTGACTTGAAACATCTGCAGGAAAAAAGAAAACATGATGGTTCTTCTAAGGATATAGCTAAGTTAGTCAACTGTTAGGAGCGTACAATATTAGATCATATTTAAGTAGTGCTTATGAAGAACCCATAAAAAAAAAGCACAACGAAACAGTGAAGAAAAATCGAGAAGTTCTGTCAACGATAATTGACGTCATTAAGTCATGTGGTGCATGTAATTTTCCTCTTCGCATTCATGACGAAACCGCCACATCCAGCAATATGGGTGTGTTTTTAGAAATACTAAGCCTTTGTAAGAAACTCAGTCCTGCTCTTAACAGTCATTTCGAAAACGCTACCGTTCTCAAATATACCTCTGAAATCATTTAAAATGAGTTGCTAGATTGTATGCTATATATTTGCAGGGATTTCGTTTCTGATCAAATTAAGTAGCCTTCTTTCGTCGCATGTATTGCTGATGATACGACAGAAATATTGAACGCTGTGCAGTGTTTTGATACGAATTTCAAGGAGAAATTTACGAGCGCTTTTGGACATTTGCAAATGCAGAAGGTTTAACAAAGTAATTTTTGGAACAACTGCATCCGTTGATTGAAAATTGTGATCCAAAACCAATAGTACAAACTTATGATGGAGCTGCTGTATTTAGCGGACAATTAGGTGGTGTCAGTGTGAAAGTTAAACAGGTGTGTAACAATGCTCATGATATTTATTGTAATGCATATCAGCTGAACGAATTAATGGAAAAGTATTATTCTCAAATTTCAAGTGTTAAACTATTATCCAGAACATTAGGGGTATCCGTACATTTTTTATTGTAACTCTGCTGAAAGAACTTCTGTCTTAAATGCTATTTGTGAGGAACGAACAACAAGACCTTCAGAAACTAGGCGGCATTTTAGATATAGGTTGGTACAATCCACTTTGAAGCACAAAACTTCACTTATAACTTGTTTCAAAAAGATTCAGTCTGGAAAGTCTAAGAAATATAATTCTGACACAATGAGGCAGGTACCAGGATTCTTAAAATGGCTAAGCGACAATACTTTTTTCTGATAGTTGAGTTTCTTCAGCAAACTTATACCTCATATTGATATTCAGTATGACCATCTGCAAAATGTAGAAACAGATGTTGTGAAATACAGAAAGCTGTATGTTGTTTTGGAAATGTAGTGCAGAAAATTAGAGAGCACCTATGTCTTCTGAAAAAACATCCAAGAAACCAAAACAAAAAAGAGATGTGGATTTTATACCAAAAATTTGCATTCTGCTGCAAAAGAAATCTGTGACTTAATCCTCACCCAAACGAGAGATCGTTTTGAATATACAGACCATGTTGGCAGCGCAAAATTATTTCTGCAGGACTAATATGAATATTGCAGAAAAATATTACCCTTAGAGGGCATTCACACATTTTGTAAAGCTTTCCCCGATATCAATAAAGATGCACTGAAGACAGAACTTTGCGTTCTTTATTCCCAGGCAGAATTTAATGAAAGCGATATGTGTGGCTGTTTAAACATACTGAAGTTCTTCAATTCCGTTGGTTTAGATACCACTGCCTTCACAGAAATATCCAAGATAATTAAAATGCTGATTATACTTTCCATAGAGGAAGTGCTGATCTGAAATACCTTACTTCAACAAGCCTGTCATTGAGACATTTTGCAAGGAGGGTCGCCGTATGGAGTTCCATTTTAAATTAAAGGTAACTGCCTAATTGCACTTTTATTTTTCTTTGGCACGAATTGACATTCTTAGCATAAAGGTTCTTCATTTTAAGGTAGATTCACTGAGTCCCGCCAAATTAAAAATTCATGTGCCGCCACTGCCTATATCCAGTTCTGAAATTAGATCGTCATACTTTCCAATTGTGCTTAACCATGCTAGGTAAACTTTCTTCCACCGTCTAATTTTGAGAAATCTAGGCACAGCAGCGACATCCATCACTCCATATTCCTCCATTTTGCAAAGATGATTTGTTCTTTAGTCTACCGTCCTGAGCCAGACCAAACTTTTGTCCGGATTAAGGCAAATAGGTAAAATCCGCACCTCAACAATTTCTTTCGGCGATCATGTTTAGCTTTGCCAGACGGTGAATGCTCGCCCGTTCACCTTCTTTTATTAGCTACGCCGAGTTTATCCAGACCAAATTCCAATGTAGTTTTTGGTAGTATTTAATGCCCACTTTTATTAATTGTGACACCGCAGGCGAAAGTTTAAATGTAGCTTGTGCTTGTTTATTTCAAAGCTTTTATGAGCTCTGCTATCCCCTCGGGAGATGCTTGACATATTCATTTTTCTGCTGACGCAAGGTCTTGAAGGTAATGCATATGGTTTCTCTCATAGCTGGATTTCTAGTTGCAGTTTATAACAAATACCATAATGTACGTCTGATTTTACACTCCCACCAGGATGCTTTATTCGGCAATCGTGACCTACAATATTAGAAATCTGTCAGAAGTTGCCCATCTAAAACAAAGCACAGTTCAGCTTTCAGTAACCTCTCCTCAACTGTATATCGCCGCCCTATCTCTGATGGCATGTATGAGTGCGTTATGATTGTTAAATCCTACAGGACGTATTTGTATATAAACAAAACGATTCATGAGAACTCCTCAGCAGAGTTTGGTTTTAGAAAAGGACATTCAACTCATTTAAATTTTTGAGGCTTGCTGATAACGTCACCGAAGAATCTAACAGAGGGGCTTCAACATTGGCACTATTTTTGGACGCAAATGGTCTTATTTATAAGCTGCGCCGGAACTTTCCCGGAATTCAAAATTATCTTTTCATATTATACAGCTTCTTAGAAAACCGTCACTTTTACGTCCAGGTGGACCGTTCCTCCTCGCGTGAAGGATCTATGCGGGCTGACCTACCACAAGGAACAACCATTCCCCGTAGTTGTATATATTATTCACAAACGACTTTCCTGTGGACGTCAGACGCAAAGTCACCATTTACACTGACGACACTGCAATCTGCAATCACCATAGTGATCCTCGTTTCCGCCTCGTCGAGGTGCAGCGGTACACTGACCGCCTCCTTCATGGCTGGAAAATATAAATTAATTCAAATAAATGCTAGCTCATTTATTTTTTTTTAAAAAAGCTATAACTTAGGGCAATGGACCTCTCGGTCGGTCAAAGGTTGCATTGCTGTCAGCAAGTTAAGTACTTAGGAGATGCGTTGGACCGACGACTCAACTGGAACGCCCAGCTTACAAATGCAGCCAATTGAACGAGGCAGCGTTTAAAGATATCTCGTGTCCAGGAGTAAGGACCTTCAGATCCGCTTGAAACTCTAATGCTATACGCGTGCGTGGCCTGGGCAATCGCCACTAAAATAACTTTACAAAAACAACAAACAGTGCATAACCTCAGCCCTGAAAAATTCTTCGTTGCCCCGTACTAACCCCAAACCTTCAAATCCATGGAGAGATGCCTCCCATCACCAAGAATGTTTAAAAAAGAGGGACCTCCCCGTGGGAGCGCATCAGGGGCCACCAAAACATTATATTCTCCAACATTTCCGGCGGCGAACCTATAAACCGAAAACATAAATGCATAAAATTATTTTAATTCGGTCCGCCGTTCCATACACCCACAATCCCAGAGCCACGCACATCTACACAGAAATCGCGCTGCGCTACCCAAGGGCTGTGACAGATGACCACACAGCAAGGTGGTGGAAAGTGCATATATTGAAAATAGTGCGTTTGTATGCGCCAGGGAGTGTGTGTGTGCGTGTCAGTGTTTCTGCGAATATATTGTAAATATTTGTAAAAGTTGCCAGAAAATATGAAAACAATAAACCTGAAAAAAACCAACAACAACAAAACACTTCTTCAAACCGAACTGTTCGCGGAGGCGCAAAGACCGTCTCTGAATGGGCAAGGAAAAAACCAAAAAGACAGTTAAAAAGAATTTCCAAACATTATAAATCATGTAAAACTATTACCTGAAAGCCGGGTCCCATGTACCGGCACAGGACCTACAAACTTAATAAATAACCTTAACCTTAGGTGTTCAGCCCGAAAAAATACGCGGATCAATTTCGAAGCCGATGACTTCCCACGAAGACAAACAGAACAGCTAAATCATGAGAATACTCCAAGGTATACTGCAAGGTATTTGCACTATCAACTACTGCAAATGATATCCCTATTAAATACTCGGTTTTGATCTTTGGCGGCGCACTACTAAAAAAGCGACGAGGATAACCGTTGGACTTTATGGGATATATGTAGGAGGTGTTGTCGAAAAATGTTTTCCGTTTGTTTTCGTGTATAATTACCAGCACAAACGTTATGCGGTTTCACCCCGGAACAACGGTACTGTGTAATAGTAAGGCTTTGCGGTAAACAATCGCGATGCCGGTTCTGTCAAGACCAATAGTTGCCTAGTAATCGAAGCCATACCAAAAATATGTTTTGCAAATATTCAGTTTCTATAAAATACAAATGACACTGCTATAAATCTTCAATAATGCTCTTAAAAGAGGATACTTGACGACCTACGTCAGGCTGTTCTACTTGATTTGTCTGAGGAGTAGATGCGCACATTCAACCAATTGCCTGAGTCTGCCTCTTTTACCTAGCTCCAGACCGGAGGGTTGACCAAAAATTACAGCACGTTCTGGGTTCAGGTTTTGAGGACTGCAAAATGCAGAATAATGAATAAAATGATACAGGACAATTTAAGTGAAATGTATGTCTGACGGGAAGAAGGGCAGCCTCAGCATGGGAAAATGTCACCCGTTTGTAAGCCAATGGTCCTTGGTGTCCCATTCTAAATTGGGCGTGAAGCACAGGAAACTTTTCAGGGGTTTTATCAGTCTTGAGGTTATCTTATGTGCCATAAATTAACGTCACGGAACCAAGGCTTTACTTCCCTTCCGTAGAGGCAATGTTAAGGATCTTTTCGCCTCATAAAAACCCATTGCTTTCTGCTGGGTTTGAACATGTGACCTTGGGAAGCAGTGGCTAGCACGATTTACAGGGGGAAACATAAAAACATATTGAGTATATTAACAACTTAACTAACTTAAGTTTTACAACTTTATGGATTTTAAATATGTATGTTATTGGCTCAAATTTGCTAGAGTAAATTACTCGTACTTTCTTACACATTTTTCTTCAAATTTATCGCATTTTAACTTATTTATGTATTGAAATAACGAAATACTATTTTCAGTTGGCTTTTTTATTTATTTACATAATTATTTGACGAATTTGAAACTGTGTTAGTAAAATAATTGTTTAAAGCCTCTATTATGGAAAAAAGATAATCAAAGAATCAAATAACAAATGTTCTTTTTGTTAAAGTAAACCATATTTAAATAGTGTTAAATATAGGTAACATTCCTTTCAGCTACATTAATATTGTGTAGTCTTCTATTGGCACGTTACACCTGTGGCAGGCGCGGGTCGACACAAAGTTATTTTCCTATGATTCAAAAGTAAAAACGGCTTGTGATGGCCTCTGTTGTCGGCAATGCTTTAGCTATTTAAAAGTATTCTAGACTGCATAACTACAACGTCAACATAACCAACACATTCGTTTGGATTCACCTGTCATAATTTCGCAGCAATTGCTTTTTTTTTTTTTTTTTTTTTTTTTTTTTTTTTTATGTAGGTACCATAAACTATTCTGAAGAATATATTAAAGTACTTCGCCCTTTACTCAAAGGAGGGACGTTAAAGGGAAAGAACGTAAATGTTTCTCCATTGAGAGAAATACTCAGTTTTCCTATCTATATATCGACCGATAATCGCTTGCAAGAAAACAAGAAACAATGATGTGTAGATGGTGTAACATTTGTGGAGAAAGAGAAACAACAAAATTCTGTTACCTGTAATATACGTATGTCACAAATTCATATGTAGGCAACAATAAACATCACAACAGGGATTCTCAAGCAGAAGGCTTAAACAAACCGACACTTGAACCATCAACAAAACACAGAACACACACCCGGAGAAACAGATATTTAATTAATTTAACTAGATACTATTATGAAACAAGGGCTTGGTGAAGGAATGTAATGCATATACCTTGAAATAAAAGACACTGTATATATAGTCCTACAATATTGTTACATTGCATAAAGGAAGTACAAATTCCCTCAAGCTATTCCTTTACATTATTAGATATAATGAGATATTTAAATCATAGATTGCATGGCGTGCCATAAGGGCTTGTAGGTAAACATTTTATCGTGCATTGTTAGACAATATATTAATGTCTGAACTGGAATATTAGCGCTACTTTGAATTTGCAGTCTTATATTAACAGTGCCATTGACCCCTCTGGTTGATGAGGGCAGTCAGTGATGAATATCAGAGCATGCTTAAGAAAAGCTTTTCTCTGTAAGCAGGATAATTTTCCTTTTTATATTACGAGTTCTGAAACTTTGAATACATTCATACAAGGTGGCAAATTTAAAATTTTCAAAGTCCAAAATGATGTCATGGGAGGGATAACACTCACTATTGAGATAAAATCTCTAATTGTGATATTACAATGATCACACTCTAAGATTTTTTTTTTTTTTGCATCGCTTATTCTTGCTCTTTGAGTAGCCACTATAACAAATCTCGGTTTCTTAGGGTTTGAAGTCTCTGCCACATCCCATGTTAATGATTTGAGTTGTGGAATAACTGTTTGGGTATGAAAATCTATGGTTTTGAAGGTGATGTGTAGCGATTTGTCAACCTTAACAATGTTCATAAATTCAACTGTTTTTACTCATTACAAGACGCATCACAGACATTCTCCATTCAATGCGATGTAACAGGACAGTTGCAACTTCCGCTCCTGCAGAAGCTAGATTACATTTTCTAGAGTCCTTGCTTCGAATCATCACCAGTTCAAATTTGCTGCTTAGAATAAACTCCTCACGGTCATCAGCAAATCCTAGCTGCATTGACATAGGCACCATAGCATTGAATACACCTTTTCAAGCGTGTTCGATGTCCACATCATTTTCCGGATAAGCCCATCCAGTATTCAGCAAACGACTTGATTCCATAGTGTTGAAGGACAGCATAGTTGCGCATAGTTCGGTCCGTTCACATCCAGTCAAATCTCCTTCAAACATGAAGGCAATGGCGTTAGTAGAAAGCTCTGCAGTAGTTGGTGTTCCATCTGGTTTAGTAATCGCTCCTTCAATGTAGAGATAGCTTCTGCTAGGTAATGTATACAAATCTTCAGCTATGCAAGGAACTATGATCTCATCATTAGATCCCAGAGCTGACGAATTATGAGGTACAAACACATACTACTTGTCTTTGGAAATATTGGTGTCGAAGATCGGCGTACCAGTCACGTGGAAGATGTCTATCACAGAAAACTATATTCCAATGACTCAAGAAACTTCCAATTGCTTGATGTTAAGAGCCTGGCGACCGGAGGCATAGTACCAGGAAGCCGATTTTTTGGCTGCTTATTATATACTTCATGACCTCGCTTAAAATCGATCCCCATTGCGATGGAGGTGAAGGCTTATACTTATATCTTCATTCCTGAAATTCAGTACGCTTCTATTTTGATCGACAATTTTGAGAGCGATCTGATGGATATAGTTGGAATCGGTTGTAGGAAGGTATGTAGGGTATGACGGCTCTTGCGAACTATGAAATCCAGGAAGAGAAGGAAAGAACTCGTATATGTCGAGTGACCGCTCCTACCAATAATGAAGGAGCCTATTGCAATAATGCACTCAATCTAATGACGCTAGCCTTAAATGTGTTCCTGAGATACTCAGACTCTGCCATCGTTTCAGGCGGAATAACAGTGGTATTTTAAAATCCTAAAAGAGTGTCATAGAATGTTCTTTCAAGAAATCAACAGATTAAGAGAACCTTTAATTTCAGCCTTCATTGCAAGTATTAAAATTGTTTAACAATAGCGTAAGATACAAAATCAGATGAGCGCAAAAGGAATGTTTAGCAAATTTACCAGATAAAAAGATGAGTATAACAAATGTTTAACAAATATACAAGACAAAAATGCCATATGATAAGAAAACATTTTATAACAAATATACTAATATAGAATATAAAAAAAGCATCAACGCGAGTGGGAAAACTGATTGGTTTAGCAAATATACAATACATTTAATATATACAAAGTTTTCAAGAAATTGCAGGTGTCGGAATGACATTTGGAGTGATATATCTAAAGGTGAACAATAGCCAGTAAATAATACCCCCAGGCAAGAGTATAATTTGACCTTTCCTTTTGTCTTCTGTCCCATGTAGAGCGACTTTATTCTGCTCTATTGTGTGGAATGAATGCTTGCTGCTCCGAAAGGTTGTCTGTTTTGTGAAATGTTCTTTTCTAAGATCATTTAGGCACTCGCAATAATGGTAGAAATTTAGGGATGTCATGCCAGATTTGTTTACGCCTTTAGCTATCTTTACAGTCTGTCCCTCATATCTGTAAATATATTGTTTATACTTTAGGGCGACATAGGGCTAGCCCCCTAGCTTATCGTTGAATAAACCTATCACTTTTTTCCTTTGTGGTGTAACGCCGAAAGGATTGTTGGTGCATAATTTAATGGTTCGAAATATTGTGGGCACTGTCTCATAAACACGAGCATATCTGTCGATTCTCAAACATGAATGAGTAAGTATCCATATCGGCAAGGACAAAATCTTTTAACCCTCCGTTAAACGTGCTGCGGAATGTGAGTCCGCAGTTTTAATTTTCCGTCAACAATGAATTGGAAAATCAAGATTTCCGTTAGCGGTTTTTTCTGTCTGCCCCTCCTTCCTTAACGAATCACTGTCCATTTTTGGAGACAGTCATTATTGTCTGAAGCAGCATTCTGGTGAAGTGCGGAGTGTTAGTTAATGTGTGTTAATGTTGTGACTGAGTTCTATAATCAATTCTTTGAATTCTGTTACGATGTTTGGCAGGTAAGAGAGGTTTATCGCTTGTAGTATTATAAAATATAATTCATAAGGTTTAGAAAAGCTGTTAATATATTTATTTAAAAAAAATTGTGTATCATAATTGTTATTCTAATTTCTTTTCAACAACCACCATTGAATTCGAAAGAAGCTTTATTTTTTATGTTAAAAAGAACTGTTCATGACATGCAGCTGTTGAAATGGTTGGATGAAGAGCTTGCTAATGAAGATTGTAGTGATATAGAGTCAATCTTCGAAAGTAATGTCAATTCTGAAAGTGAGCAGTCTTTGGAAAAAGATACTATCGATAAGTTTGACTTGTACGTTGAAAAATGCGGTCTGAAATGGAGTCATAGATCTCTAGTTCAGAACAGGAGAGTAAGAATAGCTCAACATAACATTATCAAGCATTTACCGGAAGTCGGAGGCGAAGCAAAAAATGCCAAGACTGCAATTGATTGTATACACATTTTCTTCCCAGATGCCATTTTAGAAGAAATTGTTTACATATCTAACATTCGTTTTAAGGGCTCCAGAGCAAAGGATGCATCAGACACAAATATTATAGAAATCAAGGCATGTTTAGTGCTTTTTGTCTTAGCAGGGGTTCTACGAACATCACACACAAATTTACAAGATCTCGGCCGTAGGTGGTACTGGAGTGGAGTACTTCGGACTTTCAATGGCAGAATTGCTTTCGTTTCTTCTTGACATGTCTAGGATTTCATGACATCAGAAGGAGAAATCACCGCAATATTCCAGAGGTGTTTACTGCGGGGCTGCTCGATGTCATGTTCAGGTTCATAGCCGAATCTCTTAGGATTGACAAGTCTGTATCTCTTTGCAAACTAATGTATGACTCCGTCATCTCAGCAGACCAGAATGCAGAAAGGGCAAACATGCTTTACTGGATTTCTTTTAAATCACCAATGTATGTTCTTTTTATTATGTATTAGTTTAGTTCACAGACGTAACTCATCCATTCGATTTATTATAGCAAATAGAAGGTAAGTGTTTCATTACGATAATGCTTGTTTGTTTGAACACTGTTATCAGCATTTAAATAATCTCCGGTTTAAGGAAATGTTTATGTATTAGTGATACTGCTTTCACTAGAATTGCTCGTTAAAAGAAAAGTTCTTAAATATCGAAGTATTTTTTGCACTGCAAGCTCTGCAATCAGTTATAAGGTTTCTGCATTTTTTTTTATTTATTATTATTATTTTTCTTTTTTTTTTTTTTTGGAAATACACATAAATAGATGTCTTGCATGCAACGTATAATGTATTTAAGGGGAAAAAAGAATATATATTTTTAAACTTACCAGACAATTTTTCCAGTTAACTGAAGAAGTAGCTTCTTGAAATGCAGATTTTACAGTCAGCTTTTGCCGCACTAGTCACTAGTTATACGAATCACTGTGATGTGAGAGTTGTATTCGTCTTTTTATAGTAGATCATGTGAATATAGAAAGCTGAGTTTTGTAATGCCACCTAGCGCGCACGCGTCGTAGCTGAATCCGTAAGACGTTTGATTGGCTAGCGTGATTCAGTTGTAGTGATATTCGTTGGATGTCACTACTTATTTCATACTCCTCAGCTTAGAGTAATTTAAAGTAGGGAGAATATAACACGAAGGCATTAGGAGAACTTGTTATTTCCTGTCTGTTCATTGAACTTATATTTCTTTTAACTTAGATAATATACACTGCGTATGTGATTTCTAAAGCTATTTATATTGTTGGTTGATACAGTCCATAATTGTTCTTTGTATTCTCTCATAGGAAGCTTCTACCTGGTGCGGATTTATCATTTCATTATTTATTTTGTACTGTTTTTGATAGTCCAGCAATGCGTTATTTTGTTTTCCTTATTTTAGATAAACAGAAGGAGAGTTCTAAGGATTTATTGTTGCTTGATATAACCCATAGTGGTTCTTTGTATTCCTTCATGGGAGGCTTCTATCGGGTGCAGGTTTATCATTACATGTTTTAACTTAATACTTTTCTTCATTAGGATTTATTTATGCTTGATGTAGCCCATAATGGTTGTTTGTATTCCCTCGTGAAAAGCTTCTACCAAATGTGGATTGATCATAATATTTTCTTTTTATTTTACACCTTTTTTGACAGTTTAGTCATGTGTGACTTGTTTTCCATTTTTTAGATGGATGACATATGAGTTCTAAAAATTCATTGTTGCATGATATATGGCCTTAGTTTTCATAAGGAGCTGTGTATTCGATATGAACTGAAGCTCCCTTTTTATTCGAGGTTACGTCAAGTATTGTGTTATTGATTTATTTTGATCGTCTTGTTATTCTACTTTTTAGTTTTCTTCACAATTTTAAAGATTGTGTTAAATCTGGTGAGTCAGGTGCCACTTATTCTCGAGTTTTATATATTCCACATTATATACTCCAATATGGAAACATTGATCCCTTACTAGGTTCTGCCCACGTGTTTAACATGGATGTTAAACACTCGATGAAATTAGTACTAATTTAGATGTTATCGCATCGCCTTTTAATATACTGATAATTAGAAAGCTGACGTTTGCACCACGGCAAAGGTTCACTGGGAAAAGCGAATACTACGTGTTAAACGGAATGTGGATCTCTAATTTTCTAGATAGCCTAACTGGAACGAGCGCACGACTCCAAAGTGATCTGCGCGCTGTGAAGCTGGTTCGAATCCCCTGTATATACTAACTTTTTTACTGCGTAATATTCACAAATTACAATTATTAATCTGAAAACGGTTAATATTTTGATTTTAATTGTTTAACTTATGTTTTATGGTATTGTTTGATGTTTCTTTATTGGTGAACTACAAGAAGGTAGTTCTTCAAACATAACTATAACTAGTTAGGTGCAATTGAAATAAGGATACCTAGGTACACATTTGAACACAGAAAAGAAGGAAACTACATAATCAGAGTTTAACAAGGAAGTTAAACACAAAATTTCAGGTAGAGAATTACGGTGTTATTAGAAATATCGCTTCATATTGGTACTTTTTGTGGCGCTGGAATGACTCTTTCTCTATTCCTGGGACACGACTCCTCTCACGAAGCAAGTTCTCAAACTGGTGACCTTCATGGGCAATGCACGCCTGGGCACGCTGTTGAATGGAGCCTCTGACTCGGGGTAGCATGGTGGGTTGAACAGATCTTAGCCCACCGTAATACGTTGGTGAATGGTTTCTGGATTGTCTAGCTCCTGTGCATAAACACGTTCTTTTAAATAACCCCAGAGCAAGAAGTCAAAGGATGTCAGAACAGGTGATCTGGCAGGCCAGGAGATTGGTCCTCGGCTTCCTACCCAATGATCAGGTTGTACAGCATTCAAATGATTGCAGACGTTCCTCGACCGATGCGGAGGAGCGCCATTGTGTTGAAACCACATCCTTATTCGTTCCTGCATGTCAGCGAATTCTCTAATAATAAGGGTAGCTGATTACGGAGGAATCCCAGGTGGCGTACTCCTCTTAGATGTACCTCGAAGAATAATGGTCTAATAAGGTGGTCACCCAAGATTTCAAACGAGACATTCATTCCCCACTGCTCTTGGAATGCTGCCTCCCTTCCCCAGTGAGGATTATCCACACTCCAATAGTGCATATTGCGGCGATTTACGGTTCAATTGTTATGGAATCTTGAATCGTCAGAAAATAGGATCCTGGATACGAATCCCACATTATTTGCTACTCGCTCCAGCAACCATTCACAAAAGGTCACTCGAGCTTCGAAATCTCTCTCGTGTTGGTGTAGGTGCAAACGATAAGGATGAAGCTTAGTAGTGTTCATTACTCACACTACAGAAGACTGGCTGCTGATCATCTCCTGAGCAACTGCCCTTTAGTAGTATGCGGATTGTCCTGGATGGCGTTCGAAACAGCTTCAGCATTAACACCCGATGTTGCTTGTGCTTGTCTGACAGGAAACATTCTCGCATGTGACGCTGTTACACGCAGACGCCTTTCAACATTCTGGAATGAGTTTGCTGTTGGTTCGTCTATTCGGATATGTCTCCCGGTATAGATGCTGAGCCGCTTGCGCATTTGTTCTTGCTTCTCCATAGATCATATATATATATATATATATATATATATATATATATATATATATATATATGTGTGTGTGTGTGTGTGTATCCGTCTGTCGAGTACATAACGAAAGATTGGCACAAAATATCGTGCGACAGGATACGTATGGAGAATGAAGGGGGTCGCATTCCTAATAACACACTGAATCATGCCAGTTCAATGGCGTAGACGTCACTAAACGTATTCTACCCATTTCAGACCACAGCCAACCAATAACGATTTAACTTATAGTTTTCTGAACTCACAGGGACTTCAAAATTAGATTACTGTAAATTTGGTTTCCCGGTTTTGATGGGTAATAAAAAACATACTTACATTGCTGAGACCCGAACAGGTGTCACGCGAGGTAAGCGCACAGTACAGCTCATAATCTTATTCAGCTATTTCGAGACCTGACGGAGTGCATGTTCCGTGATCGATAGTACGAATGTACGCCAGGCGCTATGCCATTGCCACCTCGCGAGTTTTCGTGCTTTATTTAGCCTTTAAAGACAGTTTTGATCCTTTGCAAGGCGTTTTAATATTATTACTTAAATGATAAAAACTATTATATATGTTATTTGAGATGCAGGAAACGTGTTTCACAAATTAAAATAAATCGTTGTTTAATAATATGTCCGCTTTGACTGTAGATCCATGGTGGATGAGGTATGTCCCTAGCGTTTTCCTAATTTTTGTCAGCCTAAGAACAAGGCTCCGCCATTTTATTTTTGCTCAGTTTGATAGTGTATTGATATGATAAGTCCATTTTTCCGAGGCGTTTACTGAATTGCGTTGCTATGTATACTCTAACAAAATGACAGATTTACGGCACGTAAAAGAACCTCAAGTCTGAGCAAAATTAAGCGGTTTTTCACGCCCAGTATAGAATGGGACGCTGAGAACCACAACACTTAAAGAACCTTCATAAGTAACACGCTATATACAGTTTTTATTTTCTAACAAAACGTTTGTAAAATCGGCTGGAAACAGGAATTGGCTCTTAGTAACCGAGTCTTATGTGTTTGAGGTTTACTTTAGCGAGGAGTACGTTCTGTCCCTTAAACCGCTGTTCCTGTGAATTTTGCGCATTCCTCTCTCTAAGAACGTCAAGCAATACGTTTAAGTATTCGCAAAACTGGACTACGGCGCACATGACATTTGATGGGTGGCCTACTTTCCAAAAAACTAACGGCCTACCTTCCAAAAAACCTGGTATTTTGGACATGCTATGCATTCTCATTGAACAAAGAGTTGGTCTTTTATCCGTGTACCGGTCCTTCAGCTGTGATAAGAAAGGCACCCTCAGTGCTGTGTGTGAGGTCTTCCAGCTGGTACGTGTTCCAACCCGCTTCCGATGAGATGTGTGCATGTTTGTTTGAATTTGTTTGTGAAATTATGTAGAGCTGTTTTTGGAATGTTAAAGTTATATATAGCCGTTGATTGCTGTTAATCATCTGTGCACTTTGAAACAACAGGTATCTGTGTAAGCATAGTACAATATGTTATATGCGCTTCATGGTTTGAGGAAATCTGAAATGAAACTCCACATTATCGAACCATGAGCATACGAATATTTATAGTACACGATCTTCTCTGTATTTAGGTATGCATTTCGTTTTTCGACTTGATGTATATTGACTTGCTAATGAACCTGTTCATCTATCCGTTCGCGCAATCATGTCTGTTTCATAACTATTAGCGTTAACAGCATCACACTCCATTATTATTATTATTATTATTATTATTATTATTATTATTATTATTATTATTATTACCTTAGCCTTTAGGTTTCTAATATCTCTTATTTTGTGATTTATAAACGTCTAATTCTCGTCTTGTTGAAGACTCGTGTGTATAATCGGATATTATAATGTAAAAAGAACACTGAAACATTAGACTTGTTTGTAAAGACTTTGGATTTGGACGATGAATTACGGTTCTAAATGCATTGATTGTAATAAAAGGACACATTTGATATTACATTGCAAAGAGGAAATCTATTTTTTATTCGAAACTGAATTTATCGTTAGTCTAGAATACTTTTTCCATATGCGGTTGTCTAGAATTGATTCATAGACTGTTCTTGTTTAATTTCCTGTTCTAATGCAGTCAATTGTTTTCAATATAAAAATTACACTGGAAAACGTTACACCTTTGGTTGTATTTTCTTGCCACAAACATTTTTACTCTGTTAATATATGCTATACTATATTAAATTAAATTGAGTTATATTTATGAACGTGATTTAACTACTGTGGTTCTTAGTGTTCCATTATATATTGAGTGTGAAAATTCGCTTAATTTTGCTCAGAATTCCCTTTATCAGGTTTGAGGTATTTTGTGGTCCAACATCATAAGTCTACCACGCTGGATCTGTGCTTTACTTCGCTCCGAATAAAGTTATTCTAAGAACTTTTACACTCCAAAAATTCATCGTCCTACTTCTGGTTTGAACCATGATTTAGCATACAGTTTTTGAAATCACAAAAGTCATTACAAAGGATAGTTTGGTTGGGGAGATTTTCCAAAATCTCATTCTCTCACATCTTTGGAAGACAATGAACTATAATATAAAAATATGGTATGTATCCGACTTTTCGCTTTAGACTTTTAATGTTCACAGACACATTTAGCTGAATTCTAGGGAATTTATTCTCTGTGAAATATTTATCTACATACAAAATGTTGAGAGAAATGCATTACTTGCTGTGTGTAAGGTAGGAGTATAGAATTTTACATGCGCTAGTGAAATGTCTGCTCATTTCCCTGTATGCTATATACATTATTGCGTGTAGTTGTCCGTTTTTTCGAAATATTCATTATTATAGGCCTTGGTTTTAGAAATACTTAAACTGTTTGTCTTACAGGAATCTCTCTTCCGATGAAATCCCTTAGCACGGTGAAAGCTATAATCGATTCTCCTTCTCTATCTACCTCTCTCAGATTACAAGAAAGTACTCTATTGACAATAAAATCCATTTTCCACAGCCCCCCGAATGCTTCGGTATCATATCATAGATTTCTGTTCCCCTGGTTGCATAGCCAGCACGGCATAAGTGTATAAGCTCTTTTCCGTGCTTTGTCTATGAGACATTAAAGCAATTGGATGCATCTTTTCTGAATAGTTGATCATATTTTTCTTTTGCAGAATTGTCAATAGTATACCAATATATCGAATATCTGTTAATGTTTATTTTTAATCGATTTTTTGGTATCGGAAAAACTAATTGCGTTTGCTTGTGATAATCGTTAAAGCATATCCGTAGTACGGCTTTCGATATCTCAAAGTGCAGGGGATCGTGGGTTCGAGTCCCGCCTTGGGCATGGATGTTATATGTTTGTGCAATGTGTATATGTTTGTAAAAGAAACAGTAAAACCAGTAAACCAGTACTCAGTAAAACCTACGGGGGGAAATGTAAATAGGGATACAGTACCGGAGTCCTGATCAGACTCCGTTACTGTTTTCATAAAAAAAAAAAAAAAAGTGGAGCGCTGCAACGGTTTTATAGCAAAAAAAAATAGGTCATACAAGAGTTTGGGGGGAACGCGAGGGAGGAATGAGCTGTGATAATAAATGTAAACGCTGATTATAGTTTCTTCAGGTGGTTCATTTGTATCTTATCAATATTGCTGTGTTTATTTATCATAATGGTGCATTTGAATGTGTATGGTGTTATGGGAGAGTAGAGGCGGGAGGGGATGGCAGTGGTGGTAGGTAGTAAAAGTATCTCTTTTTTTCAAAAACGTTTCTCGTATGTTAGGATGTTTGCTATGTTTATTTGTGATAAATTCTTTTCCGTAGTGATGACACGTGCCTGTACAGCTGAATGTAGCATCGCCTGCGGTGCCTTAAGTATTAAAAGCGGGCGTTAAACACTACCGAAATAATCTGAATGTGGCGGGTGGTATGGAGGTAGGGGTGGGAGAAGTTGTGATAGGGTTGCGTTTGTGGTAGTGGGTGGTAGTAGGTGGCAGAGAGTATAAGTATCTCTTTTTTCAAATGTCTCTTTGTATGTTAACGCCTTTTGTTGTGTTTCTTTTGTGGAAATCTCCCCTCCATAATAGTGATACGTTTCACCTACGGATTAGGGTGTGTATAATAAAATTAATTGAGCGTGTAATAGAATTAATCGACCGTTTAATCTCTATTGTTGACGGTATCCTTTGTGGCCCGGGGACGAGAGCCATCACATCGTCTAGCTCAAGAACCACATTACATCCTTTACATTTACCTAGAGTACTATTAAGGCTAGAGCTGTAGCGATAAAAATCAAACTAAACGTGTTAGTGAACCTTGTGTACTTCCGAAGCACTTAGCAATAACAGTATCACACTTTTCACTCGGCTGGTAATTTTATGAGAAGTGGTATTATTCCAAATATTACGTATTCCCACGGAAGGAGGAGGCATTTCAAAAACTCATAGCACTGCAATATACTGTGCTGCGAGTAGACAGACTGTATAGCACAAACCGGTCTGCTCAGGCTCTATATGTTAGAGAAACAGCTAAATCCATTGCCGGTATGAAAATATGTCAAGTTACACAGCTCTGATTCTATTGTGTAAGTGCAGAAACATCATACATTCCGCACTTTACCTCTGAGAACTACATCAGATCTTGTTGACATATTAGCAACTTCTGTAGCATTCAAGACAGAAAACCCCATTATGAGAATCTGCTTTCCTCGCTTCACTAACCGCAAATGTGTAAACCATTGTGGTGATCGCCCTGTTAACTTCAAAGGAATGTTGTATTTTTATAAGACGACACTTAGGTCTCCAGATCTTACGCTTAAAAAATCCGAAATGCAACTGCCAAATGGGACAGACTTGTAACCGTCCAACACAACTGCTTGACAGCCACTCATGGATAATGTTGTGTCCCTGAGTCGGCCTTCACCACCATCCATTTCCTCTCACGTTCTCAGTTCTACATTCTTCCCGAAAGAGTCAATCGACTCCAGTTCCACCCCCCCCCCTGCAATGCAGTTTTATCCAGAATTTTATAGTTCCCGCTGCCGCTATTAACCTATTCATTCTTTGGCTCATGCCTGCGGTGCCATTTGTGGTAAAAGCGGACGCTATACATTACAAAAATTCTTTGCCTCCCTCTTAATAGACTTTAGAACCTATTATACAAGCTTTTAGTACCCTATGTTCGTTCTTTTGCTCCCTTGTAAGAGAAATCTGAATATTTTACTCGTTTTAGTACTCTATGTTTGCTCTAGACCCCGCCTTTTTCGCAAATAGTTTATCACACCCCTTTTTTGTAATTATCATACAACGGCAATTCATATTCGCCCTTTTCTTCTAACTTGCGAGTTACTGAATTGGAATGCTAATGAATTAATGGATAAGAGATTCTTTTTCAAGCCTTTCTTACATCACAACCATATTGATATTCGTTGTATTAGTGTAACTCACTTGCTGCCTTTAACCCTAGTTATGTTGTGAAACTAGAGAATAGAATTGCCATCCTTTCATATGGAGGGTGGAGGGCTCATTAGGAAACGTAACTTGAAACATCACCATTGCTGCTGTATTTAGTCTTGTGAGTGCAACAGAACTATATGAACAAAACCTCGCCTTGGTGGTGTTGGTGGCAGTGGGGGTGGCGGCGCCGGCCTTTGATCGTGGTGGTGTTTATGGTGGTGGTTATTCTGCAGTACGGCAGGTCCTCAAACTAGACATATGGATTTGGTTCGCCACAGATATCTGTTCCCTGCCTCCTCTTTCAGCATTGAAAATTTCCGCTTTTCTTTTAAATCATCTAGTAATTAGCTGAATATTCCACTTGTTCCTAGTACACTTGTTTCTCTATCTTTCCGTTTATAATATCAAGCAATAGGCAGTTTATTCTTAGGATTACCTTGCCCAGTTTCTTTCCTTTATGAAATGTTTGTAGGATTGATTTCTTCTCACCCAAACTTTGCCGTATCTCTTCTTTGTTACACTGCCTGTTCACTTTATCTCTTCTATCCGTCTCCAGCACCATATCTCAAAGATCTACACTCTCGATATTGACAGTGTATAGATGATAAAATTAAGGATGTTAAACGTATAGCTAATAAGCAGTAAGTACCTCCCGATTTTTAGGCTGTGGATGGCTTTTGGAATAACGAGATCCTAAGAACTCAAATAAAACTCATGCATTCATCACTAGCAGTTAAGAAAGTCATGTTATAGTCTAATGATGTCAACAGAGTAATTGGAGATGATATTGAATCAACAGAATACATCATACACTTTGGAATAGTGACTTTTTCTGCGTGCTTACCTACGGAAAGTATTACTTTACCCAACTATCTCGCACACCATCGCTAGAAGAATCTTCTAGTGCGGTAGGCCAAATGGATGTAGGGAGACACTTTACTTCTTTTTTTTCTGCACATATATTGGCCCTCAGCGTGATTAGGGGAGAGAGAATGACTTAGAACACAAACACACCACTAACCCCTGTGCCCAAGGCGACACTCGAGCTCACGATTCCCTGCGAAGGAAGCACCAGAGCTAGCGTGTGCGGTTATGGGGATCGGTTAGTGCAAGCTGAGAGTAGGTTATAAGCGATGCTGCTGCGATAGGAATAAACAGTCTAATGTTTATTACTTTCATGTAATTGCTGTATATCTCTGTTAGAAAATATAATAATTCCTCGGAAGTTAGTTTAGAAAATGTTACACGTTTTTCGTGCAAGCAGACACATTAGTTTCACACTGGTATTGTTATTTTCCGGCAGGTAGCCCTGTGCGTAATGTCGGAAATTGTTGCGTTGCAAAACAAAGAAACATAAAAAACAATACTTGTATTTGATGCTTTCTTGTAATAGTCGCCATCCAGCACTGAAACGAAATATGAGTTCTGGTACATTCCTACATATGCCATTTTCTTCGGAATAAATAATTTTGCGCATTTTTCTTGAATTTCGGTAATTATTTATTTTGGTGCTGGCTGTAAATGAAAGGAAAAATTAGATATTATAACACTTACTGACGCATTTTGAGGCTAAAATTTCAGTGTTTGAATGGCAAAAAATGAAATGTAAAAGTTGATTACATAGATAAATCTGGGGGAAGGACGAATATCACAGACGATGAATTATTCTTGAGTAGAAGTTTAGTTCTGTGTAGTAGGGTGTAATTTTGTGTGCGATGCTGCTGCGATACGAAAGTAAACAGGCGTGACAATTTCGTTACTACTACCACATTTCTGTATTATGAAAATATTCAACTCATCAAAGGGAATCCCTTCATGTATTTCTCGCGCATATCTATTTCACCTTTAGCATATCTATGGTTTCAGTTGACGGCGTATGAAATAACATATTCTTTTTATGCTACCGACCTTCCGCGATATTCTTCATTCTTTTGTGATTCCAAATAAACAAGGAGTATGAATGCATCAATTCTTCGGTCAGGAATAGGACTATTGTTATTGCTGAATCATAATTTTCTTCCCTCAACAATATGTTGTTGTGGTTACGACGTTACAGAATACCAAATAGCGGATAGCAAATGGTAGCTGCCTTAACAAGTTGTTGAGGCCATCCGTAACCAAGAGGTTACACCACTCGCCTCTCACGAATATTCGATCTCAGGAAACCGCATGACGGATTTGTTGTGGACAGAGCTGCGCAGGGGCGGTTTTTCTCCGGGTTCTCTGGTTTCCCCCACCATGGCATTCCATGCGTTATCAGTCTCATCGCTAGAAATGCCATATATAGTAAAAGCGGACGTTTAACACCATAAACACCAACAAAACGCAGGTTGTTAAACATTAACTACAAGTTACAGAATATATGTGACTCTCCTTTGACTGTTAACTGAGGCACTGAGCATGCTGTTTGGAGTCACAAACATAGGCTCTAGAAGAGATTATTTTTGCCATCCATATGAAGAATCAAACTTTTTGTACTCATCTAGTTGAACATCGAGCGTCCGAGTATTCAGTTTTCATCCTACAACCCTCAGGAGACACCATTCTGGACATTGCATCAGGTTTTGTCGAGATAGATGTTTAGAAACCTAACCACCAGTAATTGGCAGTTTCATGTAAACAATAGGCTCGCCATATTCAACTTCTTTCTGATTGCCCTACTAATTTCGACGATAAGACAGAAGTGTATGTTTATACAGCATGTGACTGCTGTATGTTGCAGTTTCCAGATACACAGTACACATAATTAAAAATAGTTGTGACTTATCATTCATATTTGCTAATTTCTATGACGGTTCTCAGTTACACACTGAATTCCTCATGTGGTTGTTATTCTAATTACAAGATGCATTTAGTTTAAATCAGCTTTATTCAAGATTAAACCAATTTATCACACCACACGCACACACACACACATACATATTGCACATAGCTACTATGAAAATTAATCTCCAATATATTTTATACACATGTACAATAAACACTTTGTTGATGGTTCCTTTATGTCATGGTGATAAAAAGAAGAAACAAATGAAGATAACATGTTCATGCTCACTTTAGCCAAATCACCGAAAGAGTGCCTACGGACTCACGCCTCATCTCATTGCGAGGTATAAAATAAAGGCGGAGACATGAGGGAAGAGAAAGTATGTATTAATGGATGCTCGTTTAGCATTAACGTGTATTGGAATTTACTGAAGTGGAATTTCTTGAAATTTATTGCAACAGTTTATTTTAGTCTGTTGAGCATCACGTGAACTAACGTCCCCATTTCTTGATTCCAAAATTCAGAGATTTCATTCTATTTAATAACGCCTCCTCTGATAAGGTAAATAGTATTTTATGTTCCTTGTTTTCTCACGAACGCCTGGTAGAATAATATATTAGAGCTGTCTGATTTTTTTTTTAAAACGGACAGGCAATTCTTCTTAAAAAAGTCTTAATTAAGGATTCATTCGTGAAATTCATTGCTCTCTCCCTTTCTTTTTATCGCGTTTCTTCTTTTGTGGAGTCGTACAATGTTGAATATTCTGCTTGATGGTTCTAATGCAACAGATCAGGGAATTATAGATGCAGCCACAACATATGCCAGTGGTGAATGAAATTTAACGTTTCTTGCTTTCATGATCGATATAATCTATGCACTGAGCGATCGTCTGCTAGCCTCAGACGCTGTATTATTCGTTCTACTGCAGATTCTAGTTTCCTAAATTGTACATTATTGATTACTTACCTTTTTTCGGCATTCATATTTAGAGTAGAATATAAATACTTATAATGTCTATTTTGGTCAATATATTTCAATATTTAATGACTCAGTTTTCTGCTTTCACGACTTTCAATTTCTGAAAATAGAATGAATATTGAATATAAGATACTTCTGCATTTTTAACTTCCACTAAACTTCCCTGATACATTGCTTAGATCTCTCAGTGACTATTCTGAAAGCTGTTGAGACTTTGTTTTACTGTGAGACGAAGTAATTAACATTACTCCCCTGCGTCCTATCTTGTTTTCAGAGTTTACAAACACTGTATTCAAGGCTTCATTTTACTTTTTCTGCCTCGGAGAATGCAGTAGGTAGAGAAGGTATTGTATTACATCCAAAAATTCGATGTTAAGATTTAATTCAAAAGTTATATTATGATGACTCATGAGAAAAACAATTAGAAAATGGCGTGTGTCTGTGTACGACATAATTAAAAAACGAAAAGTCTGTTAAATACTAAACTTGGGATTTAGGTTCAGTATCTTTAAAGGATGTGACTCAAAGTTTTTCATGAACTTATCCAAAGTACCCTTTACATGGTAAAATTTCCGAAAGTATAGATTTTCCCTAACAATGACTCTAACGATTTTTATTAAAATACCATATGTCTAAGATATTTTCATGACAAACGAAATGTAAATGTTGAATTTTCCGGGAATAAGGCTCTATATTCCTTTTCATTCTGGCCGAATTTTGCATAACTGGTAAACCGAAAGAGATAGACAAAAACTTACTGTACAAAAAATGAGACCTCGTAAAAATACACAATTCACCTATATCAAATAGTTTTTTGTGAAGTTGACCATTTCCGAGCTAATCCTTATTATTTGTTTCAATTTCCCTTATCCTTCTGTTGGCTATCCCTCGTTTCAAGACCTTCACATAGCAAAAAATAGGAAAATTTTGGCTATCACAGGTATGAATATGTCAAAAATATCATGCTGAAGCTTGAAGAAGCCAGCTTGGAACTTTATAAGGTAATGAAACAATAGCGAAAACAGAACTGCAGCTGTACAAAGCTGATAACAAAACGTATTAAAAACGGCAAGAAAACGGGAACAGAAATCATTCAAACGCATCCATGGTACAGATGATAAACACACTAAATAAGATAAAAGATAATAAATCCTGTTATAAACAGCAGACATACTATTTGACAAAGCGACCAAGTGTGTCGGAAAATATGTGAAGCTGCCACTATGTTTACGCTATTCTCAAATGGAAGGAGAGGATGTCCGTTTCAGTACACACACTGCAGGTGCAATAGGCAATCATGTCATAAAGAGGATAAGTGTTATTCATTGCCAGCGGGAGTACAACATAAAAGCTTTCCAACTAAGAAGACTAAAACAACTTGATTTATCATCAGCATAATAATAATAGTAATAATAATAACAACGATAACAATAATAATAGTAGTAATAGTAATAATAATAATATGCTTGCTTTTCCGCTTGTTTTGCACTTTGGTTGTTGTTATTGTTATGACTATTATTATTATTGTTATTGTTATTGGTGGTGGTGGTGGTGGTGGTGGTGGTTGGTCCAAGAAGTTGGGTGGTTGATAATTCCTGTGCGCAATGATGGAGATGAATATTTTAGTGGCATCTACTATATCACAATATATATGGAGTTTACGCTCCTAATTCCTGACCTAAAACAGTATTTTTAAATGGAAAAAGTCATAATCGTCAGTTTAGATGCTGTGCACGTATATTAGTCAAAATATTCACACGAGTTGATCCTCAGAACTTTACACAAACGTAAGTTGCCTGTTCCGTTTTGGCGGTGGATTTCTGTGAGGGCGGGGATGTGTTTTGTGGTATTCAGGAGAAATACATAGACATCAGTGTACAATAAAACCTCGTTAATTCGAACTAATTGGGCTGAGAGTTATCCATGGTAGCAAAATTCCGGATGAACAGAAATAAAACAAAACAAGTTCAGTGTCGTGAATAAGAAGATTATATGTAGAATGTACTATAATAACATAATAATAAGGTACAGTACCAGTCATAAAATTAACAAACATAAAACAATGAAAAGGAGCGCGAGATTTGAACGTAAGAGTGGAAGTAAGGCCTTCTTAACCTCCCGGCCACCTTAACGTTGTTTGGTGATTTTTACTTTCTCCATTCGCACTATGTACATAGTGCATAGAGAAAGTATTGCACTCCAACCAAAAATTCGATACCGAGATTTCACCGAAAATAAATGTTTTAGGGTCCCCAATATCCAAAAAAAGCATTTTCACAAAAAGGTCCATGTGTGTGTGTGTGTGTGTGTGTGTGTGTGTGTCCGTGTGCTGTGAACACGATAATTCAAAAACGAAAAGTCGGTAAAATACCAAACTTGGTATTTAAGTTTAGTATCTTTCAGGGGCGCGACACGAAGATTTTGAGAAAAATCGCCCCACCCCCAACTACCCTTTACATGGAACTTTTTTCGAAATTTTTTATTTTCTCAAAAATGACTCTAACGATTTTGATTAAAATTTCCTATATTAAACATATTTACCTGACAAATAAAATGCATATCTTTAATTTTCTGGGAATAGTCTACGAAGAGTAGTTTACTCTGGATGAATTTTACTACATTTTGAATAGCTGCTAAACCGTAAGAGATGGACAAAAACTTACTACACAAAACATTTAGAGCACATTAAAGCACAAAAGTTATGTTATATACATTTTTTTCCTGGAGTTCGTCGTTTTTGTGACATTCCTTATTTTTGGTTTCTGCTATGAAAAACGTATACTTTTCTCATACAGGAACTTGTCAACTCCTATCCATATAAACAAAGGAACTTCATTGACATAGCAACCAGCTTTTGACTATCACTTTAACCTACGGTTGTCCCTTATTTCGCTTCTACTTACAAGGAAGCGAGTAATTAGACTATTTCTGCAATTTTTTTCTGATTAGCATAAAGTAAATAGAAGTATAAGCCTTTTAAGAATTATTTGTTGCAGGGATATGGAGAAAGTCATGTGAATGGTACACATAAGATTTTTTACTTTCTCTATAGGCACTATGTACATAGTGTATAGAGAAGGTATTGCACTCCACCCAAAAATTCGATACCGAGATTTCACCGGAAATATATGTTTTAGGGTCCCCTTTATCTAAAAAAAGCTTTTTCACAAAAAGGTCCATGTGTGTGTGTCCGTCCGTGTGCCCGTGTGTCTGTGAACATGATAACTCAAAGACGAAAAGTTGGTAAAATATCAAACTTGGTATTTAGGTTTGGTATCTTCCAGGGAGGCAACACGAAGATTTTGTGAAAAATCCCCCCACGCCAAACTACCCTTTACATGGAACTTTTTTCGAAAATTTCAATTTTCTCAAACATGGCTCTAACGATTTTGATTAAAATTTCGTATATTAAAGATATTTACCTGACAAATAAAATGAGTATCTTGAATTTTCTGGGAATAGCCTCTGAAGAGTAGTTTATTCTGGATGAATTTTACTGAATTTTGAATAACTGCTAAACCGTAAGAGATGGACAAAAACTTACTACACAAAAAATTTAGAACATGTTAAAACACACAATTAATGTTATATACATTTTTTGTGGAGTTTGTCGTTTTTGAGACATGCCTTATTTTTGGTTTCTGCTATGAAAAACTTTCACTTTTCTCATACAGGAATTTGTCAACTGCGGCCCATAAAACAAATCAACTTCATTGACATAGCAACCAGCTTTTGATTATCACTTTAACCTATGGTACTCCCTTATTTCGCTTCTACTTACAAGGAAGCAAGTAATATGGCTATTTCTGCTATTTTTTTTTTTTTTTTTTTTTTTTTACTGATTAGCATGAAGTAAATAGAAGTATAAGCTTTTAAGAATAATTTGTTGCAGAGATGTAGAGAAAGTCATGTGAATGGTACACATCAGATCTTTTTCAGTACTCAGAAGTCAACCATTGCGCTGTCAGTCACAGACAAATGTAATTTCTTTCGTGTGCGTTGTGAACAAAGCTTTTACGAAGATACCCGAAGCTCTTCGATCGACACATGGAATCTGGGGATGACTTTTTTTTTTGGCCCCCACGGGTGTACATAGCCGTACAATTTACTAGAGACAATTTTCCGGATTAAGCGATATCCGGTTTATGGAGGTCCGGCTTAAAGGGCTTTTAGTGTATCTCCGTTTTACAAAACACCATGTGAATCAACGAGCAGATATAGTTTGTAAACGGTCCAATTAAGCTTCAGGATGACTAAAGCAGCGTCCATACATCACTCGACGTGCAATAATAACTTGCACACCATGAATATGATATTCAGCTTGCTTCCTAAGCGTCTAAGGTTTTGCATAATCGAATAGAAAATGTGTAGTCAACGGAACAGTGAGTGAAGAACACAGCTTTACCAACAGCAGACCTTCCCTAAGTGATCACCTGTGGGAGATGATGGAAATTACCTGGCATTAGCTCACAGATTCACAGGAATGCACGCAGTAACGAATAAATTCGGTTCTATTGAATAAGGATGTTGTTTTCAAGAACAGGATGTTGCAGATTTACTAGGTGAGAAAATCGCCGTTGCCAATGCAATAGCTTCCGAGCGCACGTGCAGATAAAAATATATTATAAGATAAGTCTAGCAGACTAGGACGAATCAGATAATTCGTATAAAGCAATAGTGCGCTACTGATATGAGTTGTTACGAATCAATATCCATTGGGTTAATTGGACGCGCTAAACAACCGTCGCGCAATGGCTCGCCTCTCACCGAGGGTTCAATCCTAGAGGACTGCAATTGGGACTTGTGGGGGGACAAAGCTGCGCAGGGACGGGTTTTCTCCACCATCGCATTCCACCGTGGCTCCATCTTCCTTCCAAGTATCATCAGTTTCATCACCTAAGTAGCAAAAGCGGGCGTTAAATACTGCAAAAAAAAAAAAAAAGTATTGGATTGACAACGACTTTAATTCCATAATACTTCTGGTATTGTTTGTTACGTTTGTCTACTTAAGGATCATCCTTTCTGAAACATATTTGTATACTATTAGGTTTTATATAGTAATTTTTTTAATGAAATATTTTGATTCTAAAATATATCCTAAATGTGCGAATGCAGTTAATACAGCTTACAATAATGTTCAGTTGTATTCATCAACACTCAAGAAATTTGATGTGTGCCATTCACATGACTTTTTCTATTTGCTCTGTAACCCAACTACTCTTACCAAAGATTGTTCTATCTACTTCATGCCAATCAAGATAATCATTAGTAGAAGTAGTTTTATTAATTAGTCCCTTGTAAGTAGAAGGGAAATACGGCAATATGTTTTGCTAAAGCGATAGTTACATCTTTTAGAACATGTTGCTGTGCGATAATATTGAAATTCTGTTGTGTTTACATGGGCAGGATTAAAACCAAAGATAAATGAAACGAATGGCGACCTGCAGCCTGAAAAAAGTATAACTATTTTAAAATTCAAACCAATAACAAGAATTATCTTTCGGTTATTACCAGGGCCCGGATTTGTATGTAAAAACATTTTTCCCCTTAAGAAGTACTTCCCTTAAAAAAAAAAAAAATATTATCCTGATCGAGAGTCCACAAGAATAAATTCAGAATCCTATTTTACATAAAATCACACATTTTACCAAAAAATATGTAAATAAATGTTTCCGAAATGTTTGTAGTAAATACATATTTTGTATACTTTTCAGTAATTTTAACTAAATATTCCTGCTTTTTTAATAAATGCACATTTTAATAATTATTCTCCTATCAAGAAATAAATGATGCAAGAACTGCGTTAGCACATAACTGGTGCAACATCTGCTTTAGAGACAACGTAATATTGTCATCTCAAAACACTCCCCACCAGCCGGCCATAAGTTATATTATCTTGTACACGGTAAAAGGAACAGGGAACGACCGTGATAAACTCTGAGAATTCCCGATGTGCAGTCGTAAGTTCATAACTGAGTATCTATTTCTGTTTCAGTCGGGATCCAGCTGTGTGATCGTAGCTGTGTGAATTATTTTAAACATGCCAAAAGTGAAATCAAGTGTACGTGAACGTTTACGGAAATATGTATTGGAGTTCAAAAACATTTTTACCAGTGACGGTTGTGTATTATTTTGTCAACCTTGAGCGAAATGTTTAAGAGCAGATCAACAATCGCAGATAACACAACATTTGTGTGGAAACAAACCTATCAGAGCTTCCTCCCGTGTCATCGCGGTAAGTACTTATAGCAGAACCTACTCCATCCTCATCTAACGTTAAAATAAATTCACCGCATTATTTAGATTTATGTGAAGCATTTGTTGCGGCCGATATATCGCTCTATAAGTTAAACAATCGCAAATTCAGAAACCGTCTTACCGGATATATGGTAAGCACTCCTGATGAATCAACTCTTCGGAAAAAATTATCCCCCGAAGTGCTATGAAAAGGAAATGGCGTGTTATTTATGGACGCTCTTTAACTGCTTTGGTTCTCAGCGTCCCATTCTGTACTGGGCGTGAAAGACCGCTTAATTTTGCTCAGAGGCCTCTCTATCAGGCTTGAGGTTGTTTTACGTGCCGTATATCTACGACACGGGACCCACGGCTTTACTTCCCTTCCGAAGGAAGCCATGCTAAGGATTTTTACGCCCGAAAAAATCCATTGTCCTCCGCCGGGTTTGAATCCGTGACCTTGGGTATATGAAGTTAGCATGGTAACCATTACACCACGGAGGGCGACGAAGTGTTATTTTTTTTTTTTTTGTAGTGTTTAACGCCCGCTTTAACTACTAATGGCACCGCAGGCGGACGAAGTGTTATGATCAAACATTAAAACACATTAGGTGAGTTTGTGAAAATAAGATCTGGGTAAGCATTCACGAAACTAGCGATTCTGCTGGTGTTAGAAAAGTGGCAAATGTTTTAGTAGGTGTGTTGGAAAATGATGAAACAATTTCTAAAAACAGTTCTAGCTTGCTTCTAAACAATTGTCAGTTACAAATCATATGTCAATTGCTAGGCTGTTCAATTAAGCTTTGCTGATCTTAGAGCCAAATGCTTGAAGTACGACAATGTTTTGCTTTTCATAACCGATGTTGCGTCATATATGAAGGCTAGTGAAGCTCTTTGTGCATGTTATCCTAAAATTATTCATGTGACATGTATCATACAAGCCCTACACAGATTGTGTGAAAAACTCCGAACACTTTATCCGGAAGTGGACAAGTTAGTGTCAAACAGGAAAAGTTTTTGTTGTAAAATCACCAACTAGAGTCGATCTATTCAAAGAAAGAAATCCTGATCTTCCACACCCTCGTAAACCGATAATCACGCGTTGGGGCACTTTGGCTAAGTGCAGTAATATATTGCGCAGACAATTTTGAAGCATTTGTTTCTGTAGTAAGCGAACTGGACCCAGACGATGCTTCTTCAGTTGATGTTCAAAATTTGGTAAACGACAGCTTTCCTATCCGCCTATTTCGGATTTCTGTCTCCTTCTATAACAAAACAAGAGACTTCGGGGAATTTACTGAGTGTTGCAATTAAAGAAATAGAGTGCGTTGAAAGACAACTGCACGCTCTTTCCAATTCGAAAGCCGAAGTCTTAAAGAAAAATCTCAAGGATTTGTTTGACAATAATACAGGCACAAAGCACTTGGCAAAGTAGCAGTAGTTCTGAAAGGCCAAGAAACAAGTGAAGTTCAAGGTGTAAATGTTGGTGACATACCCCCGTTACAAATATGCGAAGTTAACATCGTGCAACGTAGAACAATGTTTCCTCAATACGAGTCTTCTTTTCGTGACAACAGGCATGGATTTCTGATGGAAAATTTCGAGGTGATGTTAGTCGTTCACTGCAATTCCAATCAGTATTCCGTATTTGATGATTAGGAGCAATTGTTGAGTTAACTTTTTTATCTTATGTTAAGTGTTTCTTGAATTTAAAAAAAAAAATTATTACTCTTTTTAAATTTTTACCAAATATTTTTTAAATGTTTGTCACATAAAAATTAAATATTTTTTAAGTTTTTACATCACATAAAAATCCAGCCCTGGTTATTACGGTTTATAAGCTATGCAAAACACGAGAAGGACTACAGGAACTATCAACAACTAATTCTTTATACTCATTTTATTTACCACGTAAGTGTCTTTAATATACGGCATTTTAATCAAAATTGAAATTCTTTGAAGACATCGATAATTTCGAAAATATTCCTTGCTAAGTTTATGTTTGGGGTGGGGTTATTTTCTTGAAAATCTTTGTGTCGCATCCTTGGAAGATACTAAACTTAAATACCAAATTTAATATTTAACGGCCGTTTCGTCTTGGACCCATTCTGTGCGCGCACACTACGCGCGCGCACACACACACACACACACACACAAGCGGACTTTTTTTTTTAAATGCTTTTTTTATTCGTTTACAGTACCTGCTCTACCTTCATTATACGTAAATACGTATTACTCAGCAGAGAAGTTTAAGAAATCCGATTTGTTCCATTCACAGGACTTTCTCACTTCTGTAAACAGACAATTCTTATAAAAGATAAATATTCTATTTAAATCATGCTAATCGACATACATATTTGCAGAAATTGTCTTATTACTTGCTTCCTTGTAAGTAGAACAGAAGCAAAGGAATACACTAGGCTAACGCGAGTCAAATCTTGCAAAAGGTGGTTTCTGCATGAAACAATTTCAATTCGTTTCCTTTTGCATGACCAGAGGTATAGAAAAAGAGATATGAAACGAAAGATTGCTTCCCGTTTGAGAAACGTTTACATAATTTAGAACTATAACCAATAACAGGAATAATTCCGAAACGGTTAACTCTACATAAAATAGTATGACTTAAATTGAGTTACGGTTTACCAGTTATACAAAAGTCAATCAAAATGAAGAGGTCTTTAGAGGCTATTCCAAGAAAATTCAAGATACTACACATTTCGTTAGTCATGAAAATACCAGGGCCGTTTTTTTTTTTAAACATTCAATAGGCTATAAATAAAAGACAAGTTCATAGAAAACAATTATTTTTTTGCTAAAAGTTTTGTACACTTATGGTTACTTTACAATATAATCACCGAAAATATTGAGACATTTATCGTACCTGTGCACAAGCTTTGCAATACCCGCTTCAAAAAATGTTGCCGCCAATGATTTCAAACGGCCCGTAGATTAAACGTATGCTGTTTTAATTAAAAAAAAAATGCTAGAGCTATTTTTTATAAAATCAAAATTTTCGAAACATGTTTTGTTATAAGGGTAGCTTAGAATGGGAAATTTTTGTAAAAATCTTCGTGTTGCATCCTTGGTAGACACTGAACTAAAGTGCCAAATTTGGTATCTAACCGAATTTTCGTTTTGGGGTTATGCTTGCCACACATACATACACATTAAATGACCTTTTTCTAAAACGCCTATTTAATTCAGGGGTTTTCAAAACATTTATTTCAGGTGAAATCATGGTATCAAAATTTTGGATAGAATACAATAACTTCACTAACTACGTGCACCTACTTTGTACATACGTGTTAGAGAAAGTAATAAGAAAAGGAAAACATAGCATTTTGCATTACTCAGAAAGATTTTCTAACCTTGCTTTCATTTCCCTGTCTCACAAAGCTTTGGTAATCTCATTAAGTTAAGATTAGGTAAAATGGTTGACAGTCGACACATCTTGCTACAACCAGGTAAAGGGTGGAGATTGCGAGTGGCAGAGGGTAGTTTATTAGTATTTGCCTAAAAGTCGTAGCGCATTCAATGCGCTTTACTGTATTTAAAATGCAACATTCCGATACAGGAGAAAAATTATAAATATTATTCTACTATCTCTTGTTTAGGTCTGTAAATAAGACCACTCAGGACCCAAGAAAGTATATTTCATAGAATTGTTACATTTAAGATCTCAGAAAACGTACTTCAGCTCTCTCCCCATCAATGTGTGTGTGCGTGCGTGTGTGTGTGTGTTAGGAAACATCTTTATCCAATGCGATTAACCATGCTTGTCAATCGGGTACTGGTTTAAATATGGATTATGCAATTCAATCACTGAAAGATATGAGTTCCAGATTGACAAAACTTAGTTTTTCAAGTTCCTTGTTTTTGTAATCATGTTTGAGGACTAGAAATGACTTTAATTTTATAATCTGGGGAATTAATTAAAGTGCTTGATATTTTACTGAGAGCGGCAGGCAAAGTCGCACCCTCAACACATGGAATCTAGAAGTAGGTGCGTACAACAGCGGTTGCTTTGCGTCTTTTAATCAAATAATTGCAATATACACATAATAATATTATTATTATTATCGTTATTATTATTATCATTATTGATGTTATTATTTTTGGTATATGCTTACAATAGTGTGTTAAAATAGAGAGGACATATGAAATATTCCTACTTACTCTGTGTACTTGGTGACACCATTATATCCTTTTCTCCTCCTTCCAGTAGCTTCTAATGCTGACAATAATGGCTCACACGGTTTCATCTTTGGCCCGTATTCAGGAGGTCTGCGTTCGCTTCCCGCGGACGACCTACCTGATCATTTGGATTTTCGGGGGTTCTCCCGGGTCGCCAGATGAATGCTCAGTAGGTATATTATTTCATATCGCCTTCAGGTCATTTTCATTGTAATTTCATTCAAGTTCAAGTTTTTCGGATTTGGAAGTTCAGTGATGGTGCTCGGTGCGTGGCAGGGAAAAAGGATAACATAACTCCATGGCACGACAGCTCACGGGGAACCATGGGCTACCACCCGGCCGCTGCGTCCCCCATCTCGGTCCACTACAGTTGTCATGGATGGGGTGCAGTATTGGAGGGTGAGACGTGGTCAGCGCCTCGAGTCCCCCCGGCCGGTTAATGCGGTCCTCATGACCTGGAGCCGCTACTTCTCCATCAAACAGCTCCTCAATTGGCCCCCCCAGGGACCTTGCGAGGCTGAGTGCATCCCGGGCCAGGTCTCCCAGCGGGAGAAAAATCCCCACACCGGTACTGGGGATCGAACCCCGGTCTCCCGTTTGGTAAGCAGCTGCGCTACCACCGCGCTAAGGAGACGACCAGGGAAGAATGATGCTCTGAGTAAATATCTCCGTCCTCCGATTTCGGCTGCTTGCCGGGCAGCCGCTCCTGGCGGGAGCGTTGGAGCCTACATGGAATTGGCGGCTCCGGTCTACCTGTCGAACTGTCGGGGGGCCTTAATGTGGAAACTATAGAGACCCTGTCATTGCTGTGCCATTGGATCTTCATTGTTTCGGCTACCCGGTGTATCCGCTCACCATATTGCTCCCTTCTGGTGGGCCTACGGGGGGGGGGCTTCGGTACCGAGTCCCCGCCGAAAAGTGTTCTGTCCCGTCCTTTCTTAACATACTTTTCTTCTCTTTTGCTAGTATTCTTACTTTTTCCTAGAGCATGGGAAGTCCTATTAAGTACTTTGAAGATCGGAATAGGTTGGGATAGGATATGGTTGGAAGGGACTCGGCACCAAACTTGAGATTGAGGGGGTGCCACCGGGAGTGGAGGATGTGGTAAGAGAATACACCGATCGGCCGGAAGCAGGAGCGACGGCGCAGCACTGACAGGGTCCCTACATCTTCCAGAGTGAAGCATCCCGACTGTCGGAAAGGCAGACCGGGGCTCCTGCCCCACAAAGGTCCAACATCCCCATCCCGGCAACCAATCGAAGTCGGGGGATGGAGGTAATCACCTTGTGCATTCTTTTTCCCTGCCACGGCACCCAGACCAATCGCCGACACTTACAACCGTGAAAGAAACCAACGGGATAAAGGATGAATGAAATGACAGTGGAAACGACCAGGAGATACAGAAAATTCGGGGGATGAAAGAAATTCACCCGTCATTCACCTGGCGACCCGGGAAACCCCCCCCCCCCGAAAAATCCATGGGCAGGTAGGCCGGTCATGGTAAGCGAAACCGCCAGAGCCATTCCACTCGTAAGAGCCCCCTCCCCTCCCCATTTATTTCCCTTTTTCAAAATATTCTCTAACAGAGTATATTATTTCTCTCGCCCATCCTTTGATTGGAAAACCTTTACCGAAAAACTTTTAATTCTATTTCCGAAAATGTTCGGTTTTCCCTTGCGTAGTCCTCTTCGCCATTCTTGAACATTACTTAGGATCCATTAAAAGGAATTTCAAACTATAAATGCTCGCAATACACACACACACACATATGCAACACAATTCCAAACACAAGTAGTGTACAAGGCAAATAACCACACAGAAATGGATGATACAAAAGCAATTCTCAAAACTAGAAACCTCTCAACAGATGCAAGAACGGAACAGAACGGCAAGAACTACAGAAAATAAAAGTTTATCCTGACGCAGTAGGTGACGAGAAGTCCGTGCGGATCGTGGAACACGAATCTGCCGCACACACTGACTCTGGTTACGTATTCACTGATCTGTTCTGTGAATCAGATATCTTGTATAGTCTTTCTTACGATGGAAAGCTGTATGCAATCCACAGAAACGTGTGAACCGCAGGAATCTTCTCATCGGGAATTTGGCACAGACAACGCAACTTGTTACTTTCTGAATCCCCTTTATAGCAATAGCGTGTTAAGATTCGATTCATTCGAAACCGTCTTTCCAGTAAGCGCAGCAGCCTTGACCACGTAATCATAAAAATTGAGTCTCAAGAATTTAACATGTGCTTGTGTTCGGACAAACACTGGGTAATGCTAAAACATTCTCAAAATGGGCACCAGGATTAGAACTTTAGCGTGATAAACGAGCGCAGTATCTTTTGTACTAGTAGTGGACGTTAAGAAAAGACGCCCATCGTTGCATTACCGGGCAAGAAAATCACTGCTGTGGCTCAATCGACTACCATCTCTTGCCAAAGTGCAGGTTTGATAACAAAATGATAGCATTCAACCGTATGGGTATATGCAACTGAGTGTGCACCCGTCAGAGAGTATGAACATCTGAGTGATTGGAAATGTGGACTGTTGCAATGAAAAGTTAATATTACATGAGTTTCAATTGTATACCTAAAACAAATAAGTGAATAAGTTATATAGGTTTAAAAACCTTATTCACATTACCTTATCGCTAGGAATATCACATTTTGAACAATATCGGCACAGAACATTTATTCGCTTTAATTTGCAAAAGGCATTAATCTTCATTTGCGCAGTTTTTCTAGTTAATTATGTTCACGGTTATCAGGTTTTAAAAGAAGAAAACATAATAACAGTAAAGTTCCCTTAAAAACATATACGAGGTTCCATTGCAACAGAGGACCAGTTAATTGATTTATTGTTCAGCTTATCCACACAAGAAGGGACACACGATAGAGAATTAATACACTTTAGTCTAAAGGCGTAGATCAGGAGTGAACGCGTGTCACATTCATAACAGCAAGGGCAGTGTGACCTAGCCTAGTTACCCCTCCTACAGTGAAATGGCGTAATGCGATTCTTACTTTGAGGAATTAGAAATAGCAATAAACGCATTACAAATCAAAACAACGTGCTTTATTCTTTATTACTCATACAATAAAGTTCAAAACTCAAAATATTCAAATTTTTTATGAAATTTAAGAAACGAACATAATATCAGTTATAAACTTGCAGGAAACATGAATAAAACTCAAACTGGAAACAATGCCCGTATCTAAACTACTGAAATTTGTATATAAGAAGAAATTACTTGCGTACGTACAACTTATTTTTCAATATAGGTAGTGATACTTTAATATCACTGAGAGCCAACTTTAATAAATGAATTCTCTAACTAATAATCTTTTCCAAAATGATACAAAAAGTAAGGGGTAGTACTCGTAGCTGTAACTTTTTTGGTAGTTATTTGTATTGTTTACAATTTCAATTGAATATTTATATCCTTTTATTCTTTGATATCTGTGCAAACAGTAAATCAGGAGGGGTGAGGCGGAAGTGTCTTGGCACGCAGGATCATGCCTGGTCTAGATTATACACGTCCAACGTAGAAATATTGTGGTTGCCATCAGCCAGGGGAAGGAATGAAGTGAAGGAACTATAGGATGCTACAGAACAATCTTTCAGGCAGAGACGTTAACAATTTTAGTTTGTAATTTGAGATTTAAGTGGATTCTATAGAAAGAGACATATTCTTATACTTCCCATAAGTTGTTAGGTCTGAAGATCATCCATAACCATTTGGCTAATTCGAATCTGACTTAACAATGGCGCGATTCCCTTAACGGGATAGTGCCTGTCAACTGGTAGAGATGCCGGCACACGAGGGAATTCTGGGAATAAAAGAACAGATACAGCTACTAAGAAGGGCCCTGAGCAATCTGGAACCTTAACCAGAACTGCAGCTACCATCTGGAACAATTAATCTGACTATCAGGGTCAAATCCTCAGGAAACAAGCGTATTTTCGAGAGATCTAAACTAATCTCTTCAAACTGGGTTGCACAAAAAGCTTCTGAGCTCTTTTGCGAGAGGAAAATGATACTCAACGAAACTAATATCATCACTGAATGAGTCTAAGAAAGTTTCAATGCTATTATTAAACTTTAATAGATATTAGGTATATCATTTTAAGTTTATAACATCAATGTATTGAGTATTCAAACCTCCGTCAGGTATGTATGAAGGTGACAATATTTTCGAATGCTTATTAGCGGAATATCTAATAACTATTATATCGTTTTGATTATTTCATCACCTTGTGTGTTATTAAGAAACGGAACAACAAAAACGTATACCTCACACTGAACACCGCGATACTCATATTGTTATAGGGAATAAACCTGTAAAGTTATTATATAAAATAATAGAAAATATGGAAATAAAAATAAAAGTGGATCCTTTATTATTTTTTTCCAATTAAAAGTTTAAATTCTTCATGGAGTTTATTAATAATAATTAAATTGAATTTCATCCCCTAAATAAATCTAAAGAAATATCTAGAAACAAAAGCAAAATATCTAAACCATTTCTCAGGATGCTACGAACTTGCTGCTTTGCAGTGAAATATGTTGCCCAGTTAAGGACAGATTGGTTCATACTATCAAATGAATAGAGCGCAGTTATCAACTGAACAATAGGCGAGGAGGCTGCGTGGCTATACGTTGAATTAAACAGCGCCGTCTGTCGAGGGTTCGAATTTTGTGTCCCACATGCTTATTTTCTGACATTCAACAATAACAATCTACTTAATACTTCGAGATTGTTATTATTAGGAATGGAGACTAAAGTTACAGGCGCTATTCTAGACTTTCAGCTAATTACAACTTCGTTGTGCTCTGTTTAATATACCATTTAATACTTTATCCGCTTGAGTCCGGTACTTTTAGGAATGCTTTTTTTAACCATTAATGTCGTCCTTTATGTTATTAATTTCTGGTCTATGTTATGTGCTTTGAATAATATGAGTCCTATTCTCACATAGTATTGTATTTGTATTCCATAACTGCATAGTTAAGTATATAAGGAATGTATTCATGCTGAGCTCATTCAAAATTTCTAAAATAATTATTGTCGTGCCTTGTGCCTGATTCATTTTAATTTCCTTCTTTTAGAACAAGACTTTTTAACATGAAGATATAGTGTTTCCTTAGATGCACTGTGGATTACTGTAAACGTTAACAATGTATGACCGAAGTATTTCTTTAACGTGGTAATAACATTTGAGGTTTATACAGATGCCGTTGAATGTGGATATTGACAGAAAATATTATTCATTTTGGAAGGAATAATTGGCGTATTTTCCTGTTTTATTTGTAGCATTTGCAATTAATATTTTATAAAACATTCAGTTGTAAAACTTTAACGGAATTGAAGTGTTTGTATGTAAGTGGACGGCAATACTACATCGCTATTCGAAGTAAAAAGCCTTGTAATTTGATACTATAAAGTTTTTTTCTCTTGTCAGAAATAGTCTCCATTAAACTGTAAAATGTTATATTTTGGATAAGTTATATAAATAACGCAGTTCCGTTAAAAAGAAAAAAAATACTTTAAGAGATTCAATCCACTTCCTGACTACTTTGTTGTTTATTAGTGTCGCGTTTCAACGACTTCAGCTATCCTAATCTGATATCTGTATTCTTGCTAATTAAGGTTACGCTTGTAAGTAGAGTACTCAACACTGGAGTCATTCTTACTTCTGCTTCACTACTTAACCGAAACACAATACCAGCTCAATTTCTACAGATGCACTGAAATCGCATTTATAATATTTGCCCATTAGTTCACAATGATTGCTGAGGGGTCTCTGTGAGTTGGGCGTATGGCCGCCATTACAACTGAACAGCAAAGGAGTATGGTAGCATAGTATGACAAGTGTTATTCTCATACCGTCTATGCAAGAACGCCCTTCCCGCGCTCCTTACAGAACATGGGTATTCACTTTTGTGAAAAATACGAACATGTGTGGTGAAGGGGACCGTAGTATTTGCTAAAGTTATGAAAAATCAAATATGGAAAAACCGCTATGATTGTGCAGTATAATTAATTGCACCAAAATGGTCATGCCGTATAGCTGTATATAATATCAAGCCCCGTTGTATGTCTATTAGAAATATGTATAACTAACCAAACTTTAGTGCTGGCTCTATCCACTTGTGTGTTAGAAACATTTTAAATGTAACTAACCTAAATTCAGTCCTGGTTCCAGAATACGCTTAGTATATTCAGCACAAGTTAAAGAAATGCAATTTCTGAATGGAATAAAAAGAAATTCAGTTTGTTGCATTGGTAATTCCGATGCGGAACTTTTGCCCAGCAGTGTTGTTTTCCATCCCATCTCTGTAGCAGTGAAACAGCTTGGAGATTTCGGACATCATAATTAGCGTAGCTAGATGGGTGGATGGATTTTTAAAATTGTTGGCATGAAATCAAAAGATAAATGTGAAAGAACAAGGTTCCGTATCTATGGCGGTCCAGACTTTCACACTCGCACACAAGGTGCCATATTCACCCGGTACGCAGTGTTGACCGCAACAATGGAAATGTGGGAGAGAATATGATTATTGTTAATGAAATGTGAAAATCTGGTTTTTCTCTTCCGTTTTTCAATTTGAACACGAGGTTTGTCTAATAACCTTTATGCATGAAGGCACCGTTGAAAGCGGTAGAGTTGATAAACCGGTCAGAGAGTATGCATTGCATTACCTTAACACCTTTAACCGAGAAGGAATCTTCAGGATCTAGCGTAGACATGTTGACAGTCCTGCGTCAATTGGGAAAAGAGTTTTCCTCATATGATTTGGACCGTCATCAGGTTTATAATATTTGGTTTGTGCTGGTTATGAGCTACCGCAGCATGTCCCTGCTAGTTTGTAAGGCGCCCTCAGGTGTCTCTGATGTAGGCATGTGGCGAATCTAAACATTGATATACACGCCTGTTCGTAAGAAAACTCATCAGACATTCGGAGCACTTCATTTGCTGTTCACTTACGAACACCTCTCTACGGATCAAACTCGTACTCTATACTGCGGTAATTCAACTGTTACATGCTGCTCCAGCTTGGAGGGATGTTTCCCACACAGGTTTACAATCGCTTGCCTGTAAACACATGTTTTTTTCTTAGACGGATGACACGTGCTCATCAACACGGCTACAATAACCATACTGTTCTGGCCATTACCGATATAAAACTCCTTCCTGCTATTCTTCATCAACTGGATGACCAATGGAGAAAATGCTTGGCTCGCATTGCTCACAACACTCATCTTAATTCTCGAATCAGTCAGCCGAAGCGGCGACGACATTGCTTTTAAACAACCCTAGACTTTCTCATTTTCAGTTTCATTATTCAGTGTAACGTTGTTCATGTTTTGTAGATCACTCATAGTGCCTTATAAAGGTCCGTAAGGCGCCTGGAAATGAATGACTTTTGTCCTGCTGGCTTTGTCATCGTCGTGATATACGCGCCACTTGATCTTCTGATTGTGACTGTACAAGTACTACGTCTTCATCTGTACCTCCCAAAATTGCTCCTGGAGTGTGCACAACAGCACGAAAGGGCTGATAATATAATTTAGAGTGGATCATTAGGGGGCTGACTTTTGGCGTGCAATGTCAGCAACGTTAAACGATTTTACGAAACCTCGGGGGCCTTGATAAGGATTGAACACTCTCACATACGCGCAATGCCTTAAATCATGAAGTACCTCTCTCCTACTCATAATTATGCATTAGGTATATTCAGGTAAATGTTCCGCTAGAACTTGTTCACTAACCATTTCTTAATAAAACAAATTTGGATCACCAGAAGGTATTGATGCTTATTGCGAACAGCCTATGTGCATACAGTCTCAGAATAGCAGCTGCAGCGGGACAGATTACCAAGTGCTATTCCTGAAATTGCGTAATCCTCAATGCAGTGGCAGAAGGCCGCTAATCCGCTTAAGAAACAAACAAGCAAACTTTTGAAGTGCTTCCAAAACATTAATTTTTCCTCATATTCAAAATCAAACCTTTGATACAGTAAATATAACGTCATTTCAAAATATCCCGTGTGCGACGCCATTCAAAAAATCAATGACTTTACCTCTGAGAACATTCCCGTCATGATTCAAATCGAGGCAGTAATCTCATTTATCATAGAGCCCTTAAGGCTGAAGTACAGTGAGGTGTACTTGTACACGTTTTGAGAAGCAGTTGAGGAGTTTCTAATTGGCATTGATATAACGTCGGGAGGAAGGTACTGTTAACCGCTTATAAATAACAATAAAATTCGTCACGGAATTATTATAATGGTAATACTCTTGTATTAACGCCCTATGTACACATGTCTCTGTTTTTTTTATTGTTTCACAAATTCTAAATAAAACCATAAGAATATTATTTTAAATATTTGTTAATATACGTTTTTCTTAGGGATAATAACAGAAGAAAATGTGTCAGAAGTGAATTTGTGTACCAGCTAATAAAATACATTTTGACTGTAACAATAGATGGAAGTAAAGTCCAAAACACGGGGTATGGTATGATGTTACCGTTCATTTTTTAACGCACTGAAACAACGCGACTGACAACAAACCTATGATGTAAATTGTCGAATTGTTAAATACTCCAAAGAGGAAATTCTTATTTGTCACCAAAGCACGTATGAAGCAAAAGCTCAACCATAGTTCGGTGGTATATTCGTGGCCTTTTCAAATGAGTTGCATACAAAAGAAACGAGCGAGTCTGATTAGGTATATCAGGCTGTTTCAAAATCTGTTCCTCTGAGGCCGGGCACTCGTGCGTACTCAATCTTAACCTCGGAGTCCAGACAATACGTTACTGGGCACAATGTTCGCGCTTGCATTCCAATGTAATTCAGCTATGACGATAGGCTGCACTCAAAGATGAATTGCCTTGCATACTGCAGGCATAACCCAGTGAGTAACTCCTTGCTCTTTGGCTCGCAGCCAAACTTGAACAGTCATGTATACCATATTAAACGAATGAGTAAAACGTATGTTCTTTACAGCTCTAGTGATAATCACATGTCTATGTGAGGCTAAAGGCGGTTATGTACACGACTATATGGTTGATAAGTATCAAACAATTACAATCGCCAACTGACGGAGGGGAAATTTAGCACCTCGTACCCAGTAGATGGTACCTAAGGAGGAATATATTAGGTGAAGGACCCTAGGAGACGAATGGACTGTAGATGACAAAGACACGCAAAGTTCCATAATTGATCCCGAGTCACTCCAAGACGTCCCTCTAGTGGGACCGAGGAATACCGCCCAGCAGAGGGGTCACGGTAGGTTTTTTTTCTGGCAGGGCCGTGAATAAGTTCTAAATCGCAGCCCTCTACGCCGTCTGCCCGCCACCGACCGAAACGCAGCCCGGTGGTCAACTTGAAAGATGAAAGAGAAATTAAGTGATTGGAAATGAGGGAAAGGAGGATCATGATGGAATACATTACCCCAGCATTCGTCTTAGCGACCAGGGAAAAAGCACCAAAAAACCCTTGCCAGTGTGCGGTCGCCGGAGATTGAACCTGGGACCTCCCGAATACGAGCCTTAAACGTCACCATGAAGCCATTTTGTTTGGTTTGACAAGCACACGTGTAAAGCTGGGAACACACCATTCAACATTTGACATGAACGTGTCGAGTATAATCTTTAAGTTAACATGTTTAATCAATTCAGAAAACAGTTGAATAAATTCGATTGACTAACATTTTGATTGAAACAGTTCTCTGGACTTGCAAAATGTTATGTTGAGTGACATTCGTTGATCTTCGCGATAGTTCTTCCTTTTATTCAGCTGTTTTTTCACCCGCTCGCTATTCGCCATTTTGCACAACTTCCGACACAGATATGACTTGTGTGGCTATGTTTATTTAGATTTTCGCGTCCATGCGCATAGACCTATTCCTAGCCTTATAATCTGCTGGAACGACTGCTCTCAAATATGTGTTCTTTTTGTAGATTATGTGATTCAATTTTAATCGCATTCAAACATTTTCAATCTGTGCCGATTAGCCAAACCCAATTTTTTTTCTAACGATCCAGCAGCGATACAAACAGCAATAGCCAAATTCTCATAACCGGAAACTGTTTTGCTAATAAATGAGAGATTTTTGTTCTCCGAACAAGGCAACAAATGTAGATAGAGCGCTAAAAATTAACAGAACATGTTGAACATAATTTTACACATTTAACATGTTGAACGACATTTTTTTTTTTTTTTACCTTTGAATGCTAAGTGTTTATTGTTGAGAACAAAATATGTTTATCAGTGTGGTACAGTGCATGGCCATGCATTAAATGTATGATTCATTAGCATTCAAAGTTTGTCTCGTCGCTTCACAGCGGTGATGCATGTATTCTTGAACAGCGACAATTTGTATATTGAACATGTCAAACTCGGTTAGATTTAAAAACCTATTATGCTCGCCTTATGTTGAAATGCACGTTTATTAGGAGTATTTTTAGCTACTATTGGTGTTTGGGGTGAGCATCTATCTAACTTTGCAGTTTAGTCATTCCATCATATCTGCTCGTTAAAACTCCAGTACGGCTAATCGGCACACATGCAAGGTTAGTGCTCTGGCTGCCCGAAGCAGGCACGCAAGCCGTTGAGTTGCAAAGACTCGTGTTAAGTGATTACTTGATAAAATTTGCGCTCTCATCTTGCGTCCAGTTTGATAGTCATTCATAATTATACCTTTGGGATGCCCTAAAGATGATACAGGCGCAACTAAAATTTTAATTCGGAGCTCTGGAATGAATGATATCTAAAGATGAAAATTTGGAAGTTGGGAAAACTGAATGGAGCAGTAACTAAATGAATACTAAGGAATAAGAAGAAAGTTAAGATTTCGGTAGGTTGAGTGAAGAATGAAGTGTTAATTTGGCTGTTTTGTTAAAAAAAAAAATTCCGATATGTTCCCTTCACATGAGTTTTTCTAACTGCACGGCAAACAAACTATCCTTACAAAAGGTTATTGTTTTATCCTCATCATGCTAATCAAGATAAACATTACCAGAAATGGTCCTATTACTTAGTTGCTTATAAGTAGAAGGGAGTACAATAACCTAAAACCACACTCAAATCTCTTAAAATACCTAAAATGCCGATGTGTATATAAATCGTCCAGAAATGGTGAAAACAACATTTTCGGAATGGAACTACTGATAGAACACTGACTATGAAAATAAAAAAAAATTAAAAAATATCATCATATTTGACAAAAGTATTTGTGTTAAGGAAATGTACGGCTGAAAGTTTGACATTCCAAACTAATAGCGCTAACTTTTTGAAATTTATACCTCAAATGTAATATAATGCAAATAAGTAACAGTGCACATTCCATCCATTTTGTTGTAATGGTTTAGAGGTTATGGTCAATTTTTTTGTTTTTGTCACATCACTTAAACAGTACCTTGCGACAAAAAATTGGAATTTTGGTATAATATTTTAACATTAGGTTCACAATGAATCTACTTTTTCAAATTGCACTGGGTTTCTCTGTGTCTCCCTTGGTTTAGGCTCCAATTTTTTTTTAAAAGTTATGAATTGTGCTTTCTTTGTCATAACAATATCATGTTTATATGTGAAAACTGAAAACAGATGCTTAAATACATCTGACAGTAAAACCTAGGGCAATTATTGTTCTTTGTAGCTGTGTGAACATGTACACCAAGTGTTATTTCTGTAATAGAAAAACTGCTCCGCAAGGAGATTTTACAGAAAGAAATGATGAGGATGATGATGATGATGATAGTGATGATGATGATGGTGATGATGATGACGATGATGACTGGGGTTTAAGAGCGATCAACTACTAGGTTATCAGCGCCCTTGTCCGGAAGAAAAGTGCGTAAAATATCAATAGTGAACTTTTCTTTCCCTTTCCTCTGCTGTTGCCTTTTCTGTCCTTTTCTTCTTGTATTGCTGCTTTTTTTCTGCAAACTTCGTTTTTTATTTTGCCTGATGCAAATGAGATCTCGTCAATTTAGGTTTTTCTTGCCTAGTCCAGTACTGTTTCACCTCCAGTGCTTTGCTGTATCTCCTGTTACGGCATTTAAAAGTGGCGCCTGGTAGCCAATTATACCTTTTTATATTCGGGAATGTTTCAACTATTTTATGGAATTAAAATAAAAGGTCGATTGTTTGTGATTTTTCATGAAATTTCAGTCATATATATATCCTTAATCGCTTATTTGGATTTTTCCAGTATATGTTATACAGAGGCTAATATCATTGTTAGTTGGGCAATATTGTTGGTTAAAAAAATAGTAGCGTTTAGCATAGGCTGTTCCAACTCAGTTTAAGTCAGAGTACATGCGCGTACTCAATCGCAAAACTCGGAGCAGAGCTTGAGAGGGAGCGTGGAGGCCACTAGCGTGAAGGTCGTACTAGAATATTTGCGTTCTGAAACTTCATTCCCAATGCTTGATTTAGCTGTGACGATAGCTCGTCCTCAATGCTCCCGAATTGCATACTGCCAGTAAACGCCTATGAGTCGCGAGTTACTAGCTGCTCCTTTGGCGCACTCATGCTGGAACAGCCTAGATTTACATTTTCAAATACCTAATGTTTCATGTATGCCAGTTCACAGAAATATCAAATTTACAGTAATATAACGATGCCGGAGAGTCATCTGGAATCGGACAGCGGTGGGTATTGGATGGGGACAGTTTAGGTCATATGCTACTGGAGGCAGCATTTTTCATACAGTCGGACTGTACAGCATATTCCACCAGTTGAGTGAAGGCCATTTCAGATATTTGCGCCTAGCCATGGAGATTGTGTTCCGAATTTTCTGGTTTCTGCCTTATTTGTAATATAAAAATAATAGCATTTGAGTGATAAAACGATTTTGAGAGGAAGTGTAGATTGTTGTTGCAGTTACTAGCGTAGATATTGAGCTATAATTGCTAGGCAGTAGCATTACATATTTTTCGTTCGCATTATTACGCTCTGTTTAATAGTCACCACATTATTGTGTGTCATTAGGACGGTGTCGGACAACGGGGAATCGTGTGCCGGACAGCTTATTGGTCGGTAGAGTATTAACTTCTTCGGTAAAAACGGTGGACCCAAGTGGTAGATTTATGGCACATGAAAGAACCTCAAGCCTGATAGAGCAATTTCCGGTCTAGCACGTCCAAAATAGAATGGTTCTATATGTTCTTACCAGTATGTGGTAAACAAAGAATCGTGGTTGTTAAAGGGAGTCCATATATCTTCTTCTCCGCCTGCTTACTCTCCCCATTTGGAGGACTCACAACCCCCATCCCCAGGACTTACAAGTTAATGCCTGGAGTCAGATGTTTCTTGAGCAGCAGACGGGCTATGGACCAGATAGTGTCCAGGGATAGGAGATCAGACCGTATGAAATGTAGGCAGAAAATATGATTATGTAGCAACTCCAGGTACGAATGGCAGGGGAAACCGGAGGATCCGGAGAAAACCCGGGGCTCCTTCGCCCACCACAAATCGCACATGCGGTCCGCTGGGATTGTAGCTTAGCCGTCTGGGTGGGAGGCAAGCGGTCTAAGAACTATGCCATGGTACCGCCACATCTATAATTTATATATTATATATAAACTGTTTTCTATCACATTGTCTTCAATTATAATTGTTTCAGTTCTTTCTTCCATTAGACCATTTTCTCAATTTGTTACTCCTGTGCCCATGAAGGGGCGTTATGCTCCCCCCCCCCCTAAGAGTCCCAAAAGGTGCTCCTTATCTTAATGTTTATTGCTTTCTTGCAAAGTTTTTCGATCAGAACTGTGCGAGACGCTAGAGCCTGCAGGAAATCTTGCAGTTTTTGCATTGCTTTGAAAATCTCAGGAGAGTACAGATCCTTTGTTTTGCGTCTTCCTTCATATATTCAGAAGCAAGAGCAATCACTTCATGAGTTTGAGTGTGAATTGTTTCTCATTTTAAATTTTAAATTAAAGGAATTATTAGGTCAAAGATAACCTATGTGTGTATATATATATATATTATTAACGACGCTGTCAATTGTCACATCATATCAGCACCGCCGGTTGCCTGAATTTTGTCCCACATGAGTTGTTTTATATGCCAGCAAATCTGCTGACATGGGGCTGTCACTTTTAAGCACTTAAAAATCATCGGTCTGGGCCGGGTTTGAACACACGGCCTGGATATCATAAGGCCAGCGCCTAACCAACTCACCTACCAGACCGACAACGCAACATATACACACTAACAACCTACGACAGTACTTTACACCCAACTGTCTTCAGAGGTAGATGATTCAAATTACCTATAGCATCAAGTAACAGCCCATAGGTTCGCTGAGTACACAGCAAAGGAAAGCAAATCCAGGCTCGGTGTTCTCTGGATCAAGCTCACAGTTCAAAAATGAGAGCACGAGCTATAACTACCAATCACTATAATGCTGTTTACTACTGCAATACATTTCGATTATGTGCCTGTGCCTTGTGCTCCTTCGTGTTATGATAAGACGCCATGCAGGAAAAGTATAGTGTGTACGTTCCTAGTTGCATTGGATGCACTGTCTTTAGTTATTAACTTATATGTCCACCTTTGCTCTCTGTGAAGTCAACATGTATTTCAGGCCCCGTACAAAACGTCTCATCTTTATGCATTACTGACTAGGCTGGTACACACCAAGAACCGAAAACGGCAACCAAAACCAAAACGAAATATATGAAATATAAGTATCGTAATATGAGCGTTCATACTTAATGGGAAGCTTTTCCTTGTCCCGGGAATGGGAAAGAAGCCTTGGCAAACCTTTAAATTTCTTATTCTCATTCTTGGGCACGGCACATTGGATTTATATTATGTATCTTCATTGTAGAGACTGTTCTAGGCGTCCGTGACAACAAACAGCTAGAGCTCACTGTAATTACGAGCTGGAAAAATGAAATTGGAAGAAAGTTGTTCATATGTGCGTCCATACCTCATGTCCTGACAACGCAGATCCATTCAGCGTTGACTGTTTTAGCAAAATCGTCATCTGCAGTTTGTTTATATGCAACTCAAAACTGATTTTTGCCTAAAAACGGTATAAAATGTCACAAAAAACTGGTAAAATTTACGATGCACAATAAACAACTTTAATATACGCCATTAGTAAAGGACGGAAAGCTTGCTACAACAGAGGAATCGGAATAGTAATGGATCTGCATTAGGTGTTTATTCTTTTGAAATTTGACGTTGGCTAACCCTCATTATTTTAGCTGAATTGGAAACAGGTGAAAAAATATAATTGGTCAGTTAAAAGCAAATGAAATCCCAATGTGCGAAACCGACTTATGATTTTGTCATCGATATGCATTCCCGTTCTCGTTACCGGTTTTTTATAACATAGCACAAAGCATTGGATGCAGCCGCGATTTCCGTTTTGGTTACCGTTCTCAGGTTATTGTCTCAGGCTTTATTGGCAACAGCAAAGCATACATAAATTCAGTGTTTTATATGGTGTTGAATTTAATGTAAAAAGACAATTAGATCCAAAATTCCATACTATGAAACAATCTATGTGATCTATAAGCTGTCAATTATCTATTAATTAACATTTTAAAAATGAATAAATATAAGTAGGATAGTGGAGTCATCAGATAATGAAAAAATACTTAGTATTAGGTGCGAGTAATAGTACGGTGATTTAAAGAATAAAATAATTTAAACTGATATATCTAGATCTGGTAGAACATTATGTCGTAAAGCAGTGCAAGCTATAACCCTCGCATAAACTTACAAATTATGCAATATTAAATTAACCTTAAAATCTGGATGTTTTTAATAAGTTTATTTAATAAATACGAGGTCACTGAAAGTTCGCAGCGGCATAAGGAAATAGAATGCGAGTCCCGTATCCTACGGCCAGCCTTGAAGAGGTAACAGAATCCAGTGCAATCAGTGTGGTTTTGCAAATGAAATGTAACGCAAAGTAGCTGTCAGAACAGTTTCTGCTCGTATCATGGCTCAACACCCAAATTCTCTGCTCGTTCTCACAAAATGACCGATCAATAGGAGCTTATATTATCCATCAATCACAATCCATTTAATTATGTACACGCTTTGTGTTTTTACTCTGAATATGAATAACTATATATTTACAGTTTAGCTTTGTCTGCAGTATAGGTGGATTAAGTTCACATTAAATAAACCTGCACTTCCTCCAACTCATATTCTTTAATTCCTGTCAGTTTGGAAAGTCATCAACACTATCTTCAATTGAATCACTCTGGCTTCATTCTCCTCCTCTTCTTCGTCACTTCCATCCTTTATTGTTATTATTGTTATTGTTATTATTAATAATATTAGTAGTAGTAGTAGTATATTATTATTAATATTACTATTATTGTTGTTGTTATTTCTGTTTTTTTTTTTTTTTTTTTACACAAGCTGTGTGTGGGATAAGAGTTGGATAGGTTGAGTCAGACTGAAAAATTCAACACCGTAGCGGGATTTGAACTAGATTATACGTGGTTCAGATCCCGTGGTTCAGTCTGACTCTACTTATTCAATCTTTTCAGTTATTTCCACGTGATCATAAGCTTTCTTTCGTGTGTTTAGGCCAATATTTGAAAATGTTTTAAGGTTCAAGTTCTCTACATCTTTAATTTTGAAAGCTGTGCTGTAGCTCCCTACTCTTTGACTCCTATCTGCCGATATTATCTCAATCGGATTTAGATCGGGGATAATCATAACTTGATAGTCTTGTTCCCTTAGTAAAGCATCAGTAACGAAGAACTTTTCTTTTGCCTTTATTTCCGCTACCAACTTATACAGCTGGTTTTCCTGTACTGCAGTTTTGTCCTGAAGTGCCATTTGTAAATAACCACCCAATCATTTTACTTTCTCTAGCACGTATGTATAACGTACATAGTAAGTAGTGAAGGTATTGTATTCCACCCAAAAGTCAATACCGAGATTACACAGATATATGTTATGCGGACCCAAGAATTACAACAACAAAAAAACAATTTTGGAAAAAGTTCTGCGTGTATGTGTGTCTGTCAATAACATAGCTCAGAAACGTAAATACTAAACTTTATTTAAGTTTAGTATCTTTCATGGATGGGACACAAATATTTCCAGGTAAATCCCCCATAGAACATTTTTATTAAAACATGGTGTTATTTTTAGGAACAAACGAGATGTATATCTTGCCTTTTCTGGGAACTTCGATTTTAAACTACCTAAAATTTTCTGAAACGTAAAGCCATTTCTCGTTTCATATCTCTTTTGTTTTACTCCTGACCATGCAAAGGGAACCGAAGTTCAAACGTTTCACATAGCGACAAGCTTTCTAAAGATATAACTATCGCTTTAATTTAGTGTATAACTTTTATTTCCCTTCTACTAATACTGAAGCAAGTAATAAGACAATTTCTGCTAATGTTTATGTCGATTAGCATGATGTAGTTAACTGATTGATCTTTCGCAGGAATAGTTTTTTGAAGAACAGATAGAGACGGTCATGTGAATGGAACACATAAGATTTTTCTATTAGTAGCACTGTTTTTGTGGTTTATTTCTTTTGAGTATTGTGGTATGATGCATGATCGTTAAGGTTGCATCCTTTGCGTCCAAGCTATGTAACGTCAGACAGGCAAACTTTGAAAACCAAATGTAGTGGAATTTCAAGGTGGTGTTTACGGGTATGAAGTTGGTAGTAATGGATGTATTTATTTAGCAAATACAAAGTCCTGTCACTGGCCTATTTTTCCGTATGCGGTGACGTATGGAAACGGTACCTGCTAAGATGTTATATGTATTTTAATGCATTAATTTAAAGGTGCAGGGAAAGAATAGTTTTGCGCTCGAAAGAAAACAAATCGCATGGAACCGAAAAATTCTTAAAGCTTTTGGCAGGCATAACAAACTCACCAGCATAACCTCAGGAATTCTGCAATATTAAATTAACTTTAAAATGTGGGTGCTTCTTAATGTGTTCACTTAATAAATACAAAATTCTGTTCCAGGTAGCAGTGTGCCGCATAAACGGAAATATTTAATAAAGCACAAGAGCACAATTCTGAAATATTAAATTAACCTTAAAATCGGAATGTTTCAAATATGCTTATTTAACAAATAATACAGGGTTATATCATAGAGGTACAAGTGGCAACGTGTAACGCTTTCAAAATGCGATATTGCTAAAGTTACATTTTGCCAACTTCTGGGGATAAGAAAGGTAAATTAAAATACGGATGAACAGTAACTTCTAAAATAGAATGAGTAGAAAGGAATCTTTGGAAAATCAATTCGTCATTGGTATGAATATGCTACGCTCCATTTCCATTAGCTCGTTAATCACGTGACTTCCTCTTCCCACATACAACGTATTTAAATTCCGTTTCGTCGTCCGATATGACCTACCAGACTGAAGGACGATTAACTAAAAAGAAAAAATTCGCTCTAGCATGGAAATTGCACTTCCGGATATACGTCACCTTCGTTCCCTTTATATCACTGGACTGTTTCGCCATTTTCCAACCTACTCGTGATCATAGAAATTTTCTTCTTTCTAAAGTTGGTATGATTTAGCGAGACTTCACGGCGCCTGCACGCAAATGATGCAGCATTACCGCATATCAACAATATACCGCATACAGAGTTTCGTTATAAACTGTTTCTTTAGCCAGAGAACGTAGTTACTGCTATGCTTTGCCGAGTGATAATCAGCAGGTCTTCTGAGTAGATGTAAACTTGGTCAAAGAGTTGGGGACAAATCCAGAAGAACTTCGTGTATGCGAATTATGTAATTGTTTTTGAATGCTTAGAAATGGGAACCATTACTCCTTGATCATCATCTCACATGCGTGCTTTAAGCAATATAAGGACCATATAATAAGGATAATTTACTTAATAGGACTGCCAACGTAAACTGCCACAGGAAGAGTTACACAATCTTTACTTAACATTAGAAATCAAATTTCTGAAGGTAAATATCGATTGCTTTCTTTATATTAATTGTGAAAACGTTACTAAAATGAGATCTGAAAATGTTCCATTCCACTTTGTTTCCACTGCTGCATTTACATCAGCATTGACTGCTGCAATTTGAAAACTTAAAGCATCATTATCGGATCAATAGGTAGTTGCTTATTTATTGCTCAGATATTTTAATTACTATAAGCAGATTTTGTGTCACTTTTGTGGAGCGTTTTAAAACATAATCAAGGATTGAGGTTGTGTGTATTTTTCTCTTGTTAAATTAACAGTTTCGTTCTTTCGGTTACCAACTTCCTCTCTTAGTATTTAAATACGCATTTAAAACCTCTTTTAGTGATATGCAAACACCCAGGCTAATGTTTCTGTGATTCATTTTTATATTTTAGGCATATTTTCTTGCGAATCTGACTCCTATAGTTCGCTTATACTTCTTCCATGGAATACAGCGTAATCAGTTCTTCCTCTTACTTATTTTCTTCATAAAAATGTAGCGTTGCCTTTTTTAGTTGTTTTTAAAAGTAGAACCTTATCTGCCTGATTGTTGTTCAACTGCAACGCTGACTTATTTATTATTCTCTGTTATTTTGTTATTAACCTTTTATCGCTTACATGTTATTATGCTCTTGGATTCTACACATTCTCGAGAAGTTGTAATCAGTAACCATTACCAAATCTTACATCAGAAACACTGAATTTAGTTTAGTCTAACTAAAGATGTAAAACAACTATTCAGCTATATGCTTTATTTATTTAATTATTTTCAGGCGTTGCATTTCTGATTTATGCCGTGTTTATAATTATGATACGTTCAATTTGATGGTCATCATAAATAGCCGGTACTCGTGGCTATGCTCTTCAAGACGTTAAACTTTCGTGTCATGTGGCTTGGGGAATGCCATTTTGAATGACACTTCGGATGTAGGTGTTTATGCCTGTGTAAATGTATAGCGACAACAAAAAATCAGCACTTAAGCAAGAACACGATAAAAATATCAAAAGGCAATTTAATCAGCAATCTATTAAAAGAAATTAACATACATGTATATTTCCTAATTCTTCAAACTTAATAATCCTTACAACATTGCTATCAAAATCACATCGTTATCTTTATTTGATATTTTAGGACTGCAAAGATATTTAGTAGTAATGCGAACTATACATAAAGCAACTTGTTACTCTTATTACCTTTCTTCGGAAGAAACAGAGGTTAAGAGAATTAAGAAGTAAAGCAACACCTGACTGGTGGTCTTTTCTTTCAGAGGTAGAAATTATGCAAAATAATAAGACCTTCTTGGCTTTAAAACTTATACGCTGTACAAAGTGAGTTTTCGTTTCGCCCAAAAAATTCAGGGGCTCATTCCTGACTGAAAACACAGCGCATAATTCCATATTGTGTCCGCAAATGTACAGTTTACGGTAGATGGTACTGAAGATATTTTCTCATATCTTGCAGGATGCATTTTGTGTGTTGAAGATAGCCTTTCGTAACTTGAAGTGTGCATTTTGTGTGTTGTAGATAGTATGATTTAAGCAACTAGAAGCACAATGGTCCGGTATTCATTTCAGGACAAGGTGAGATGGTATTCGTCAAGACCGAGCTGGTGGAAACGGTGGTTTGGTTGGTGAGGGATGGATTGACTAAAATAAAGCAAATGCCCTTTCACTCAAAAAGAAGAGTTTTGCCACCGCAAGGATGAACCGAGCTACATAGCCTAACAGACTGCACAAACCACATCACACATTAGGACCAGTTTTTCAACGTTTGTGTGAGCATAGATCCTTTGAGGGCGGCGGCGGAATGTGCGTACACCAGATGTGGAGGAACATGTTCCCTGCGATATTGAGAACAACCCTGGTAAAGCTCCAAACAATTGCCTCCCCTCCAACTTGGTGTAAGCCAAAAGACGGTTATCTATATCCTATCTGACGACTGCTATTAGATGCACGTGATATTAGAGACGTTACAGGGAATACTGGCATCGGCACTGAAATGTTACGTATTAATTCGCCTTAAGGATTATGTGACGCATAAGTTATTTTCGAGTAGTTTTAATCGGTATTTTCTAGAATTTTTTGGGATTTGTAACTAGTACTTTTTGGAATTTGTAACGGGTGCTTTTTGTAGTTTTTAATTTCTAGTTTTTGGAAAATGGTAATTTGCAATAAAATAATACTAATAATATTAATTAATTTTAAACAGTTTTTACTGCACTAAAATAATGTAGATATTCATGATAAATTAAAATATGAAGATATGTTAAATCCCACTTACGAGGCGGGGTTAAGAGGCAATGAAAAATCAACTATAATTGCTAATGAAGCAAAACCTAGTTAAAAGTAAATATTTTGTAAATTATTGTTTTCCAAAAATTGCACAATAAATATCTAAAAGCTAACAGTTAAAATTCCAAAAATTTTCCCGAAAATGCCGGTTAAAACTAGTCAAAAATAACTTATGTGCCAAATAATCCTTAAGGCGAATTAACACGGAAAATTGCAATGCCCATGTCTTTACTCCTTGTAAAGTTTCTAATACCTATCACCACTTAGTGCTGAGGGGAATTATTAATAACTAACACCAACTAACAATTTGGAATCTAAAGTGATTATCATCCATTTTGTGTACAATGGGAGTGGTTATCTCTGTCATATATAGTGCATCATGCTACGTAACCTTAGGGTCCCGCCTTACGAATGATGCATAGGCAACACCTCCGACAGCAGCATAAAAGATTGATAACCGAATAAATATTATATTTTATGTTTTAATTTCTTTATTATAAACTTTATATACAAAATAAATGTTATTTAAAATTACAACAACGCTTTTTATAATCTGATGATCTGAATTACGTCGTGAAACGATACTACGCGATTCATTTAGCGAATGAAACATAGATGAAATAGAAGTAGCAATTACTTTTGCGCTTCTAACTCGTTCTTATAAATCTTTTTAAGTAAAATAAAATTATATATAGCACTTTTACATTTTAATTAATAAGTATTTGTGTAAATACGCCTGATTACTATGTGATAAGTTTTACAACTCAGTAACCAACACTTTAGATTTCATGTCATTACTTTATTTGTTCTTTTAATCTGTTTTAAGCAAATATAATAATATAAAATTGAATTCTAATTAATTTACAGTTATTTTCAATATCGTTGCTACAGCTATTCTTGTTTTGTTTGGCTGCTAAGTGATAATTGAACGGAACTTTAACAACATTATTCTTTATATCAAGCTTTCTATTAAAAACAAAACTTAAGAAAAACTGTTACATTTCGGCAAAGAAAGCATTTAGTAAAACCTATTCAAAAACCTCTTTTGAGATACCTTCGCATATTTATTTACATATCTTATAAACCACAATCCCAAACCACGGAAGAAAGTATGTCATGACCTTAAATATAACGGGTAACCCGTGTAACCACGATTCTCCTAGAGTCGGGAATTCTGGTGGCAGCACTGGCTGGCGCGAGCGTATGGTGAAAACGTTTCGCCGGTTAAGAAAACTGCAAGGTTCACTATATTCATGCATGAAAGGTAATGTATAAAAATAATATGCAACTAACATGTTTACCATTTTCTTGAAGACTTGAATTCACTCCTTTTAATTTATTTTCGAGCATTACAATTAATGTCACCTTTGTTACAGATGTTATGTAATCTTCTACTGCCGTTTTCGGCTCATCGATTGTTCTTGGAACGTCCTTATAGACCGAAGCTTTAGCGGCTCCCCAAAGAAGATAATTCAGAGGGACCGCGGAGGCCACGGGCCTTTAGAAATTAGTCTTTCCCCAAAAAATTACACTAAAATCCCTTGGGTTTATGTGATGTATGAGCAGTGGCGTTATCTTGTTAGAAAATAATGCACCGTTCACTTCATCTTCATTTAACTCTGAAATAAATTGTAAAAGAATACCCGAGCAATAAACATCTGAATTAATTGAGTTATGGAAAAAAATTGGCCCAATAATTCGAGAGGCAGAGATCGCACATCATGAACCAATTTTCTCTGAATATTAAGGGTTTCCTGAATTGCATTAGGATTTTCAGTAGACATTAATCGCGTATTTTGTGAATTTACGCATCCTGATAAATGGAACCAAGCTTCATTAGTAAAAAATGTCCTATCTAACACGTCAATTCCATGGTGCAAAATAAACCTATGAAAACATTCACAGTACTGAACTCTTTTCCCGTGATCTATGGGTTTTAATTCGTGGACGATTGATACCTTATATGGATGCAAACTTAGTTCTTTTCTGAGTGCTTTGTATGTGGATCCGTAAGAAATATCACATTGTTGGGACAATTTGTTCATTGATTTCTGTGGACTTATAAGCATCCTATCCGATACATCCCATAGTTTTTCTTCTGTTAGCACGCTAGTTCCTCCACTTCTAACAGCATCATGCACGGAACCTGACTATCGAAATTTATTAATTAAACCACGCACAGTATCTCGGTGCGCTAGTTTTGAGTTAGGGAACCTGACAACGAAATTTTGTTTCACTTTCTCAGCATAATTTTCACGTTCATTAAAAACGTTTTCCACTAGAAACACATGTTCCTCTGTAGAATACATTGATTTCGCTTCAGGCACACGTCAGAGCTCACAGCATAGTAGCCAGTACAATAAACAACTCATGCGCTCACAGCCGCTGATAAAACCCCGATAATCATAACATCCCTTTGGAATCGAATGCGACAAACCTAGGGATGCCAACCTTTTATCGAGCGATGGCCAGCAGCAAGGTGCGGAGGAAGTTCTTGATGACCCGTAATAAGCACGCGGATTTTCCATGGTTTATTGAGAAACGCAATGAGAGGAAGGTATTGCTATACCGAGAGGCCATAGGTATAGGAATATTGTCCCCAGGTTTAGCGAGCATGCATTTTCTCCGGTTTTGTGGTGTTCGTAAATATGATCCAGTGAGACAAGTAAACCCAAGAATATAAGCTGGTGTTGTATAATTCAGGGACCACCTGAAAAGGTGCAAATTATAATGGATACCGGAAAAGAAAGCTTGAGAGGGTTGGCGTGGATTATGTCACCATGGAATTGCTATGCCACTTGTAATGGATTTATTCCACTCTTGCACTCTAACAAGCAACACGGAAATCATGTACTTACTCCACTCTTTCACGCAATCCCTCTTTCAAACATCCTTCACCACATTCACTTCCCAGCGGTGACGTCTATTAAACTTTTAAATGTCCACTCTAAACCCTCTAGGAACTTAGACACTTTATTCGAAATATAACCACATTATTTCTACCCGATCTGATTAGCCTATTTGTAAACTCGTTACATTCGAAAAAAAAAGTATTATTTTTGAAAAAAGTCCCAACGGTGACGTCTATTAAACTTTTAAATGTCCACTCTAAACCCTCTAGGAACTTAGACACTTTGTTCGAAATATAACCACATTATTTCTACCCGATCTGATTAGCCTATTTGTAAACTCGTTACATTCGAAAAAAAAAGTATTATTTTTGAAAAAAGTACAACATTCCGTTCATATACCTAAGAGCAGATTTCATCGCAGTTGGAACTCCAGAAAATCGCTTACTCACCAACTCGTGATAATTTGCCTTAAACGTACACTCATCGATTTCTATATAATAATCATCGTTGAGGAACATATAGTCTTTTCCAGAATACGAATTTCCTACACAATTAATTTTCGCATTTGCAGATATGCCCAAGTAGGTAAACATTTTTGGATATCCGTGTATCAGACTCAAGCTGGGATGTTCGATCATGTATATTTTATCATCTGAAATTAACATTACTTCTGCGTACTCTCTTTGAAATACGGAATGTATAATGTCTACAAAATTTAAGCAGTTTCTAATCATCTGCGGTTTACCATACGTTTCTTCTTGGAGATCGCAAATCCAAAATTACTGACAGAGTGAAATATATACATTTCTTTATTACGAGAAAAGTACAAGCATCCTTAAGTTCATATAAATCCGGTTCAACATCTGTTACAACTTGAAACGGTATGTCGCCAAGCTGAGTGAGCGCATCAGCATATGTTTTAGTTAATTAGATTGCTTAAGTTAACTACTAAATAAAATATGTGTCACAATGTATATTGAAAGTTCGGAGAAACCGTTCCTGAAAAGCATTTCTAACTTTAAACCCGGAGTTTTCAAGCGGCTATTTCAGTGTGTACGATATTTGCTTTTGTACTTCAAGAGGGGAAAAGATGCTCTTATTTAGTCAAGTCTCGGAAAGAGAAATTGGATGTGACACACACATAGGGGAGTCACAAGAAAATTGGGGTCAAGAATCACGTGAAAGACGTGTTGACCAATCAAAAATAATCATGTCACGTCAGAAGCGCACCCCAAGCTATATAAGGCCCCAAAATGGGCCAATGAAATTGCGAGTTGAGAGTTTTGCGCGTGGGTAGGATTTGCTATAAATATAGAGTATTCGCCCTAAAACTCAGGTAGTTAAAATGTAACTTCAGGCGGAACCTGCGACACCCAGAACAAGGAATCCACGCAATATAGTAAAGTGTCCGCAAAGTTTATTATTGTGATTCAGGCAGTTGAAATGTAACTTCACGCGGAACCTGCGACACCCAGAATAAGGAATCCACGCAAAAAAAATAAAGTGTCCGCAAAGTTTATTATTGTAATTCTGACAATTGAAATATAACTTCACGTGGAACCTGCGACACTGGGGATAAGATATCCAGGCTAGAAAGCTAAAGTGTCTACAATAACCCTGCATGTAACAGTTGCCATTATCGCCGCGCAAGTTCGAGTTTCCTTTGTGCGCATTACGTTCTATTGCGAGTGAAAATACGGAAATAGAATCGCGCCAGGTACTTCTCCAGAACGCTTGAAAAGGGAAATAAACCTTTGATCAAATGAAATTGCCGACTTTTATTTTGAGCAAATTTCCTGTACCACCCCTTGAGACCACCGTCGCTCAATACCTGAGCTAAATATAAATAAATCTCAATTGCTCGTCACTGAGTCCACAAATAGCCGAGGAGCCTCGAGAAACGACTTCATCAGCTGCAACGCCGGAGGGAGGACCAGTCGTTGCTGCGCAGCCCAGCACCAAAGGTACGTTACCCTGGTCTTCTAGATACCCCGCCTCAAACTCGAGGCGTAGTAAGTGCAATCTTTGTCGGAAAACCATAAAGAGTTTGAATATCCGTTATATCACCGTAATGCAACTCGATGACATGGCTAACGTAATAAGGGTACGTGACGGCTTCTCTTTCGTTGGAATGCATCAAACCCAAAAAATGACTGGTTTTGTGAATCAATACAGAAAACAAGCTGGTCCTTTCATTTGGAGTTAATTTGTCTGAGTTTAAGTACCAGTCTTCATCAGCATCGATGTGAGTTTCCACTAAAGAATTATAGTGTTTGGAATGAAACGCCTAAGCCATTAAAGCTATTCGTGCTATATCCGTATTTATTTTTATATTTATGATTTATTCGCTTCTTAGATATAAGTATGTGCTCGAATATCAAACCACTATAACGTTCCCAAGCCTTAAAAGCAGCATCGGTATTGTTTAAGAGCAACAACATTGCATTTGCATCTGCGTAGTGCCATCTCAAATGTTTAGTGTTCCATTTGTGTGGAGTAGTTGCAAAACCCGAAGGATTGTCTACTTTACCGCATCTTCTCGAGCATATCAAATCAGATATCTCGTTATTGATCATTCCTGGATCGTCAAGCTGTAGTATTCTTTGAACAAAGGTATGGCTTCAGTCAATGTTTTCCTATCTATTTTTCTACGTTCATTCTTTTTAACCGAAGGAAAACCATATTTTTGCAGACGTTGAATGAGTTCCAAGGTATGATTTGCAATAGCGAAAGCACATAACATCAACAACACTAACCACACAATTATTTATAGTATCTACACATTCTAAATAGCCTCACCCTTAACTCAATTGTAAGTGAGATAATTTAATGGCCAACTAATACGATGTATTGCAATTGTAAGACGCCGTATTTTCAGGAACATTTTTGTTTAAATCGATCTGTGTCCTCAATTCTCTTAGAGTATTAACCACCATGGCTTGGCTGTAGGTCAAATTAAAACCATACCTTGGTCTCTTGGTTACTGACTCATCTGTATCGTATTGCATCTCGGTATTTCAGTAAACGGTTTCCTTGTAGTCCAGAAAATTCTTTTAAAGTTTATAATATTCATGTTGCAGTATATCCAAATTCATCGGTTCCTTTGGAAAACTTTCGTCTCGAGCCTTAAAATAGATGTTCGAACGTTGCAGAGGTAGAACATGCTCGAATCTTTCTCTTAATTACTTTTTCTGTTTGTCTTACAGAATACTATATCCCAATCGGGCAAGTCGAACTCTAGAGATTGAATTTGATTAGTGTTCTGTGACTGAACTGTTTTACCACTAATCCCCGTTTACTCAATGCACTGCCATGAGTAAAAGCTCATACTTAATGGTTCCTTTACATGATTGGCTCTAATTAGATCGGCACAATGGGATCCATATATTACCATAGGCAAAATTATTTTCCTGTCACTCATCACCACCTTTCCACGACGATGTAGCAGTTTCGTTTCCGGTTTTCCAACCGTACAACACGTCTTCGTCACCGAAGTTCTCGTAAACTTGATGGACATGCTCGATTTCCAAAGAAACCCCTTGTAAATATCGAAAATTCCACAGACAAGTCTCAGATGATACAGAAACTCGTTGCTTTTCAACTTCAGTTTCGCATCAGCAACTACACCGGCTCTCTTGAGTGCAATTAGATAGGTTTGTGAATATGTGAGCATTATTTTTGCAGTTCACGCATGATCCGGAAACTCTATTCGTTCTATCGGTTTACCGTGAAAGCACGTTTGATACTCCTTCCATAGATGAGGAAAGTAATTACCTATCAACTTGGTATTAGCTCCATCTGCAAACTCTACATTGGCACCTCTTCCAATTACGTCGACCTTACCATAAACGTAACCCGGAAGCACATGGATAAATTCATTGCCTATATCAAACGGGTACTCGATGGTTTTGCTGTATTCGTTTAAATTATTTTTCGTATTATCATTAGCGGGAAAGTTTGAAACTCATAACACTCGATCTTACTCATGTACTGTAAAACAATTCCAAGGGATAGTAACAGACACATCAAAATCTAACAACTCGCCGTTTTCATCTGTTATGGTCACATCGATTTCTCGAATGTAACCAATTTGAAATTTTGCACAGTATCATTGTTGGGGTTCGTAAACTATATGCTTTTGACACACAGCATCAGTCTTGAATATCGCAAGAATATCAGTTTATTTCTGCTTATGGTCATCTTGTTTACATATCGTTCTATCGGCTAAATTACAGTGTATGTTAATCGTGTCGAATGGGATGCATTTTGGCGCATATCTACCGGTTTGCAACTTATTCTTTTTCAACACGCCCGAATTGACACCGATCACTCTTTCCAAACTGTAAATTTACATGTTTTGTCGACATTACTTTTAACCAAAAATGTGTTGATACATTCTCAACTCTATATTGTGACTTTTGAGAACTTGTTGCACAGATTTAAAGTGGTACTGTTCCTTTGAAATGTCAAGTCCATTTTACCTTTGGTATCAAGTAAGTCGTATAGAATCCGATCAATGCCATTTTGTGATCGTCCACTCGTATAAGGTCGTGTAGTCTCAAAGCTAACTTTCAGGGTGTATCACTAAGCTTTACTCTCATTTATAGTATATTAAATAAATAAGAACACGGACTGGGACATTACCTACGAACCCAGTGTAGGAAGAAAAAGGAGAAGAACGGAGAACTACTTCCAGACATCAGATATTCAATCGCGGGACCCTCGGGATGCGTCAAAACTATTCTTACAAATGATATATTTCTAAAGAAAAGAGGATGGATATACTGCAAGCACACATGTGTCTATTGCAAAACCATAGATCAATCAGAACACAGGGAACTGAAGGACGAATGCGATTACGCCCAAGATAACACTGATGCCGAGATGTCATTTTATCGATAATCAAGAAGATGTCATTCCTTTAAAAGAATGCAAACCAAACTCGTTCGTGATCTCTGACGATTATATTTTGCAAAATAAAGATATAATCGAGCTTACGTTACAAAAGGTACGCATAAAGGCTTAAATACATTCTACCTAGTACAGACGTATACCAGGATACCATAACAACTGCTGAGAGACAATGCCAACTATGTTTGTCTTTTTGAACAAGACGATAAAAATATAAGGCAAGCTTACGAATAATTTGTAAGTGGCGATGTTTTATTCGACGATTTTCGAAGAATTTTCAGAAAGTGCTGGGACGACGAACACGGTTTTATTTTTATCACTGCAACAAGAAAAAACAACGAAGGCAAGTAAAGAAAAAAAATTAATGTATGATGAAAAAGGCGCTAAACAGGACATTCAATTTAAGAAGCAACTAAACGGGTTGGCTAAGAATATCAAGAGAGAAGATAGAAATGGCCGTCATCGATCACATTCAAAATTTTGTACAAAAGATCGAAAAGGTTAGTGAAGAAAATAAAAATCTTATAAGGGAATTAGTTGCGGTTGCGGCAACAAGATATTTTAGGCTGTCCACCAACACCGTCGGAAACGTCATTTGAAAAAGGATTCTTTGCAGATGACGATCATGCATTTACTTCCTCTCCAAAGAAAATTAACCAATTACAGCATTGTACTTATAGGTACAAACTTAGCAAACTATCTGAATAATAAAACTGATAAACCTGTATTTGAAATTAGAGCAGATGGCACAAAGTTATACATATGAAACTTGGAAGTAATTCCCAAAGGAGATGATATTATTTTCGATGGTAAGACAAAGAAGGGAACCGACATGTTGCTACTATTTACAAATAAAACTGTTTCAGAAGATGTTAAGAAGATTATGGGGATAATTACACGTAAATATTAAAGAATTCCGATTGTATCTTTGTGAACAACGATCCCGCGACAAAAAAACAAAAATCCAGTACAGGTAAAAGATGAAAGGTACTTTAGGCTATTATGGTAGCAAAAAACAGGTTCTTCGTTTTCTATCACTTGGAAAGGGCATAAAGAGTTATAACGTTGGTCATATTTGGATGAACGACGTCAAAGAATTGGTAGAGATATTGCTCGCGACTGTTGAAGAAGATGGAGCCGGAAATAGAAACCATCAAAACGAAAAGGTGTCCAAAGTTAAAATGTTGAGTCACAGATTAAACCAGAGAAATATTCTGTAAAGCTATACCTTAATCAGAAAACTTAATCAAGAACTTCAGATAGATCTTATCTTCCAACTCTTATATCTACTTCCACCAAACTTTTGAGAACACCACGCCAAAGGTTTGCTAAACGACTTCTTGGACTACAAAAAGATGCCCGAGATGCATCTGAGAAATATGTGGGCTAGGGAAAAAATAGGGGCCAAATTAGACGAATCGTTAGTTACAGATGACCTTAAATCAACAAGATGAACAATGTATGAATCACGAAATATTTTACACAGGCCACAAAATTTAGAATCCAGACATTCTGCAGATAAACAACTTCAGCTGGCAGTCAAAAAATGCAACACGATCAAAACACTCTTAGGTATTACAAATAGGATGCTGCGTTAATCAGAGGAGTCATTTACGTGAAACGACACTTGGATATAGGTACACCTTTTTAAACCGAGTAGTTTTTATAAATAGAGACGTATAAACTCAAACTTTCTGTAGCTCAAAAGCGAAAAATAACATCAGCATGGAAGAACCAGTGCTGCGATTCAACTAAAACACGAAAATCTATCGAGTAACGATGTTGTTCTTCTTTTGTAGTGTTTAACGCCCGATTTTACTGCTTGCGGCACTGCAGACGATGACACTGGTGATAAATGGAATGAAGATGGAGCACTGGTGGAATGCAATGGTGGGGGAAACCGAAGAACCCGGAGAAAACCCGCTCCTGCGCCTCTTTTTCCACCACAAATCTCACATGTGGTAACTTGGGATCAAGCCCGGGCCGTCTAGATGAGAGGCGAGTGGTATAACCACTCGGACATGGCGTGGCCGTGGGTAGCAATTTTCTTGGCCTAACAACAATCCAAATAAATCGAATTCAAAAAGTCAAGAAAAATGAGAAAAGACTCAGATTAACTCTGTCATTCAATCAACTGAAAGCCAATCACAAAGGTGAATTTCTACCTCTCATCATAGCAGGAATATCTACTGCCATAACAGCAGGAGCAGCCATATACACGGCTATCAACAATGCAAAAAAAGAAGAAATAAAAGGCGAACTGGACGAGATGAAGCGACATAAAGAAACGATAGAAGCCCATCTAGGTAAAGGACTGCTTCCAGTGGTTTGCCGACTTGTCTACGAAATGGACAAAACAAACAAACAAATAACACTGAAAAAGTATACCCTCGAACGAACTTTGGAGTAATAAATCACGCCAAGCGACAAAAAATCAAAAAATTGAGAGGCGTAATCATGATTGACGAACGACCACACACGCCACCTTGACGAATGAGGCATTGTCAATCTCGACACATCTGAAAGCATATGTACTCACTGGATAAGAAACAATGGATTCCATTTCTATTGCTCCTCCCCCCCCCCCTAACGGCGCTGGATGACTACTTGCCTAAACCTGTTCGGGGTGAATTGAAAATTATAATAAGTGAAATGAGGTGTCACTGTGTTGAAATTATTTTCCGCTAGAGAGGGCTTTGAAATATTTTTAAATAAGCTAAGTAGAGATAGACATGTTTGGAAACGTTACTTTCGAGAACGAGATCACCGAATGATTTAAACACGATATTTTGAAACAGTTGAAAGACAATACAATAAAAGTAATGAAAGCGGTCATCTTAGACATAGAGCAACAACAACAAAAATGTTTTTATAAATAAATTGTTTGAGAAAGCGCTGAATAGTACTTTAGAAATGCACGTAAGGAAAACTGTTGAAGAGATGTTAAGTATCAAAACGGATGCGCGTAAAATCAAATGCATGCAAGACAAACTCGTTGAAACGAAAGCTGAGATACATAACGTGGAAATCAAAGCCAAAGAGGAATTACTTAAAGAACTGCATCAAATAGAAACCAAGCCGCTGTAAGAAGTAGTAAACCAGATATATGCTAAAACGAAGAACATCCATAACGACTTTGTCAAGAAGTTTGTCACAAAATTACGTATCTTTCAAAAATCGAAGAGTCGAAAAAATTAAAGATGTCGTAGATCACTACGATGCTGCGACCATGGGACAGTAAGATAAGGTGTTTCAAGAAATTAAAGTTTATCGAGACTAAAAGGAACCCTCGATGACGAGAAGAATTACGATTTTGAAAGTAAACGTCTCATCAACGTTTATTCGCCTGTAGGAAGACGCCTTACCGTGAACTTTAGTGATCTTGAAAGATAATATATCCATTTTCGGAGTACTGAAAGATTATTATTTTCAAATAAATGGTGTCGACCACTATTCCATATTCAACCATTTCAAAATTATCAGGGAAGTTATTTACAGATAGTGAATAAACATGTGAAAGAGCTACCACCTTGAAGGTTCTCTTCATCGTTAGGCCAAATGATCCCATACAGGCTGTTAATGAACTACACCGAAATAATTTGCGAGATTGTGCACGTGACTGATATAAGTAATTTGAGATCAGCGAAGCATGGTAAAACGTGTGAGTATCATGTGCTGGTAAGTCGGTGTTAAAGCACAGCAGGTTGAAAAAAATGGCTTAGAATGTCTTTAAAACTGCTGCCCGAGTATAGAAATATCCATTTTTAGCAGCTCGTTACTAGCGTTCTCAAAATTTAATGTCGCACAAATCTGTAAAATCTGGAACTAATAACTTGACAGTGTGACACTGAGCATTCATTAATTACGTTCTTGAGTTTTGCAGCCTACTCTGGAGGCGTTTTTTCAACTGCTCTGGTGACTTTATGCGTAACGCGGCGGGAAGCTGCTATGCCAAAGGTCATGAGTTTTATTTCTGTCATGGAGTAAATGTTTTTTATTATTATTTTTTTCATTCCAGACGAAGTGCCGCGATACGTGGCGTACTGGCACTTCAGAAACTTATAGCCGTTACTTCAAAATTTCAATAAACCATAAGTCTCCTATCTGAAATTACTTATTTAAGTAATCTACATATTCTGTGAAAATATTTCGGTATAGTTCATTAACACCCTGTATATTTTCTAAACAATGTAAAATATGGGGCTCATGAAGGACACAAACTTTTTGTGAATCTGTACGTCAAGTTCAACTTGGACGAATCCTATAAATGGATAACGCGTATTGTGTCAAGTGCAAAGAGAAGACGGCAAACGTACCAAACTTCCAAGAAGAAAAGATAAACAAAAGAGGCACACACTACATTCTGGTGAAACATACAAAGTGTGGTGGAACTGAAAACATGCCTGTAAAAAAAAAAAAAAAAAAAAAGGAGAAATTCGTCATTGACAAAATTCAAAGGCAAGTGAGAAGAAATTGCCAGACTCGCAGAACCGTTGCAATAGATATCAGCCACCTTCACCAAATAGATTTGGCCGAGATATAAACCTGTCATGTCAAAGGGGTTTCCAAAATTAACAAGGGCTACCAAAAGCGGATAGTAAAAACGCATATTCCAAGTACGTCGAAGCGGGACCTAATGTGTTAAAGGCTTACGAAAAGACATTGAGGAGAGTTGGAAAAGTTCCAAAAAACTTACACACGGATCAGGGTAAAGGATTTTATAATAAGCATTTTAAAGCACTGATGAACAAATATGACGGCAATCACTATTTGACGTACAGCGACAAAAAAGCTGCAATGGTGGAGAGATTCAACAGAACACTTAAAAATTAGATGTGGAAAGAATTTACGAAAGAAGGTAATTTCAATCTGTTTTCAAAGTTGATTACCAAGTAGAACAACCGCAAACATCGTGCGATAGGCACGAAACCTATGAATGTGGCCGTTTTAAATCAACTTGTGTTCCTACTGAAAACTCCAAAGTTGAGACAGGAGACCAAGTGAGAATCAGCAAAGCAAAGAGTGTATTCGAGAGAGTTCACACTGGAAACTTTTCGATAAAATAGTTTACTACCGAAAAAGCCATTGCAAGCGATCCTCAATATTATCGTCTCAAATGTATCAAAGATACTTCTTACGAAGACGATTTATTAAAAACGAAAAATCCAGCTGATCGAAAAGTTGCTTTGAAAGAAAGGATATAAGGTTTACGTCAAGTGGTGAGATTTCGATAGCAGTCACGATAGTTGGGTAGATAGGAATAGTATAATCCTTTAATGAATATATATACATATCTAAATGGAAGAATAGTCGATAAAGTATAAGGATTGGGAAAGATAAACTTCTCATTTTACAAAGATTAAAAGTGTGGAAATTTTCATAAAAAAGATTAATACAAGATTTTATACGCAACTGCAACCACAAGGTACATTGGCCCATCATCTGTAACGGTCAAAAGCTATCAGAACACTTTATACGTGAATTTTAAATACATGGTGCATTGGAAAAGTATCTCAGATATCAGAAATTATCCGAAAAGTTTGTCATCGAATTCCAAAACTACCTTTGTTGGAAAGAGATTAGATTTGCTAAAGTCAAGTTATCGTTAGGATTTATGAGAGGGTTTAGATATAAACAGAATTGGGAGCATATTTTACGTGCCCAAAAGTTCTCGGAAGAGACATTCACAGAATTTCAAGACAAGGTCGATTGATACTGGATTTCAGCAAAGCCGGAGTTATCGGTAGACTTTATTAGAGTGTTTCAGAATAAGGTCGATGCATCAGAGGTTATCGGGATATTTTTTAAGAGCGTTTAAAGATAAGTGAGCTGGTACCACATTATACATCATCCTAGTTATACAATTTTGGAAACAAATGAAGATAAGTGTTCTAAATGCTGGGATTTAGATTGTTCCGTATACGTGAAAACTGGATGCACCCACATATTTTGTAAAGAACGTATCCATATATGGTTGTTAAAACAAAGCGATTTCCCATGTGCGGGCGCCTATTAAAATGTTTATTGTAAATGGGAGCAAAGTTAATCAAGTACGTAACATACAACGATCTCGTTGAACTGTACGACGAACCACAGCTTCGTTCTCTCGTAATCGAAGATTAAAGAGCGAGAGAATTAAATAAACTGAAACGTCTTTTCGCAAAAGTGTACACTCTCAGAGGATTTCATCAGACATTTTAGCAAAAAAGCAATTGGGCATTTCATTTCCTTTAAATAGATGCTTTCGAATCTTTTATCAGAGAATTCAGCGATAAATTGTTTTGGAGTTGCCTATTAGGTTGCTAAGCCCTATCGGAAAATGCAATAAGGAATTTTCATGATCATGTCGATTGATCACTTATTTCAATTCATCACAATCTCTCGGAAAACTTTATCAGAGAAATTGACTACATTGTGGATTGAAATGGGATTTCGTGGTATCAAACCATAACAGAAAAGTTTACCAGACAGTATCGGGATAAAGCCAATTGGGATGGTGTTTCTTAGTATCAAAGGTTATCCGAAATATTTATTACTGAATTTCAAAGCAATGTCTTCTGAAACCGCATATCGGGATATCAAACGCTTTCCGAGAATTTCATCAGAAAGTATCAAGGTAAAGTGAGTTGAAGTTGAGCATCGATCTATCAAAATATGTCTGAAGACGCCATTAGGACTTTTAGAGGCAAAGTACATTGGAAGCATATTTAGCGATGTCAAAATTTATCGGAGGATTTCATCAGAGAATTTTTGGACAAAGTGGATTCGGATAGCATCATAAGATGCCAAGACGTATCCCAAGAATTCATAAGAGAAACGACGGCTCCGTACGTCCAATCAACGGGTCAAGAATGTTCCATACGTTTACTCGAAGATCAACAGGAACTTCTAAAAACAAGATGTGGTCACATATTTCACAAGGAATGCATCGATATGTGGTTGACGAATAACATATCTTGGCCGCTATGTAGATTTGAATTTAAATGTTATCTTTAAGCACTTTTAAGAAAGCTACCGTCATAGACGAAAATATTAAATAAGAAATTGTTTACGAAGAAAGTTGCAAAGATTTCAGAGCTCTCAGCGAATATCCAGGCATTTTTTTCTCTCATTGAAAAATTCACGATGAATCTGGACGATAAAGGAAAGCTTTTCCTGCACACATTTTTGACGGAATATTCAAACAAATCGGTTCCATAAAATCGAAAACGTTACAATCTTATCACATTGCTCTGTATTACTTGGCTATGGATGACATCATCGTTACCAAACTCGGTTGTATTCACTTGTTTGGAGTAGATAACAAATTAGACATCTACAGTATTTTTACAGTATTGAATAGCATCGCTTCCAATTTAACATTTAATACCAGAGACATCAAAGGTCAAGGTTTGGGATTCTTTTTTTACACTAAACAGCATTGAAAACTTGTACGAAACCGTTTTTTTTTTTTTTTTGGTAGTGTTTAACGCCCGCTTTAACTACTAATGGCACCGCAGGCGGTGACACTGATGATACATGAATGATGATGGAGCACCGGTGGAATGCGATGGCGGGGGAAACCGGAGTACCCGGAGAAAACCCGCCCCAGCGCCGTTTTGTCCACCACAAATCTCACATGCGGTCGCTTGGGATCGAACCCCGGCCGTCTAGGTGAGAGTCGAGTGGTCTGACCACTCGGCCACGGCGCGGCCTGTACGAAACCGTGCTTTGCGTGTTTATGATAAGCGTAAACTTCTTCAACGCTGCACGGCTTACGATCGATAGTTTGGTTTACACGGCGCTAGAGATTATGGAGATTCACGTAGAATTTCTTAAAAGTGTTCATCTAAAAAAATTCAAAGGTTAATGAAAAAATTGAAACGTCCATTAGTTGGCTCTCTATAATTATATTCAGTTAATAAAAATAAAAGGTATAAATAGAATGGACTCACTTAATATTGTGTATTGTGCACAGATTTTGGATCAATATTGGTACGGTCGCTTTGGAGATTTTAAACTAATCATTGATAAATCAACTGGATACTTTAATGCAACCAAGTTGTGTCTAAGCATTGTAAAGAAGTTTACACATTGGATGGAAGATAAACAATCTAAACAGTTAATTGCAAGATAAGTATCCATAATTTCGGATTACATATTTTGAAGAATTTAGAGTAAAAAATTGTACAGTCTCTGGAATTTAACTGTCATGCAGTTATACTTAAACATATTGCGGAATGGACTACACTTCCTAGGAACACGATATCAGTGGATATGTTTATGTAACAACAATAGCTAGCCATGTGCAAATCTAAGAATATATTTAAAATAGGATTAATAAAAACTTCGAATAACGATTGAATTAGTTTAATGGTGTTCGAATGAATTTTGACTTATTTTGGTTTGAGAAAACTTGTAATGCTAAACTGATAGAAAAATTAACTCACAAAGAACTAAACGAATACAGACCTGAAAAACAGTTTTTCAACTGTGACTGGGAAACCATTTGTGTATCTATAGAAGCTATTATCAATCACAGAAATAAGTTCACTTAATAAAAATAATAGAAATTGCAATGATAAATATAATGAACTCTCTTAATATTGTGTATTATAGATCAATATTGGTTTGGTGTCTTTGGAGATTTGAGATAAGTCATTAATAAATCTACTAGATACTTCGATACTACCAAGTGGTGCCATAGTGGTGGCAAGAACTTTTATCATTTTATGCCATTAAAACAATCTCAAACTTTACTTATACATTGTGAAAAAAACCGGTCATCGGATTCCGTGGTGTATATTTGTGAAGACTTAATATTAATCATTGCTTGTTGGATATCGCAAAACTTTTACGAGAAATGTTTTAACATTTTAAAATCATATTACATCAACGAATTTGAAACAAAATATAAAAATAACATTAGAGCGAAAGAGTTGGAGATGGAACAGATATCTCAAGATTTGAAGAAACAACACCATTTTGGAGACCGTTAAAGAGGACATAGTACCTAAAACAACAGATTAAAAAAAACGACATTGATTTGCTCTTATTGAGAAAAATGAAGAAAACGAAAAATATCCCTATTGTGTTGTTCAAGTTCAAAAGCTAAATTTAAATAAGACTTACGATTCGCTGAGAGACAAGTATGCAAATTTTAGAATTCTGCACGAACTACTATATGATCCTAATTCTATAAATGTGTTTAATCGTTTGAAGGAGAATATAGTCTACATTGCCACTAAAGGTCTTAGAGTATTAAACGATAAGCATACGATAGAAGATCTTATTCAAGATATAGTAAGAATTGCAAACACTAAAATTTAGTGCTCCCTACTGCTGTTAATATTTTGAACATCTTGAGTTGATCTACCTTCGTTGTAATGGCTCTTAATTCCAAAATAATTTATGTTGAATTCGATGTGGTCACTTAAAGTTTATTTCATACTGCGATACAAATGAATAGAGTTTGGGTCGTAAACTATGCGTAACATCTGTTCGCAATTAGGATGGGTTATCTCCTATTCTGTATAATTGCGTTTGTACGGATTTGGATTCAACTCGAATGACATAGCAGTCGTATTCGCAACTCTGGTCAAATAACCTTAAAATCACAAAGGACGACCTCAATGCTTGATCTGGAGCTACGTGAGGTCTCATGGTTAGTACTTCATTTTGTAAGTTGTCGTTTTTGAATTTCAAGAAATTCTATTTCATTGGTAAGTTGATTGATTCTATTTGTTAGTTTATATTCACCTTGTTTTCTTATCGATGGAAGAACTTCATACGTTACCCATCTTTTAGGGTATTTAGCAACTGTTAACTTTGATGAGAAAATGAGGGAATCAAGGCCTGGTTCATTGATGAATAATGTGTGTGGTTGCATGTTTGAAGGGGTGCACTGGGAGTTCGACCCTATTTCACTATATATTTGTCGTTCTTCGTCGTCAACATTATCTGCAATTGCTTTTTGAGAATTTGCATATTGTAATATTCTAGCAACATCAGTTCCTTTAAATCAAGAATTGTTTTCTTCATCAACAACCATAAACACTCCATTTCCATTATAAACAAGCAGATCCATAATTGTACCCATATTTATTACATACTTTATTTTAAAAGTATCATATATACATTTAAAGGGAGTCTAATGTTAGATGGCGGTCCAACACTGGTTAACTATCTCAACCAGTATGGTCATACCGTCTATATAATAGATTCAGGGGTGTTTGCGGTCATCCTTGAATAAAGATTCAAATTAGCAAGCAATAGTTGAACGTCACTCAAATCAGTTCTAATATGCGTAAAGTCGGTATGTATATCTAATTCGTTTCTCATCTTATCGTAAAGATGAAATGCAATAGGAGTGTAGTGAATTATCATCAAGACCGTCATATCTGGATATTCTTATCTCGACATTTCGATTCCGTTACGAATATTACGTCTTTGTGAACGAATCACGATGTACGGATAGTTATTGCCTCCTATATTCTTTTTAATCAGTACGACTTGATGGCTTTTATTTGGATCCGAAGGTACATGAGCAATGTACTATACTTTCTTCTTTGGACCGAATTTGATCCTGTAGCTCGTCGTTTGGTATTTGAAGAATTTCTATTCTATTTGTCAGTTTGTATTCGTCTTGTTTTCGAATCGATGGAAGAACTTCTTTAGTGACCCAACCTGTAAATTTTTCAGCCTCAGGCATTTGGGATATAAATACTTATTTGTAAAGAGCAGATTCATTAATGAGTATTATATTTGGTTGCATGTTTAAAGGTGTCTCCAAATTGAGGACGCCTTCAAAATCACTATACTGCTTGGTACCACATTTACTCACGTGGACGAAAAATGCACCTTTTGCATTTTTATATTGTAATATTCTAGTCACATCAGTTCCTTCAAACCAAGGATGGTTTTCTTCATCAACCACTATAAACACTTGCTTTCCATTATTGACAAGTATACACGTAATCGTCTTCATTTATAGTGTACCCTTTTCTTTAAGGGAGTTTATTTCCATATAATTATATTCTAGCCCCCCCTGGTGTGTTAGGAAATAGTGGGGGATAGCGATACCCCACCGAAAGAAATTTACGAAATAAATGATGGTGCATCCACTCAGATACATTGTAGATGATCTTAAAACTGCAACATTACTCACAAGATTCACGAGATAAATAACGTCTTTGAAACTTCCTTTGATACCATCATTCATAATTATGCCATATTTGTGGCGTTGATCTACAAAGTTCTTTGCTTGATTATTTCGTAGAGATGGACCTAAGTCCTCCTTTCAAATATGACTCAAATACTCTTGAAGACTCCAGTCAGAATTTACATTATATGTTTAGATTTATTCCATCGTTTGTTCAGAGTTACAAAAACCCCTAAATGGAGCGTTTTGTAATAAATGGCTGACGAGATGATGATTGATATAGTGGCATTGGCCGTGAAGAAACACAATATTGATTACAAGGTTATTAAGAAATGCGAAGTGGTAGATAGAGAAGAATACAGATTTGTGAAGAGTGAAATTATCGATGTTGATACTGTACTATTAATGGATATAATTGCAGAAGCTGAGAAGTATTCTATGGAATATGATGGCAATTCTGCATGGCATACTTATTATTTTTATTGAGATACACATTATTACTCTAATACGATGTTTTCGCCTACAGAGAAAATTAATGTAATTTAAAAATGTTCTGTAATAAATGGAAATCGTTGCATGCCGACAGTGTCAGCAAGAGAAGCGCATTGCCGAAGAAATTGCTCTGACGGAAACGAGAAATAAGCCGTGTAAGCGGTGCATTCAATGCAAGAAAGATAAGATGAATGATTACAGATTAAACCATATGGATATCATTAAACAAAATATATCCAAGTGGAAGAATGTGAGCATCAATTATTAACATTGCAATAGAGAAATAGCTATAAATTCTAAATAAATGCATATATATTATAAAAAGGAAGAAGTTGATTCCACTGAATAAAAGGTTTTAAATAAATGAAGGTGGTTGAGTTGAGAGCTCTAGCAAAATCTATAGGACTTCGTCGATACTACTAACTTAAAAAGCATGATCTTGAACATCTTTTGACCACTATACTTCAGCGACGATTTATTCGAAGCGCCTAGACGCCAAGAAAGAAAATATTACCTAATATCGGTTACTATTACAAGTTCGATGATGAGATATTGGGTGGGGGTTTGCCGAGAGATAAATCGGAGAAGTTGCAAGATATATTTCCTATTAGACCTAAATTATTTAAATCAGAAAGAGACGTAGAGAACCAGAAAGATGACATCTTTGTCACTAAAGAAACCAATCCTAAATTCAAAAAGAAATTTAAGGCTTCCGAAACTGAAGTGAAATGTACAACAATCTATCAAATAAACAAAGAAGAACAAGGTAGCAAGGAAGATATAAGCAACTTTTCTGAGGTTCTAATTGAGAAAAGTAATATTAAGATTTTTGACGAATTTATTTCCGATCATCTTTTCATACGGTTTTCTCTCATTGTTTTTAGCATTGTAAATTATTTTTAAAAATGTTAATTGTGTAGTTATACTTTGTCTACATGGCGCCCTCAATTGAGGAAAGTAATTCAATAAAATAATGCTGAGTTTATACGTTTTATCAGATTTTTTTATTTTAGAGCTATCATTTTTTATTTCCCTTAAGGGACATTTTGACATTGATTATATAACAATGGTACTCCTACATCCGCAGCTTGTTCCTAATGCATTTCTTGTTGGGGTTGAGTGTGGTAACCAGAGAGCAACAATATTCTTATAAACACCTTCAACTCCGCTTTTGTAATAGAAAAGGAAAGGTGATTTTTTTTATTTGCATTTGCTATGCTTTGGGTCTAGATACAGACCATAACATCATCGAAAATAAATTCCTCTGAAACCTCAATATTACTTTTCTCAATTAGAACCTCAGAAAAGTTGCTTATATCTTCCTTGTTACCTTGTTCTTCTTTGTTTATTTTATAGATTGTTGTACATTTCACCCAGTTTGGTTCCACTTCAGTTTTATATTTCTTTCTAGTAGCTGTTCTGAGACATTTTTTCTCTTCCTTGAACGTGTGTTATGTGCTGAGCAAGAGGGAATGTTATGTCAGCAGATTCTTGTTTCGCCTTATACTTTCGTCAACTAGAGCAAAGTGCCGCTCACATCCCTCACCTTTTGGTCGTCAAGTTCATTTTCTTGTATATCTTCCTCATCAGTTATCCCATCAGCATCAGGAGGTATATTTACAATTGCAGCATCATCCACTTCCTACTCTTGTTGTTCCAACTTCAAGATAATGCAGTGCTTCTGCAATAGTAAGCCCCTTTTTGTTCCAGTTAGCCATAATCCTGGTTGGAACTGATAGATAAATTATGTTGTAAAAGAAATGAGGTGATGACGACGATGAGTATGATGATGATGATGATGATGATGATGATGATAATAATAATAATAATAATAATAATAATAATAATAATAATAATAATAATAATAATAATAATAATAATAATAATAATAATAATAATAATATATAGGTGGCCCTAAAACATATATGTCCGGTGAAATCTCGCTATCGAAATTTTGGGTGGAGTGCAACAATACATTCTCTATGCACAGTACTATGTACATAGTACGTATAGAGAAAGTAAAAGTCGAATAAACACGAGTAAATAAAGTTCTATTTAAGAGCGTACAAAAACCCGGCCGCAAGTACTAGATTGCACATTCTCGCCCGTCAATTGTTTTATATTGTTGCGAAGCTGTTTCGTCTAGTTTTATAAATAAAGACCTTTGCATGAAATTATTTGTTACTTATTTATTATGTAATTATTACATGTTTATCTATTTGCTGTTGTATCAGCTCGAGGCGGGAAACAATTCGCGCGTAGTTAGCTGGCAAGCAGTCTGGCATATTCCTTTTTAATAAAATAATTTAAGAATAAGACGCAGCTGTGCATATCTTAAAGTAACTAATAAAGTGCCCAATATCGTTAGGATTGATGAAATGAGATGTGTGTATTGCTGGGAATGAACTTAAGACGTCGAAGCTTTACTACTTGAAAACTCAGCAGTGCATTATTAATCTTGTCTGGCACTTTATTGATCAGTTTTAACGTCCTTTGTGACTTTCTAAAGTTGATCCAGTTGTTTTCCTTTTAAAAAGATGAATAAATAGTGCTGATACTGGTTTAAACTTACCATTTTTTCCATTAAAATACGGGACGCCTGAAAGGTAGGATTAACTGGGCAATATTTTTGAATATGGTATTAACATAACATTAGAATAAAGGAAGCATGATATTGAATAAATACACTCTACAATATCAGATTTCCCTCCATGTGCAATCGAAAATGTCGATTGCAAATTTTACAGTGTACTCTATAATTAAGCCTAGTCTCTTCGAAAAAAGGATATCTATCTTGTAAATTGGATAAAAAGGTGTAGGCATAATAGCTTAAGTTCTAGCAAATATCACAGTACATCAACAGCCAACAGCATAGTGGGCAAGACTACTGCTCACAGAATGCATTAAACAATAAAAAAAATAAGCGAGATAGGCGCCGACTCAGCATTTCTCACAACAAGAAATGACAACACTTTTCATTAGGTTTTTAATTTAGGAAGTCAGTGTCAAGAAAATGCAGGACCTTATCGCGTTCCCAATAAAAATTCTTGAGTCACGAGAAGTAAAAACGAGGACTGTACTATTTTTACGGAACGAATGGCAGGCTTATACCGATATCGTTAGCTTTACCTTTTTACCATGTCAATTAAATTGAATAATGAACAAACAAAAGGTAAATTAATTAGCGTAACGGATCAAAGAACCAGAGGAAAAGAGCACAAGTAGCCATTCGCTATCGTATCCAATGGTATACATGACACTAACGCTAAGAAGCGCTGAACCAACAGGCAGAAAGGTTGCAGGTAGTAGTAGGAATGCACGCCGTGCCGTGTCTTGCTGGTTGGAAAGCGACTAACACGCACAAAAGCCACAAATGATCTTATTTTGTAATCTTGTTTATATACTAAAGTTAAATATATTCTTGATTTCTGTGGAATAGCTGAAAGTTGTATTAATGTACGCGTCACTTTTAAATTAAACAAATGGAAGAACCTGTACGTAGTCTTATTTTTGGGGAGGGCTTCTGGGGGGGGGAGGTCCGGTTCCGTTCGTCCTCCCTCCCCGTAAATACACCCCCGATATCAACGCTATAGTTAATAAGGTGTTTGTCGTGGTTATCTAAATGCCAAGTCTATTGTTCTTGCTATGTGTAATCTATCCGATACAAGAATTCCTCGTTCAATATTTGTTTAAAGAGAAGGAGATAGATCCCAAATTGTTGAAGAGTTTAAATGGTGGTTAGTTATTAATATTTTATTATTCCAATTAGTAATAGGAGGCGATATTATATCCTTTAATAGGAATACTCACATGAGCATTGCAATTTTACGTGTTAATTCCCCTTAAGGATTGCTTGGCGCATAAGCTATTTTCGACTAGTTTTAAAATGTATTTGCCGAAAATATTTGAAGTTTGTAACTGGCAGTTTTTTTAATTTGTAACTGGTACATTTTGAAACTTTCAACTGTTGGCTAATTTGCACAAAATTTAACTTTAACTAGTTTTTGTTTCTTTAAATAATGTAGATATTGAGGATCGATTAAAAAATTAAGATACTTTAAACCCAACTTACCAGGCGGGGTTAAGAGGTAATGATTAAAAACTATATCTATTAACGAAGCAAAAAGTAGTTAAAATTTTAATTTTTTCTAAATTTCCATTTTGCAAAAATTGCCCAATAAATATCCAAAAACTGCTTGTTAAAGTTCAAATAAAATTCCAGAAAATACCGGTTAAAACAAGACAAAAATAGCTTACGTGCCAAAATAAGGCGCATAAGCTTAAGGCGAATTAACACGTAAAATTGCAATGCCCATGTCATTATTTCTTGTAAAGTCTCTAATATCACCTCTTACTACTGCTATTATTCCTATCACGTCCAACATGTGCAGGGGTTAGCATTGGCAGATTTTTACCACAGGAAAGTTTCTGTCGCTAGTTTGTGCAACAGGCCAAGACCACAATGGGCTTTTCATCTTCAGTCCTCTTCAGCGATTAAGTGACCTTTGGTAAAGATGGAATCATTAACCTGCATAATCGTCATCTACGGGTTACAGAAGATCCCTGCGGAATTTTGAAACGTCTTGACAGCAGCGATTCAGTGTCGTTTGAGCAGGAATTATTGCTAACCGCCTACTTGGACCAGTTTTTCTTCCACATAACCTGAACGGCAAAACATACCTGGGCTTTCTGCAAAATATTCGGTCTCCATTGCTGGAGAATGATTCTTTTGCAAATCAACAGGCATTGTGGCTGCAGCACGATGGAGATCCAGCCCACTTCCACATTACCTAATGTTCGCCGATACTCAACCTCATACCCAGACGTTGGATAGGATGTGGGGGCATTGTCTGCTTGATCACTGAATTTAACACCCTAGATTTCCACTTGTGGGGGTATCTAAAAATCAGTGTATGGTGAGCCTATTCCTAGTGTTTAGACCCGTCAACAGCGACTTCATGTAGCTTGTGGCTTTACTCAGACACAGCCTGGAGTATTCGAACGAGTGAAGCAATCCATGATGCGACGTGTGAATGTGCGCATTGCATCCCATATAGGCCACTTTGAACAGCTGGTGTGACATGCATCCGATTCAGGCCATACACTGTGCGCCACTGTTCTTGTTTGATACCGTTCTACAGTGCCATCTACCGTGGAAACTGTGCATTACCGAACATAAGATGATATGAACTGTTGTGCTCCATTTTATGCCAGGAATCGCCCGCTGAAATTTGTTGGAGGACTTCAAATTCACGCTATGTATACGTCATATGAAGTGTGTTATAATAAAAGGATCATTCAGCTATGGTACCTAATATATCCCTGTTATTTCATCCTCAGGTAAAGTGATAGATGAAAAATTCGGGTATAAAATTCATAAAACCTAAGTTTACCCATCTATCAAATTTTAAAAATCCACAATTCCAGTTTGATTCACTTGACATTTTAATAGAGCAGTTACGATTTACAATGAAGTACATGTACCACATTTCATGCATATTTTAAAATATGCATCGTATGACTTGAAGTTGGGTGTAATACCAAAGAATTAATGATATAACAACAATAAATGCTCTTTATTATTTTATCCATTTTATTCTATTTCGCTTTAACATCTAGTTCATATCACGACGCTTCTGTTCCCTAGGATATCTCGTTGACGGTATGTGATGGACAGTAGCCTTTCAGGACTATCCCCGCACCACACCACTTTCATTTCGTTCAAAGCAGATGGCCATAGGGTGCCAGTCTGACTGCTTTCACTATTTGTAGTCAGAATTGCGCGTACATCCAGACACCATAGCCTATACTCTACCTCCACCATCCGTAGTCAGAGGATAAAATTCAGTGTGCCATTTGATGCCCCAACCCCATTTTATTCCATTCTACTTCACTCCATGAAAGCAGATGAGGTTAGGGGTGCCGTCCAGTCTTCTGGCCATGCTATTTGTGGATAGATGCCAGCGCTATCGTAATTACCATCGATCTTCAGTTTTTTGCAATTGTTTTAAACTGAATGTGGAATTTTGGGTTGTGGTATTAATTATACAATCCGGTATTTACCTTGGTGACTGAGGTGAACCACGAACAAGTCTAGCCAGATTGGTCGCCTCATGGGATATCAACCTAGGATCTACCGAATGCAGGCCATAGACGTTATCGCTTGAGTCATCTTTGAGCCTCTAAAGCTAGTTACTGAGTAAAAATGTCTATCGTTGATTTAAATAACGTAATGGCTGCATTTAACACTAGTTATGTTTATTCTGATTTGCTTCTCTGATAGAAAGAACTTTGTGCCATTTTTGAATAGCTAATCCATGGTGGACACGATGACAAATTAGATGTAGTAACAGCACTCTTGGCATTGAAAGCCCTTCAATGCCTTTGGCTAGCGATGTCAAATGCTGACAGAAAGAGATTTTTCTCTATGTATAACTTACGTTTTTCAGACATAAGGAAAATTACCAAAAACGAAAATCTTGTATGTTGCAGTTTGGTGATGTCTGATATGCAATAATTGATTCCATTCATGATATGGTTTTCCAATAGCATGTTTGAATTTGATATTGTTACTTTAGTTAGCTGTCAATTTTCATTTCTGTCACGTCATTTAGCTATTAATTCTGCCCAAAAACTATGACGAAATTAATAAAAATTTATGCATAATATGCATCTCAAACACCACTAATTAAAATTATTGGTGCGAAGTTTTAAAATAATTTTCAACACAAAATCATGCCTCTGGTAATAGCCATGTTAAGAGCAAAAATAGCTATTTGACAAACATAATGAGATAGTAATCCACGAACATGGGAGCAATGGTTACTTTTGTGTCATTTTCTGCTTTTTGGTGTTTATAACTGGCTGCAATCCCAACCAAAAGAGACTTGAGGTATATAATCTGGACACGGCGAGTGCAGTTCTACACTTGCGGCGGAAAGACGTGAACTAACTTGATAAAGCAATAAAACCGTACGCATACGCCAGGGAATAGTGTAATTATCAAGTTAATTAACGCGTGGCGTAGCATTCACATTGCTAGTGATGGAACGTAAAGAAATTAGTTATGTATACGCAAGCTCGAAGCTTTATTCATAATGCCATTAGTTATTACGTTTCGTGACGAGGAGAAGAACGGTCAGAGAGTACCTGTCAAAATGCTACTGAAATTGGCTGTTGCTTCTACTGATTTTAATAACACGACGACACAATATTAGGAAGGAAGGTCAACTTAAAGAAAGTGAGATGAGTAAAATTAAATCACCTGCAAGATTAGGCGATATTTATAATTACATTATTAGAAAACCATTTCAAGGGCATTAAGGAGCTACATATATATAAACAAAAAAACTATTGTGTCATTCACATGACCTTATGTGCCCCTTCTGTAACAAACCATCCTTACGAAGTTTACTCTTCTACCTGCTACATGCTAATCCAGTTAAACCTTAGCATATATGGTATTATAACTTATTTCCTTGTAGGGAGAAGGGAAATAAGGGAATGTATTAGGCTAGATCGATACCTAAAACTTTTGAGACCTGATCGTTATATGATGATTTGAAATTACGTTGACTTTGCTTGGTCGGGATTAAAATGATAAAAAAAACGAACGACAACTTCTCATTTCCAAGCAGCATAAGTATTGGAAAATATAAACAAATATCAAAGAAAATGATGAAAACGGTTAACTCCAAAAGATTATTTGGTAAAAAGTGTGTCTTTTAAGAAGATTTGCGTTTTTTGTATAGTACAGTTTTGGCTCTTAAAGTTTACCCGTTATCCAAAAGTAATTTAGAACGAGGACTTAAAGGGTGCTCCTAGTAGCTTCAAGTTTTACATTTTTATTTCGCTAAAAGTCATTTCCAAGAAAATTAAGGTTTTCGATAAAAAAAATCCATATAGAGGGTAGTTTGGGGTGGGGTTTTCTTTGAGAACCTTCTTGTCGTATCTTTGGATGTTGCTGAACTTAAATATTAAGTTTGGTATTTAACCAAGTTTTCGTTTCACAGACACACACACATACATACAGGTTCGCAGGCGGAACTTTTTCTAAATTTTTTGGGAGGATCCAGGGGACCCAAAAACGTGTGTTTCAATGAAACTTTAGAATGATTTTTAGGTGCAATACAATACATTCTCTAACCTACTATATACGTGGTAGACAAAGTAAAAGAAATCCCTACATTGCGAAAATTATCAACAGTTTGCAGGAAAGAGCGATATTTCGCAGGGTAGGAAAAAACTGGAGGAATAGTTGGATTTCGTTTAAAAAGTGTAAAAATAAATGAAGTTTACCAAGCGAACGCATAGACTCAGTGGCTTAAAGGGTACTATTTCTTACACCCTTAAAAGACATTAAAAGCGGGGGAAATATGGCAGTGATATTCATTAATAAGTACGTGGATGAGCCCTGAATCCACGTCCACTAGAATTGCCAAGTGTTGCTAGAGTGGCGATATACCAGGAATGTACGCAAATGACAGTGCTGGAAGTGGGCTATGCTGATTGAGAGATAGCATTTGTTCCACGTTCTTACCTTATTTACGATTCCAAATCCAGTATATTTGACTACTAAAGAGAAACATTTTCTGATGTTATTCCATTTTGAAGTATTTGTGAATATATAATATTTTAGGATAATTGTATATGTACACATATGAATAAAAACACAAAAAGACGAACGCCACCACGCAACTGCGGGTGCGCGAGCACACACACAAACACAAACCAAAAATGGGAGAAATGTTATCACAAGTAGATAACGTTCGGGTTAATACATATGTAGCTTTATAATACAATACTTGGCGTTTCCCCCATTGGAATGCCCAGGGGGAGGCTGGGTTTTTACACGTACTACAGTAGCTTTCAAATGTGAGCAGGTTTGTCCTTGAGCGCCACCAGGCCGGCAGCCCACTGGAGTGCTGTTGTGTTAACGTATTGCATTCCCGCTTAACTGGGCAGTCACGCGCTAAGTGATTCAGTCTCTAATAAATACTACTTGAGCTAAGACAAAATATTCAAATTTGCAAAAAATAATTCAGGAGGAAGATAGGGAGTAATGTTTGTAGCTGAGCCGTAAAAGCCACAGAATTTTAGCTCAAATATTTTTCATAATACACATGACTAAACATACCCATGTATTATATCAGATTCAGAATCACATAAGCATTGTAATGACCATTATTATTTGTATGTATGTATGTATGTATGCATGTATGCATGTATGCATGTATGTATGTATGTATGTACATGCGTAATTACGCAGAAATGGAATGTAAACTATTGACATGACGGTACTAAAAGAATTATTACACTTATTACGCTTAGCAATCTGTTAAAGTCGAGACACAGAGCGAACACACTCTTGTTAGCTGTAGAATGCTGCGTCAGCTATTGCATGTCTATGTCTCGAAGTCAGGGCTCGTGTTTATCTAACCCTAGTCTCTACAGAGTCAAGTCAGTTTTCAGTTGCTGTTTAGTCAGGAATAGAACAAGTGCAATAGCTTTACTTGTGCATTTAGAGGCGAATCTAACAGGCAGGTATTGCATAACCAGGCTCAAAATATTATTTTCAGGGTCTACACGTTTTTAAAAAATGCAGCAATGACCAATTATAGTCCCTTGGCGTAACTGATGATAGAGATACGGAGGAGCCACTGGCAGTTCCATTAGATTAAAATAGCAGGTAATTCACAAACTATAATAATATAGCATTTAAGTAAACATGTACATAATATGCATGTTCAAGTTTTGAATTTTAAAACTGCAAAATTATAGAAGTTTAGAAAAATCTGTTAAGGTTTCCTTAAGTCGACCATTATGTCGCCAGGCAGATTTGCATGCTCAGTGAGTGAGTGAGTGAGAGAGAAATATGAACATAGTGGGGGTAGAAACCTGGCAACGCAGAGCATGATAAACGCATCTCATTCGCTGCAAAATAGAATTCTTCCCATTTTAAAAAACAATATAGAGACGCCCTCCGATGCACTACTGCACTCGCCTTGGTCGAGTAATGTGTGTGTTGCTTTCAATCCACTCCTGCCTTCGCCTGCTTGCTTAAGCAATGCGCACAATATTCATCCTGCCGTGAAGGGAGATTTATTTTATCGTTTCTAATTCTTACTTCCATACTGCCTAAGACGGTCAGAATATTTACCACATGCTCTAATATTCCTTGCAGGACTTGAAGTTGGATTTATAGGAATCTTACTACCTTTTAGTGATGCTATTAAATTATTTTGTAAGGAACATATGAATCCTTTAGTATCTAATTATTTATTATATTATATTTGTCCTATTTTTTCTTTATTTTTACTGTAAGTATATAGTAACTGAGGGTTCTCGTCCACAGTTACACGGGGATGCCGAATAAAACAGTGTTTATTTTGGAAGTGCATTAGAAGTTAGTGGAGCTCAAACATTCATCTTAAAATTTTATCCTAACTTAGTACACGATATTAGACTTTGTCAAAATTCTTTACCGGCGAAAATGATTCCTTTCTTGATACTTTGTGAATATATAGGTAAATAGACCTTTAACAATTTCCCTGAATAGTAAAACGTTTAACCGCTTACCTGCAATCCACCAAATTATGTTCCCGACTTGCACACTATTGCACATTTGACAAAACTTTTACATTTTCTCGATATCGTTGTTTCGATATTTTATATATTTTAAATTCTTACGCGTTTTCAACCAGTTTATAAGGATATGTTTGTAGTGGCGGCGATCATAAGTTAGATTTTCTTCTATACGCCTTTTGAAACCGCCAGCGCAGCAGCGTCTTGAAGACGAATTGGAAAAATTGAGGCATATATAACTTATGAAATTCCAAAGAAGGAAGAAGTCCTTGTTAACACCATATATTTAAACTGTTGTATGCATAAGAATATAACACTGTTTACTACCACTACCACAATCCCCACCGCCACAGCCACCCACTACCATCACTTCCACCACCACTATTATTATTATTATTATTATTATTACTATTATTATTATTTATGTATTATAATAACACTGACACAAATAACAATAATAATATTTATAGCTTTAATAATAATAATAATAAAATTAGTAATGATGATGATAATAATAATAATAATAATAATATAATACGAAGAAGAAGAGGTAGTAGAAGAAGAAGAAGAGGAAGAAAGATACATCAATTTGAAATGCTGTATACATTTGCTAATATCTCTATTTTTAAAACGTCGAGAGAAATTGATCAATGTAATGGCTGGAATGAAAACTTTACGAACAGTTTCAAAGAGTTGAACTTTTATTATTTCAGCAGTTTGGTGCATATAGCAATGTAAAAAAAAATTAAATCTAACCGTTGCAATCTTTAGGATGTCGAATTGTAACGGAACAGTTAGCTCGTTTACGGTCAAAGGTGCGAGACTGATTGTTCAGTCCTGCCTTACTCTCTCTGAACCTTCACTCCTGCCATCAGTAAGCATAAGCCAGCACTGAGGAAACCTGAACCTACCATTCTATGCACAGATTGGCCTACGGGAAACCTACCTGAAAGGATAGGTACAGGAGATAAAAATCGCGGAATTGCACTGCTCTACGGCGTGGAGCGTATTTGTCGAGCTCCCCTTACAACGACGGAGTAGCAGGGACCAAGGTATTGATGTTGAGTGGTTGGAAACGATTGCAAGAACGTGTGCAGTCGCTTCGTAATCAGTGGGGGAAGGGATTTGTATGTAAATGGTCTTATTTATTATATATAGACAAAAGACTATCTAAGAGAGAAACTCTGAACCAGCGCACTTCAATTTGTATATAAAATTTTATTTATATCCTTGTAACATTTTAAGTAAGTAAATAGATTAAATAATGTTTCTAAAACACATAATTTGCTATTTTTATTTGTTCTCATCTTAAAATTGAATTAAACTGCTGTACTGTCGTATTATAAGAACGCAATTTGCATGACTTGTACTCATAAATGTATTGTGTATTGAGTGACCTTCACTGCACGTGTTTGAAAGGGGAATCCCTCATATGATGAGGACGGCATACACAATGCACAAGTCTTCAATCATTGCCCTTGTCTTGTTCAAAACATTATGTCATACCAGTATCTTAAGTGAAGTGACTGGTGATATAATACCGAGAGTGAAGTCAAGTATTAATAGTCGCTGGCAACAACATATTCCTGAATTTAGTGACATCTTTAAAGCGACGAAAGAATTCTATTTTCTCAAAAATGTGGGAGATCAGTAAACGATCTCGCCTTAAGAATTTACCAGCTAGCAAACATAGATTAACCACCTCAAGTTCAGATTCCGTACAAGTAATTTTAGGTAAAGCACCTTCCTGTTCATATACCCTAGCTCTAAAAGGCTCAGATTACCACGTAGATTTATGTTAAACTTTTCTTTCGTGCAATGTTCATTAATATAAATTGAGAAGGACATAGTCCACAAATGTTCTTATAAAATACACACCTTTTGAAACACCAGAACCATGAATATTAAGAAATTTGTGAATACCAGCATCTTGTGAAAGAATGCTAAGAAAGATCAGAACAGATGTAAAAATAAAAAGTATGGGTAAACACCAACGAATTAGCAGGCTCTAACGGTAGGAAAGGGGAAAATATTGTGGTAGGTGTGTTAGAAAATAACGAAATACTTTCCAAGGGGTGTTTTCTATTTGCATGTACAGAAATATCAGAATCGATTTATGTACCAATTGTTTGCTTATACAATGAATCTCTGCAGTTGTTATGGCAGAATGGAGTGAAATTTGTTAATGTTTTACTCTTATTTACAGGTACTGCTCCGTATATGAAGACGGTGGTTGAACGCCTTTCTGAAGCTTCCCACATATCATATACGTAACTTTTATATACATAGAAAATGTCGGCAGATACTTACATAATGTCCTAAAGTGGGCAATTTACTCTGAAATAGCAATAAGGTGTTTGTGAAAGCACCCAGTAGAATTGATTTGTCCAGAGCCAAAAATCCAGATATTCCACTTCCACCCAGAATTCTAGACCATAGTTAATCTTTAGGGCACATAGTAAGAAGCAGCGGTGTATTGTGAAAAAACATCAACTTGTTAGATCAGTGATTGATGGACTTAATAAGAATGACACTTCATCAATTGAAATTCTTCGGAACTTACTCAACGACAGTGCACTAAATGATAAATGATCTTATATATCTGCAAATTTGTGATTTTTTAGTCACTATATAAAACACAAGAAACATCAACGAACTTGTTAACTGAGGCAATTAGTGAAGTGCATAACATTGAGAAAAAATATAAATTCACTCAAAGTGGAAGCTATTTAGCAGAAATTTAAAAACGTGTTCCAAAGAATGGTGGATTTTAATCTTTGTTTACTCTTTGGTTGTTGGTGAAATTGACAATTTGCGTACCGTGGCGTTTATCTAATGAAATGTACAAGACCACCTTCACGTGGCGAGCGGACCTTCTCACGGTATCGAGCATTGCTATGAGACAATAGACATCGCTTTGTGATGGAAAACTTGGAGAAGACTTTCATAGTTTACTGCAACATGAATGCTGAGCTATACTTTTATATAAGTGTCTACAATTTCATAATACTGAAAGAAAACATTTGTGGATTTTATGCATATCTTATGCACAGATTTGCTGCATACAAATAAAATAATTTCATGAGTTAGCAGATGAAAATACGTTCCGTAGTTATCAGGCTTGTAATGCTTAGCTCCCGTTTTAACCGCAAACGGGACCAGAAGTGATAAACTTTGATATATACGAAGTGAAATGTTAATTTAGAAAGGGCATTTGGAATGGAACGATCCAGGCCTAAGTTTAGAACACCACCGTAAAAAAAGCCGCAGTCACAGTGGATCCATTCATGGCTACATTTGAACCCCGGACCTCTCGCTCACGAGTCCGTGCTTTAACGAGCTCAGTCACCATATTGGTACTGGCAGGATCAGTTGAAGTTTGTGTTGTTCTTGTGTTATATTTTCTCCTCAGAATGAGATCTCATCGAACTGAAGTTTTTCTTGCCGAGCCTAGCACAGTTTCACCTCTAATGCTTTACTGTAGTTCCGGTTAAGGCATTTCAAAATGGTGCTTGGTGACCAATTATACGTTTTTTTTTATATTCAGGAATATTTAAATTATTCTATGGAATTAAAATACAAATGTCGATTTTTTGTAACTTTTCACGAAATTTCAGTAATACGTTTCCTTACACTGACGCAAAATTAGCCTACTGTAATTTGTTTCAAAATGAAAAGGTATATATTAAGCTTATTTTTATTGCAGTTCCCACTGCACGTTGCTCAATGCATGCTACTGTCATGGGGCTGAGGATAAACACTTCAAACATTGCAGAGTAGGGAAGTATGTGAAACAGAATAGTACAATGTTACAAATACAAACGGAAAATATGTTTTTGTGACAAATCCCTTAAAATACACAAAGAATGATGATACTTCCTCAGTGCCTGAAGAAGTAACTCACAATTTAATATATATCTTCGGTAGTTCTAATGTGCTATGGTAGATATTCAAGTTACTAGAAATCAAATGACCATTTAAGAATATTTTGCAGGTACATTCTAACCAATTCCTTGTACCTAAGCGTGTGAAAAGTCAGTTTGATATATCCTATTGCTCTTTTTATTATAATAAAAAAATGTACAGATGTAACTTTGATTGAAAACTGTTAAGCTAGTGTGATAAAACATATACGGCATAGTTAGAATATTTTTATAAAGATGCAGGATCTCAATTTTGTCTTTGGTTTGCACTTGTTTCTTATATGTGGAATTGTGGACATATTATTTGTACAGCTGAGGTAATTATTTGAAATGTATTAGTGTTCGATATGTGCCAATCTGCATGTCGGAATACATTTTCTCAATAATAAAATAAATAAAGCATCTAGGACTACTTTGGTTTCATTGGTGAAGTGACAGGCTCATTGGTGCAGTATGAAACATCAGGGACTTCCCAGAAGAAACAGTACATGCGGTAATGCTACATAAAGGGCTTTTGATAATCATAGGCAAAAGGCACGTTAACCATTAAAGGAGAACAATAATACCAACAAATACTCAGCCGTGTCGCTGTGTGGTTGTATGTACTGTCCTTCTAATCAGTGTTCTTAAATAAAATTAAATTAAAGCGAGGTTTATTTATGCACTCCCTTCAACTGCTGTTGTTCTTAGCGACGATGTTGGATTAAGATTAGTTTTGGGTGTTGATGTTCATAAACTAGTTCTGTTCCACCTTTAAAAGCTTACATGATCTGAGTTTAAACCGGCGTGAGCCAGGTTGGTTTCTATCTTTAATGTTATTGAGTATCTTAGTATGAGAAGACCAGGTATTTGAAATAATGTTATTAATATTTTGGCAGAAGTAAGTGTAACAGATTTAGAATATCATCAGTAATCATAAGTAGTAAATGGTAAGGGAATCATTAATATTAATTATGGTGGGTTTAAATTTAATTTTTTTTGCAATAGTTGGAGTAGCATAACGTAAAGTATTAGGTTACATTCATCTTCGTAAGGGACCTAATAAAGTTGGGTTTGTAAGAATTTTACAACCTTTCAGTGATGCTGTGGCATTTTCTTTTTGTAAAGAACATATAAATCCTTTGATGTCTAGTTATTTGTTATATTATATTTTGTAAGAATTTTACAACCTTTCAGTGATGCTGTGGCATTTTCTTTTTGTAAAGAACATATAAATCCTTTGATGTCTAGTTATTTGTTATATTATATTTGGCCTATCTTTTCTTTACTTTTATCTTTAATTGTATGAGCATTAATACCTTATGTAAGAGGGTTATATACTTTTAATTTCGTTATTCTTTTTGTTTTGTTTTTGTTTTTGGTTGCTTTTTATTTGTTTGTACAAGTATGGGTGTTTATACAGTTATGTTGGCCGGTTGATCCTCATACTTTAATTATGTATGCATTATTAGGAGGATTACGTGCACTAGCACAAACTATTTCTTATGAGGTAAGATTGGCTTTAATTTTATTACCTTTTACTTTTTTTGAATAGAAGATATTCTTTACTAGATTTTCTTTACTATCAAATAGTTATTTGATTTTTAGTTTTATGTTTTCCTTTATGTAATGTTTGATTCGTTTCTTGTCTTGGTGAAACAATCGTAGACCATTTGATTTTGCTGAGGGAGAATAAGAATTGGTTTCAGGGTTTAATGTTGAATTGGGAGAGGAGGATTTGCATTAATTTTTTTAAGAGAATATTGCAGTATTTTATTTATAAGTATTTTAACATGTGTTATTTTTCTTGACTCTGATTTAAATTCATTTATGTTTTATTTGAAACTAGTTTTTATTGCTTTTTTTTTTTTTTTTTTTGTATGTATGGCTACGGGGTACATTACTTCGATATCGATATGATAAATTAATATACTTAGCATGAAGGTGATTTTTACCTTTATCTTTAAATTTTATATTCGTTTATTTTGGTTTAAAGATTTGTTTAAAGTTTAGTTAAGTAAATAAAGTTAATAAGGGAGTTTAACCCTTTCATTATGATTTCAAGACATAAGCTTATTCATTAAATGTATAACTAAATTATTAATGATAAATGATATTATCTCAAATTTTAATAATTTGGAGGTTTAAGATGTAATAAAGGAAATATAAAATGGTTAAAATTTGTCCTGTTAAAATATAAGGATCTTCAATTAGACGAGCTCCAATTCAAGTTAATAAAATTACAATTTTAACCATAATTCAAAAATAAATTGGTTAATTGGATAATATTGTAATCCTCGTGAGTTTGTAGTAGTTAGAGGTATAAAACTTGGATAGCAATTGATATAACTAGGGAAATGACATTCCTAATTAGTTAGGAATAGACCGAAAATATGCAAATAAGAAATATCATTGTGGTTGAATATGTACTGGAGTAACTAAGGGGTTTGCAGGTGCACAATTATCTGGGTCTCCTAAAATATTAGGTTCTTTTAGGGATAACAGGGATAAGCTAATAAATAGAATAATAAATCCTAAAATATCTTTAAATGTGAAGTAAGAATGAGAAAGAATCTTATCAATGTTTCTATTTAACCCTAGTGGGTTATTCGACCCAGTGAAGGAATAATTAGTGAACTATAACTGCAGCAGCTACAATAAATGGAAGAACAAAATGAAATGTAAAAAATCGATTTAAGGTTGCATTATCTACAACAAATCCAACTCAGACACATTGAACTAGATCAATACCTAAATAAGGGATAGCTGATAATAAATTGGAAATTATTGTAGCTACTCAAAAAGATATTTGCCCTCAAGGTAATACGTAACCTATAAATGCTGTTTCTATAACTAAAAATAAAATTATTACTCCTACTATTCATGTATAATAAAATTTATATGAACCATAATATATTCCTCGTCCAACATGTAAATAAATACAAACAAAGAATATTGAAGCACCATTTGCATAGAGGGTGCGTACCATAATTTACGTATCGGCAAATGTGAGCTACCCTAGAAAATGCTAAATCAATATGAGCCGATAAATGTGTTGCTAAAAATAAGCCTGCAATGATTGCAATTCTCAGGCATAATCCTAAAAGAGAACCAAAATTTCATCAAGATGAGATATTTGGAGGTGTTGGTAGATCAACTAAGACGTTATTAGAAATTTTAACTAAGGGATGAATTTTACGTAGGGATTTATACATTCATTTATTTGTCGTAGAGGTCCTTTGTAAATTTTAATAATTTTACAAATGCAATTAAAATCAAGGATATATATGATGCAATTAAGATTATAATTATGTTAATGGGTTAATTATATGTTTTAATAGAAAATTATTGGGTAAAAATGTAAGGTTAGTCTATTTTATAAATTTCCATATAAATTTATAGAACAATCTATATTGATATAATAAATTCTTAAAAAGATGATAGGGAAAAATATAATGGTTAATAACATTTTATTGGAATAGAAAAATATTTTGTTTGAAGCTAAACTAGTTACATATATAAATAGAACTAATATACCTCCAAAATAAATTAAGAGTAGTACATAGGAGAATCAAAATCTTTGAGATATATATCCTCTAATTAAACATATACAAATTGATTGTAAACATAGGATTAATCCTATAGATAAAGGATGATTGAAAAACAGGAATATAATTCTTAAGGTTATTATAATTCTTAATAGTAATCTGTATATATATATATATATAACAAAATATAAATGTTGTGAATTAATGATAAGAATTTCTTTCCTTTGAAGATTTAAAAGTAAGACTTAATTTTGGTTTAAGAGACCAATGTTTCATTATTAAACTCTTAAAACATCTAATGTTAATAATATTTTATTTTAATTTTTTTTGTGGTTTATGAGTATTTTCTTCTAAACCTAAACATTTATTATTAACTTTATTAAGATTAAAATGTATTGTTTTGATTTTATTTATTATTATGTATTATTGCATGGTTACAATAAATAGAGAAATATGTATAACAATATATATATATATATATATATATATATATATATATATAATCATTTGCAGTTTGCGAAGGAGCTTTAGGTTTATCTATTTTAGTATCGATGATTAGTACTCATAGGAATGATTGTTTAATTTATTTGGTCTATTACAATGTAAATATATATGTATCGTAAATGTAGGTTAATATTTAATTCAAAATCTTTTTAGGATTATTATTTTAAATAAATATTGATTATTTTTTTATTGAAGAGGTTTAAGATATATTTTTGGTTATGATTATTTATATGGTTTAGTAATCTTAAGATTTGGAACTTGTAATTTAAAGATTTTAGCTAGTTATTCTGTTATTTGTTATATATTTTATAATAAGTTATTTTTATTTATAATTCTGATATTATTGATTATACTGTATTTTACTTTTTGTAGATTAAATATAATTTCTTTTTATTTTATTTTTTAGGTAGTTTATTTAATTCCTACTTTATTTTTTATTTTTGTATGAGGATATCAACCGGAGTGCTTACAAGCTGATATTTATTTATTGTTTTATACTTTATTTGCTTACTTAGCATTATTATTAGGTATTACGTATTTATTTAATAATTTAAATTATTTAGTTTTTTCATTAATATAAACGAATGATTTTATAAATCTGTATTTATATATTAGAAAATTTCTAGCTATTTTGGTTAAAATACCAATATATTTAGTACATGTATGATTACCTAAAACTCAGGTTGAAGCCCCCGTTTCGGGGTTCATAATATTAGTAGGTGTTTTACTTAAATTAGTTGGTTATGTATTATTACGGGTATTTGAATATTTAATAGGAATAGGTAAATTAATTAATATATTCTGACTATCAATTAGATTAGTAGGGGGATTTTTGGTTAGATTAATATGTTTACGTCAAGTGGATATAAATGTTTTAATTGCTTATTCTTCTGTAGCTCATATAGGTTAAGTTATTGGAGGATTGAAAACATAAAATATTTGAGGATTATATATAATTTTGTTTTGATAATTGCTGATTTTATACGTTCTTCGGGTATATTTTGTTTAGCTAATATTAGCTATGAAGGTCTAGGTAAACGGATATTATTAATTAATAAAGGATTATTAACTTTAATACCAAGAATGGCATCGTGATGATTTTTCCTGTAACATAGCAGTTCCTCCTTCATTATATTTATTAGGAGAAATTGGTTTATTAAATAGAATAATTGGTAGAATATGAATAGTTATATTATTGTTAATAATAATTTAGTTTTTTGGAGCTGCTTATACTTTATATTTATATTCTTTTAGTCAACATGGAATTTATTATTCTGGAATTTATAGAAGAGTAAGAGTTTATTGTCGTGAATATTTATTACTTATGTTACATTGACATTAAATTTATTAATTTTAAAAAGTAATTTTGGATTAGTTTGGTTTTAAATGTACTTAAGTAGTTTAAAAAAAATATGATATGTGGTGTCATAGATATAAAAAGGTTATCTTAGGCTATGATATATTTACTGTTAGGTTTCGTTAGCTTTTTTATTAATACTTATATCTTTATTAAGATTCAGGTTATTTTTTAACTAACTTCTTTTCATCAGAAGAAATTGCTATATTACTATAATATGGCTTAAGAGAGCATTACTTGCTTTTCAGTCATCTGATGTTTATTCTTCAGATAAATTAGAACTTCAGTTGATGAAATCATTAGCAGAAGTAGATTCAATTACAATAGGTATAAATACATCTGTGGTTAGCACCACAGATTTCTGAACATTGTCCATAAAATAGCCCATTGCGATTAAATCAAGTCGCGAAAGACCGCTCAATTTTGCGAAGAGGCCTCATTATTAAGCTTGAAGTTATTTTATGTGCAGTAAATATACGGCAGGGACCAACAGCTTTATTTCCCTTCGGAAGGAAGACATGATAAGGATTTTTACGCCCGAAAAAAATCCATCGACCTCCGCCGGGTTTGAGCCCATGACCTTTCTAACCAGAGTCAATGTTTTTATTTATTTACTTTGTTATCATAATATTGCATTTTGATGTTCTTAGAGGCAAGGATAAATCGTCTGCCAAAAAGAAAAGCTGACCTATAGCTTGCTACGAGCTGTGTGGAATATCGACCGATGTTGCATGAAGCGGTTCCGCATTTTAAGGCTTTACTATGAACCAGAGCATGGTTTGTTCAACGGAGTCCCTTTCCATCTTTATTTAGCAACGTAAAACTGGCAATATTGCTTTAATCCGTAAGACACTTCACAGACACGCTTTCAATACTTAACTCGTATTACACAAAAACAATAAACGGGCTAAAAATTCGTTCTAACAAGAAGGGAGATAAAAGTTTTATTATTGAGAACGCCCGAGCGTATGCCGTTTTTAACGTGGGACAAGGAGTGCATGCAGTCGAGCTAGTCCAAAGCAAGCTGATTGGTTTTTGCTGGTGATAAGAGTAAGGAAAACACTTTGCTGAATGAGTACTACTTTTAAGGCCATGGGCGAATGCAACTAATTGATACCGCTATGTCTTGAAACCTTTAAAGCTTAAATATGAAATTTGATAAACGATGTAGCTATATAAGCTGATTATACGTTGGAGATTAGTCCTACTAGCCCACTGACGCCACGCTCCTGAATTGATTACACTGACTACTCAGAGCCACTATTGTGCATCTGAACTATATACCTGTAAAATAAATGAAGTCACTAGTTTACTGAGAGAATTTGTTAGTAAAAGGCTAATCCATAGCCCAATACTACAAACAGGGTACTAACTTCCCGGTTTTCTATTTGTTTACACTTTTGATTGTGTACGTTTTCTTTCTAGGTTTCCCGTTCCCCTTAAATTATGATCTATTATCTACTGGTGCTATTAACATTAAAATAAAAGCAGCAGACACTTTGTGCGTGTGTGTGTGGGTGTGTGGACATACTAGGCATGAGTAAACTTTTCTAGATAAGTAGTACGAGCACTGCCACCACCGCCACCACGACTACAACCACGACCACGACCACCACCAGCTGTATGATTTGTCCCTCTATTTGTGCAAGAGCTATATTTTACTGTGTGAACATAATTCTGCATCACCATGAGACCGTTAGTCGGCCTCGCTACGATGATTATTATTTCCATCACTTGTTAATTAGCTAATGCATTTAAGAGTGTTAATAAATAATTATTTCATATATTTCGAAGTGTAAAGATAGCTTCCAGTAAGCATAGCTGAGAGTTGTTTACCCCAACTTGGCTATTGGAAAGGGAAAGGCTCTTTGTGAGAAATTTCTCTTTAGTTAGTCACGTACAAGGTGCATGTGCGTGCAATAGAGAAATAAATGATGGTGAAGACCCAAATTGTAGTGAAATGAGTCTCTTTCCATTGTGTGATGTTGGTCACATGGGTGCTATGATGCATTCTGGGTAGAAAATAATGCATTATGGGCCCCATCAACGCCAAGTTCGTGGTCTTTCTGACCAATGAAAAAGACGAGGTACCGAGATACATATTAGACGGTAAAATCATTGCTGATCTTCACGGTGGTCATGCATTTATATGCGAAGAAAACCTTTCTGCTGCCAATTGTATTATGTAGTCTCAATACCCTGAGTCTATATCCCTGTCTGTTTGAAATGGTTGCTCTGCATAACCGCATAAAAGAAAGGCATTTTTAATATAATCTAATGCTTATCACAACATAATATTCTACATAGCTATCTCTAAGTTGGAGCTTCTTTGAAGTTTTTGTGTTGTACTTCTGTACCTATCTGTAATTTGTAATCAAGAAAATCAATTTCGTTTTGGTACAGAAGCCCCTCAATGGAGAATATCACAAATGAAAAACAAAGAATGTTCACAAGAGATACGTTAAGTTTAAATGAAGATAGGAGGTATTTCTGCAGATTTGTTAACAACTGTAATCTACTGAGTGATCAAATATATTTGAATTGATGACGTTACTGTTACAGAGCGAATCTCTATCGTATCCAAATAGTTTTGAGGATCTGCTAAATAGTGCGCAAAAAGTGCATTAGTGTGTAAAAACTAGATGAGGCCGGCATGGATTTATCAGCGTCTTTGGTAGTCTGAACTTGAATAAGTTCTATGCAGTTTCATCGATATATCAGCACCTTTTGTATTTGAACGGGAGATACTTCTAAGTACTACAGTAAATATGCTCACTTAATACATCTAAAATTCAAAACATATATTTCATTATATGTATGCACGCACACACACACACACATACACACACATGAATTTTCAGATGTATTCAGAACAATTTTAAAAAATTACAACTTTCAAATGATTCTCCTGAAAATTCCTTTTTCACTTATTTTATTGTTCATTTGGACTAGCGATTTGTTCTCTGCACGCACTTGTAGCGCCTATTTATACATCCTCAGGTTCTATAGTTGTAGAGCCTATGTAGCAATTTCTACTACAGTACTTAAGAACATTGTAATATCTTGAGAGATTTCGTCGAATGCACCTGAACATGGTGAATATGCAGAACTGTATGCTAGCAATAAGTGAGTACGATTGCAGAGAGATTGGGTGCACGTAGGCCCAGCAGGACCCTGTCATGTTTGTCCAACAAGGTCGATGTTAGGCCAATTTCAGACGGTAAAGAGCTATCAAACAAGATGAAAACGTTATCTTAAATGTCAGAATATCTTTTTGGCGTCAAACGGCGCAATATCAACATGTGAGCGAGTTCGACCGGTCTTCCGGAAGCGGCTTTATTATACCGTAAAATTCGGGTCGTACAGGGCATGCTGTTACTACAAAGATGCGCGTGTATAAACAGTGGATAGAAGAGATAACCACAGCATGAGATGACCGCCAATTTGTCCTCAGGACCCTAACGGACCGTATAGCTTTATTTACAGTTTAACTTCACGTAGTAGTACTGCAGCATGTGTGAACCCATCCGCATCGCTATTTGCTGCGAATTGGACTGATTGCACGCATGCCATTACACCGGCTTCCATTAATCAAAACCCACAAGCGCCTCCGTCTGCAATGGGCACGTGAACCCCGTCACTGGCGTGCTGAGTGGCAAAATGTGGTCTTTTCAGCACACTCCCCCTTCAACCTGCGTTACAGTGAGGACCGCATACGTGTTCGACCTTACCGTAGCGAAGGCAATCTGGAGGGGCATGCATTGTTGAGAGGCATAGTGGATAAAACCACGTGTGATGGTTTGGAGTGTCATTGGTTATAACTAGGGATAGCAACTTGGGGACCGATAGAGGGACACATGCGGATACCAATTGCACATCTACCGAGTAAAGACCGACCTGCATTGGCAACTGCACGTGCCGCATGTATTACCTGTAGTAACGCGTTGGGGAGCGTGGCTCTACGCAGCAGTACATTAGATGTTATATTATAATACTGTTTTACAGGTAATTAATACCTTTGATGGTAGTGCATGCCCTTCAATCAAAATTTTAAAATCTCTTGCTTCAAACGGATTGCATGAGATTTGCTGTTCATACAGAAGAACTTTGTATATAAATCGACGACATTAACACATATTTGGGAACATCGAACATTCAAATGCTTCTAGCACTGAAGGCTTACGATGAACTTTTGCAAGCAATTAATCAGAAACCCGTGACACCTGTTTTATACCGTGTGAAAAAGGAAGTGAAGTCAGTGTTTGGGGGAAAAAATGTCGGATTTTCAATAGTGCGTGAAATACGAAATGTACTACGAGACATTGCTACGGATATAATTACTAAAGGAGTATCTTACCCAATAGTCGAAGATGTGTCCTATTTCTGATTTGCTCCAATTACATATTGTGATGTGGAGGGAAGTTTTTCACAATATAAAGCCTGTTTACTTGCCAAGTGGAGACGATTCACATATGAGACGTTACGATTGGATGTTGCCGCGCATTGTAATCTGTGTATCTTGAGAAAAATGACACGGATAACGATGCTGATAACTTGTTGCACAACAGCAATTGAATTAAAATTGTTAGTTCACGTAAATGAGAGGTATCTATGTTTACTACCCACCCAAACTCGATCGCCTTCCACTGCAAGTGAAAACATTACAGTCTACCACGCAACCACTGCCCCATTTTCCTCCTATTAGTACCATTACGTACACACTGTAGTGTCAACACAGCACAACTACATAACATGCTGCGATAACTACGATTCTGTCTCACTATCGGTCCCCAAGTTGATATCCCTATTTATAATAATCTATTTCGTCTCCAACGAATTGAGGCAAATCTGAATAGTAATCGGTATATTAGGGAGGTTTTAGAGCCCCTGCTTAATTCCCCTTACTTCAGATCACTCCACATGCCACATTTCAGTAGCCTTGCCCGGCCACGTGTTGAGAGGAACATATTTAGAAGCCGTCTTCGTTGCGCCGCTGCTTACTAGGCCTGCATGTTCGCCTGACATATCGCCCATCGAACATGTCTGAGAAATGATCCATTGGCAACTTACTCGTAACAGTAACAATGCCAAAGATTTGTGGCCTCCCAAACAAATAGCTTAGAAGGAGAAATCAGGAATTTTTCATTTCATGCCACAGCTTGTAGCATATCTTATTGCAGTGCGTTAAGGATGCACAAAATATTGAATCCTGAAACAAATAATTTTGCTTCGTTTCTATTCGCCAAATTTTTCGAGACTTCTCGAGGTTAAGTTCGTCAACTTTCGTGCCTTGCCGTGGATTTCTTAGTCCACCTGTTGTTCGTGTTCGTCCTATCTGTCCTGGATCGGTCATTGTTCTTGAATTTTAATTTTGTTGCTGTTCGGAGAGAACAAGTCGAACAATTACTGCTTTGTCTCGAAAAGTGACAGACAGGACGGGTTTTTGGGTTAGTGTTGGACTCAAGGACCAAGTGATCTTTTCGGGCGATGCGAAAGTCTGGCAAAATCTCTATGCTTCTTGGGTAGGCTTGCCTTTGGGCAGTTTCCAGCATAACTCGACTTTATATCTAGGTTTATGAGGGATTTAATGGGGATTGTGTAGCGGTGCTAGATGCCCAAAGCTGTTACGTGATAATATATTTATGAATAGATATATGTTGTGGGAAATTTTAATTTTGTATTGCGGGTATTCTTTAATAGTTGCGTTTCAGTGATTTTGTTTTTAGAGTTGAATAATTGCAATATTTTTAGAATTTTGTGAATTGCAACGCTTAATGATTGGGTTTTTATATGATGTGGTTTCTTTCTATTGTAGGCGGGAATGGGCTAATTTGGCTGTTTTTAAAAGTTTAACGTCCTTTAACCAGGTTGGTCATATCGGACGATGAACGAAATTGGTGAAATGACGCTTAAATGATCTCGGGGTCCATGGAGCTTAAAGTTACTCGACATTCGTCTTCTCAGGATAAGGGAAAACCCGGAAAAAAATCTTATCCGGGTAACTCACCGTAAGCGAGATTCGAACTCACGACCCATTGAATTTGAGCCAGACACGCTACCACCATACTACCCAGGCGGGCAATTTGGCCATGTTGTGGGTATCTACAAAAACTAAAATATAATATAATCAATAACATAAGAATTATAAATAAAAATAACTTATTATAAAATTTATAACAAATAACAGAATAACTAGCTAAAATTATTAAAATACAAATTCAAAATCTTAAGAAACGGTTTTCTGCTTGAAGAAAAGTTTCATATCTTTGTTTCTTGTTTTGTTAATTAAATGACACGAAAGTAATAGGAAAGTCCTTTTCTATTCTTTCATAGTAGTGGTATCCCTTTCAGTGTTTATGAAACTCAAATCCTAAATTAAAAGAAATCCTAGCTTAATAGCAGAAATCCTATATTTCCGCTAAAATTTGTGCACGTATTTTGTGTTTTTTTTTTTTTTTTTTCATTCTTATATTATACTTGGTGCTTTCACTTCAATGCACTTTTACCGTAGATCTTTTACCTGAAAAAGGGTTTTATCTTGGGAACGTTTTCCTATTAACAAACTAGTGTCTAGCTTCCTATTGTGTAATTGCAAGCTTTATTTTTATTTACATCTTGTATAGTTCAAAGGTGTTAGTGGGACATAGTTATTTTTCCAGGTATAGAAGTTGAAAGGGAATTTAACTTTAGATTTCAATTTTTTTTTCCTCATTCTTCATTGTGTGGCATTTTAGGGGTTTAATTTTTTTTTTAGTACTTTCATGTGAAGAGCATTTTCGGATTAATGGTGGGGTTTATTCCTTTCTTTTCTGATCGGAATTAATTTGTTTTCTTTCTCAAAATTTTCATTTGTATATTTGTGTGGGGCTTAGTATTCTTCATGGTTAAAGATTGTAGAATTATTATTTGCTCTATTTTTATTTAATTATTCTTATTGCTTGGCAAAGGGGCTATTTCCTTATTATAATCGTTCTTGCACATTGAGTTGTAAGCTGTGCATATAAACTTAAGCAGTTTGTTCTCCTATTGGAACATGTTTTTGGTTTTTGCTTAATGTTAAATGGACAATACTTCGAGCAAGAGTGAATGTCAGGGTTTCTTTTCTTAATTATTTTACTAAATTCTGTATAGGGCATTTACTCGTTTGTTGGCATTACATTTTCCATTATTTTTCTTGGGGATTTATCTGAAATAAATATAAAGCGAAAACATTCAGTTTGTCACTTGATGGTTAATATTCAGATTTTTTTTTATTCAGATGTGGAAAATCTTATCTTGAAAGTGAATTAGTTCCTGTTTAAATAATGGGTTGTAGATTGCAGGCATTAATCTTTTAAAGACAAATTGTTATTGTTGGTGATTGCTCTCCAGCTAAATTGCTGTTAATTTTCCCAAACAAAATGTTTGGGCCAACGACTGGTCGGTTTTTTAAACTGTTCCTTATCGTTGGGCTGTCTTTCCTCTTCCCCTGAAACATTGTTTTTTTTATTCTGCTCTCTTTATTTACGGGCCTTGTGAAAGTATTTTGATTTTTTTAAATAAATTCACCGTGCTGACTGGGTGTGCAGCGGTGTGCAGTGGCACAATACACAGACTCAAAGGAATGTAGAGATTTGTAAACTTAATCATTGTTTATTGCCATGTACCTAATCTGTGGTATAACATTATTTCAACGAGGCATTGAACTTTTCATAAAAGTAGTGAATTTATGCATTCACCTATACTGGTACCAGTATTGTCAAATAAGGCCATTTTATTATTCTACTCCTGCCACTATTTCTAAGGACAATAAGTGTCAGGTGCAAGTATTAATATCTGAAGAAGCAGCAGTACCGAATACAGGTAGTAATTTCTTCAGGAGAAATAGTAGTAATACTTGTACTTCTAGCAGCTAAAGTAAAAGCAATAAGAGAACAAATAGTGGCAGGTGAAGTTAGTGTGGCACCACTACACCTGTTTTCAAACCTTGCTTTGCAAAATGATACACTTTATATGTTGATCCTTATATGTGCATTTACTTGAATACTTACCTTAATATTTATAGGAATACCTTCTTATAAGCATGTTAAGAACAAAAGTTGCTTAACTTGAATAATGTAAGAAGAAAGACGTACGGAATAAAGAAAAGTTCCAGTCACAAGGAAACCGGTGTTTGAGGAGCAAAAGATTGCGTTTTATACGACATAGAGATGCATGTCCAAGAACGTAGAATAACGATGCAGCTATATTCTGCTCAGTGAAATACAGCGGCATGTATTTATAGTGATATGTCCAACTTATGGACTTTACAGAACTAGGTTAGCTTTTACTTACAATAAGACGGTTGATTATGCCAACCAAATACTATGCAAATCCAGTCTATGAATAAGTTATATTATAAGACATTGTGAGGTTTTGGTTGTCACCTAATCTAATCTAACAATGAACAAAAGTAATTAAAAGCAGCTCATTTTCGCCTAGCTTAACAATCCCGTTTGTTTATTTATTTGCCTTTTAAGATTTGCGTACTTTAACCAGGTAGATCATAACGGATGAAATGATGTACAATTTAGCCCGGCGTCCATGGAGCTTAAAAATTACCGAGTGACTGTCTCGAAATAAGAAAAAAGCACGAAAAAACCTTATCCAGGTAGCTCACCCAAGATTCAAACTCGAGACTTCTTCAATGTGAAATAGACGTACTACCACCACACCACAGAAGCGGGTGAAACCCTTATTGTGGCAAAAAGGAAGACTTTGCGTGCCCTGATAATGAAATTGATTACAACTTAAATGCGAAGGAAATGAAAATAAAACTTTTTTACATGATTTTTGGAAGGTTTTGGGCTCCTTAGTGCATACAATCATAATTATAACATTGGTTATTCGGAAGTTTGGAAACTGTTTCTTTACATACACATCTGCAGGATTTTATAAATGGTAATTAGAGAAACAAATATGATACGGAATTGATTGTCGCATTTTAAGTTTTATCTTCTGTTTGCTGAATAAATCATGGCTGTCTATGGTATTCCTTTCAATAAATGTAACTGGCTTTAGTTATGCACTATTGCAAGGAATTTTGTAGTAGTTTTTATTTTCTGGGTTGTAGCAAAAACTATTTTGTACTCCATTGCATTCTGAACTAAACGCCAAAGCCTTCTTTTCAAGTATTATTGTATAGCTCCAATGTGTTCATATTTAACTGGCGTGTACAAGAACTCCTGGCATTTGGACTCATCGGTGGCGCCGATAGGCAGCGTCGTTAACAAAGGAACCACTGTCCACCGCTGGAAGTACCAACAACCAGTATATTTTGTTACTACAAGGCAATGATACTTAAATATTTCCACATTAAAACACTTTGGTAAAATAACAAGTTAATTTTTAAAAAATAAGCAGGGCACTTAATACTGAACCTGCAAGAAACGTTTTCTATTTCCACAGAAGAACTTGACTGCTGAATAGATTTGACATTTACACATGCAGACAGAGACTGTGTCAATAAGGATACTGTATCTTGGGTTCATTAGATAGTGGATTATGTTAATTGCTGTTTCTACTATCTAATGTCTTTGCCGAATAGTGTTCTAAAAAGAAAAAAAAAATTCTACGTATTTCTTTCAGATATTAAATATAAGTTATAGGTAGTATCAAAGGAAAATTTGAAAACGCAGCTGCAAGCTTCAGATATTGGAGTTCACCAACCTGGTTTTAAATGCTAACAAGTGCTAGTCCAATGTGAACCAATATAGAAGGTAGGCGAAGCCGCGAGTAAAAACTAGGCTCTTGTAAACATATTGGCAATTTCCATTGAATCCAATAAAAAAATAATGGAAATAAACTTGACACACATATACCCACACACTTGCTCTTTGTGTGAGCATTTAGGTTCTGCTGAACATTCGAAGTGCACCCTGCAGCTGAAACAGCTTCAAGAAAAATCAGCATAACAATTCTAATGTTCTGAAAGAAAGCTTGCATCTTTATATACCTAGCTCAATACCACGAAAATATCTGGCTAAATATATTATCTTAAGAACAGTAAATAAAGCAGCACTATATTTAAAATACAAAACTGCTTTATGTGACCAAACTGAAAGTGTTTTTTCTTAGAACCATGGGAACTTCTAAGAACATTTATCACTATTGACTTCACTCAGTCCAAAGATATTCAGTGATGCATCGCTAACTTCACCTGTCGCTATGACTTCTCTTATTGCCTTCACTTTGGCTGGTGATGGTATATGTATTGCCACTATGTCCCCTGCAGAAATGACTACCTTATTCGGTACCACTGCTTCTACAGATATTAATTTCAATTTACGTATTTCTTGTTGTGAAAATGTTCTTTCTTTCTCATCAGTAAGTACTTTCCTGGTATGTGCCAGATATGAAGCCTGGGGAAAACCTGGGAAAAGCCTTAGAAATTGGATCCCATTCACAAGTCCTTACCTTAACAGCCTCGACCACTTCTGTTCATAACTTAGAGGCTATAGCACTACCAGACCCATTTTCACGGTTGGTCCCTTCTGATAAAGCCTTCATGCTTTTTGGAAGCACTAAAAGCGCATTGGCCACTTCCTATGTCAGAAATTTCTACCAGGTGGCCCAACTGCCCCCGTATTTGGCGTGTGCAGGTATCCCTTCGTGTGTTAAAAGGAGCTGCAGAATTCATTGGGACTATTTCAAGTGTAAATATATCCGTGAAGAACTCGCCCTCTCAATAAGTGCGACCCGCTCAACGTCTCCGCTGATAAGCTAGAGGGGTAAACCGAAGGCCGCTCACTCAGTTCCCCACTGTCCAGTTTTTACTCTATATAGCCCCTTTGAGCTCTGCAACTTTTAATGAGCGAACGGGCATCTCCACACGGCAAATACGGGGCAGCTAGGCTACCTGGTATATACTTCTAAACCTCCGAAAGGCGAATACCCACACACAGGAGTGGCCGGCTTGTGAATGGGAGTTGTTGATACAGTCGAGATGCTCTTCAAGCATTCTGATTTAAATGGGCAAAACAGACAGACAACATCAAGAACTGTATTGTTACAAACGATCAATAGCTAGCTGTTCAAGGATTTTTGTAGCAAGTTAACATGATCACACAGCTTTAGACATAGACTTAGAGCATTAGTCGGAAAATAAACAACACAATTATGGACTTATGCTGAAGAATTAGCCTGCAAGTCCAAAATGTACCATAGTCAAGAGCGCATTGATTACACTAGTATATAAAGGGACAAGAATATTTGGATTCGAATAGCAATTTAGATACAACATTTTTGTATTTAACCCGTTTTGGTGCTTCAACGCGGCTTGATAAAGTTGCCTAATATATAATATAAATAAAAGCAACCTAAATACAAACTAACTGTTGTATTGAACAGAGCATTACAGCTATACTGCTGCAGTAATTGCTACAAGAAAGCTCTAGTTTAATTATCGTAATGAATATTAAAAGGTCAATCTTATGCCTGCTACAAAACATTATGAGACATACAAAACTGAACTACTCTAAGGAATGCTGCACGACAATTATCCTCAAATATACAAAACTTACTACATTCAATTGTAATTGTTCTGTTATACATAAAATATAAACGAATTAGCATTACATTACTACACTGAATTGTAAGAGGAAGTTATATATAAACTGCTATATTCAATGTTGTGAGAAATTAGAGCTGAACAACTGCACTGAATGTTACAAGAAAATTAAAATTCAGCTACCATATGAAATGAGTGCTTTAAGGAAATTGATAACTGCTTTAATATCAAGTTTTACAGACATCAACATTCAACTAATACGAACTGCAGATCCGATCTGGTTTCAACACTTTGATATGCCTCACAACATGCTCAGCGCTAGTTCGTTTCTCGGTGCAAGATTATTGTAATATAAACTGAGCCGACATTTTCCTGATAAACATATATCTGAAATTGTTCTCGGCTCTCAGCCAGATCCTGAAGTATCGAAGACATCCATCGCCTTCGTTTCCATGGATACTGAACTGTGGGGGGAAGAATTCCACTCCCATTTACAGGTAAACGGCTATAATCGATGGTACCAATGTAGAGATGAAATGTGATTCGCTCGACTTCTTTGAAGATCTTCACACAAAAGTACATTGTAACGTAGTTGAACTTGAGCAACGGCCCCTTTCACAACATAGCACAAAACTTCATTGCGGCCAACAACTACAATCTGCCAATAACTTGCGGATAATACAACTATTAACCCAATTTCTAGCAGATTGGCGTTCTACAATCTCTGGATAGCACTACTCGGAAGATATCTTTGCCGATAAGCTTTCGGCTTGTTGGAGAAGATGATACGTCTATTATCCGACAAATAAGTTTGCACATTAGATATACCTGCAGACTTCCACGGCTGTAGTCTATAGAGGTGATGGTTCCGCTCACCTTCACGTTTCACAATTATCACTAGCAATAGTAATTGAGAAAAGACCTAAAGTGCTCCATGCACATGTCTTTCTATACATCTCTGAAACAAATTACTGTTAATAGGCTTATTCCTGGCTTAGGAAACACACTAGTTTAAAATGATAGTCAAATCCTTTAAAAGCTGGTTGCCATGTGGATGAAATTCGTTTCTTTGTATTGCAGTAGTTCACAAATCCCTGATTGTGAAAAATTTCAAGTACATTAAAACTAAAACCAACAACAAGGAATATCTAAAAAATGGTCAACTCCACGAAAAAAGTTACATTACCTAAATTGTGAGTTTTGCGAGCTCTAAACTGTTTGTGTAGTAAATTTTTGTCCTTCTCTTACGGTTTACTAGTTATGCCACATACAGCAAAGTCTATCCACAATGAACATATCTTCAGTAGCTATTTCCAGAAAACTAAAAACATGCATTTTATTTGACACATAAATATCTTTAATATACGGTATTTTAATCAATATCCTTAATCCATTTTTTTAGAAAAGTAAAATTTTCATAATTTTTCCATGTAAAGGGTAGTTTGGGGTGAGGGTATTTTCCTCAAAATCTTCGCGTCATATCCTTGGAAGATACTTAACTTAAATACCAAGTTTAGTATTTTGCCGACTTTTCATTACAGACACACTGGCACTCTGTGTCTGAAAATCTAAAATGTGTATTTCCGGTGAAATCTTGGTATCGAACCTCTGGGTAGAATGCACTACCTGTTCTATAAATTACGTACGTTGAACGTGAACAGAAAGTAAAAATTCCATTAATTGGACGACGGCGAGGAAGTAATACTGGATTTTATACTTCTCACAGGTAGCTTTTAAAACTCGAATGATGTTTTGGAGTTGCGTCTATTACGCGGATGATGGGGTGTTAGCTGACATTTATGAAATCACTTACAGACTACGAATTTTTGGTTCATCCTCCCACTTATCCCTTATAACTTCTATTTTGAAAAGTCAAGGGATTTCTAGTGATAATGAATGAAAAATGCCGATATTATCGTAAGTGAAACGTCTGACTTCTTAACCTCTACCCCGAAAGTCCTCGCAGTATGTTTTTTTATAGATTCAGTGTGTTCATATTCTAATACACAGGCTTTGTAAACTGTTATTAGTATTTTATGAATGGTACTTTATGAATTCAAGGCCTTTTATAGCTCGTTCCGATTACAAAATCTTGGACTTTTCAATATTGGAAGAATTGTCCAAATATGTGGTTTTTAACATTCACCCGTATACACATACGCTCTCTCTCCCTCTCTCTCTATCTCTCTCTCTGTCTCTCTCTCTCTCTCTCTAATATCAGTATGTATTAATTTCGGTGTAAGGAGAAGCAGCATTAGTAAACGAGAAGAACATAAGCAAAAAGTAACTGAAAAGTAAGGTTATGTGTACCCTAACGTAATTATTAGCATCTTCCGTCCAGGTTATGGCATCAAACTTTATGTTCCCGTCCAATTTACCTGCTTCTACGAGGTTTAACATACTTTCGCAGTCGTCATCTCTTCCATTTTATTCTAAAACATGGTAAAAAAATCCTCTGGTATATTTGTTTGTTGTGACCTGCTTCGCAAGCTAATTCTCCATTGTTTTTTGGTTTACGAATTCCCCACCTGCAGCGCTTCCATCGAATTCAGAATGGCAAACTTTACGTTCTACAAACTATCCTAGGGGGTTACTAGAACGAAAGTGTTGCTTATCGGTCAGATATAATTATTTAGTGAATAATTATAGGCAGGCTTATCGGGCCATTGTGGAACCAGCCCTTAGTCTTTGAGTTTTCTAAGAGGACCTTACCCAAAATAGACTAAGCCGCTGTGAAGTGTGCTGATGATGGACCTTTTCTGTAGTATTTAGCGCCCGCTTTTACTACTTGTGGCACCGCAGGCGATGATGATGATGATGATAATGATGATGATGATGATGATGATGATGATGATGATGATGATGATGATGATGGAAGTGAAGCAACTGTTCGATTCACCGGCTCCAGTTGCCAATGCTGGCGACTTCAGCTGCAAGCAGCGGAACTGAAATTCCTTCATCACCATCCATCGCAGTCACATATTCTACCACATCTCACGCCCAACAACATCGTTGTATACGCATCACGTGAAGCCACCATCCAGTACCGGGACGCATACCTCTAATCACTGGCTGGACATTGGCCTGGTATACAATGTGCGGTCACACTTCATCCTTTTCACTGTCTCTGCCTACACCTCAGATCACTACCCGATCCTCCTATCCTTCCCTGGTATTTTGACGTCGAAGTCATCCAGACCCCTTCCACCCACCACAGAAACACACTGGACCACATTCATCAGGCTTTTGGAGGAGACCCAGTTCCTCCAGTAACAGTACCAAACCCCGGAGGACATAGAGGCCCTCGTGGAAGCCATCTCCAGACGCATGCTCGCCGTTGTAATGAGTTCACCTCTCTGACCCAGCCCGGGCACCTTTAACAAGGACCCTCTACCCCAGATCATCCGTGACATCCTGCTGCAAAAAAACCTCGCTTACATATTCGCTGCCCTGCAGATCGCCCGGAGTACCGACATCTTCAGGAACTCCTGAAACTGAACTACGAGATTTCCGAAACGACTGTTGTGAAGTACTCATAAGTACCCTGCGTGTAGAGGATGGCTCTCTTTGGCACATATCTAAGACGGTGCTTAGCATCCCACACCGGATCGTCCACTATGCCAGCCATTCAAGGAGAAGGCGGAGCGCCATGTCACCTACCTAGAGACAACCTTCACAGCGATGGTTGCCCTTGATACTGAAAACATCCACGAAGTCGAAAGGGACGTTCAGTTCTACCTCGACCAACCAAAATCTGGCTTCATGATCCTGGAATCATCGAGGAAATCCAAGACCACATCAGCTCCTTCCACCTTACAAATCTCCCAGGTTTGACCACCTGCCCAAATGCGCCTTGATGACTCTTCTGCCTCCATGGGTGACAGCATTCATTAATCTGATTTACTTCATTCTCATTCAGGGATACTTTAGAAGGTTGTGGAAGTACGCCAAGATCATCACCATCTGCAAGCACGGGAAGGATACCTCCTCCCTGCCACGGCATAAGGCCATGCTGCACCAGCATAATAAGACCAGGGCAATTTGGGTCTCAGCCACAGCACTCCACGCGGAATAACTCTTTGCGGCAGACCGACGTAGTCTAAAGCGCCTTTTACGAAAACAGTTTCTCTCGGTACTGCTGCCAGGGTCTTCGACAGTATGTGGTATGAGAGTCTCATCTCACGACTCATTCAATACCTAACCCTTTTCTATCTAATTCACCTAATCAACTCCTACCTCTAAAACAGAACCTGTTCCATATCCCACAACGGCATAGTCTGCTAACGTCGTCTCATTAGAGCCCGTGGTCCCAAACATAGCACCAAGGGCCCACGCTTTTCCTTCTATGCATCTTCACTGCCACGATGATCGATGTACTTGTTCGCCGACGATACTGCGGCCACCTCTACATCAACTCGACACAGAACAGCTGCCTACAGAATCCAACAGTATTCCGATGACCATGCTGCCTAGTTCAAACGGTGGTGCCTGTGAATCCCACCACAGAAGAGCCAGATCATCACCTTCAACGGCCGCCACCTGAGGATAATCCGCCCAAGATTGGTTGGAGAGGAGGTCTATTGGAGATCATCTGTCCAGTATCTTTTGGTATTTCTGGACATCTAGCTGAAATGGAGGGACCACATCAACTTTGTTGCGAACACGATTAGCAAGAGGGTAGATATGCTCTACCTTCTTAACAATACAGGCTCGGCGATGTCCGAGTTGAACAAACTTCTTCTCTACAAACATGCCTGTGGCCTGCTATGACTTGCGCTGCATAGTTTGCGGCAGAGCTGCTAGATCTCACATAGACCGACTCGAAGTCCTACAGTCCAGTTTCCTTAGAACTTCCAAAAACCCCATTTGTACCCTGCAAACGGCATAAAAATCAATATCTGAACATGCCACAACGTAGGAACACATTCATCAGCTTTGCTGCACCTTCTGGCAGCACCTGCCTCAAAATTTCAATGCCGTAATTAGCGGTCAAGATAATTACGACTTGGAACCAGAAAAGCGCTGCAAACGCCACTGAATTGTTCTAGGCAACTAGCAGAAACACCACTCAACATGACAACAGAACACCAATCAACTTTCTTAAATAATCTCCTGTTCAAATATCCTTCAATACCAACTAATAACGCTATTATCGTCCCCAATCAATAAAACTTCATGTCCACAAGCGGGCATACTTCTGATGTGGAAAAAAGCGGAGGGCGGAATTAAGCCACCCTCCGACGTCAAGCATTGCTGCCCTTGCACGGTAATTTCCAAGAAGTACGTGCGAAGTTTAAATACATAATAGTGTCCTTTATGTGAAGTTCTTTAAAGTAGCCGAGACAATCACGTTCCATCTCCTCGTTGGCACCGCCTCCAAGGGTTACCTATCCTTAACTAGAAGTGAAATTCTTCCCCCTCAGTTTTGCTTCCGTGAAGATGAACCCGATGGAAGTCTTCAGATCGTCGGAGTTTGAATCCTTCACGATCTGGCTAGAAGCTCGAGAACTAGTTCAAGTGCTGTACTTAATGTTTGTTGAAAGATGCAAATGAATTGCTGGACTTAAAGTAGGAGAGCATTTGTAGCTTACTTACTTTGATGAGGCTTGCTGCAATGCTGGAGCACGGAGACACCACGGTTTTCAGACAGCGGTCGTGCACCACGAAGTTGCATACTGCAACAGGAAAAAAATACATTTTATTTTGTTTTGTCAATAATTCACTAAAGAGATATACAAAAAGTATAAGTATATTTTATTACTATGTATATATATCCATTTGTGTGTGTATGTGTGTGTGTGTCTGTGTGTGTGTGTGTGTGTGAAATGAGATTGCTCCGCAGACTTCATTACTTTTCCTCAATTCTACATCATGTCATCGACATAGGAAAATGTGATGAAAAGAGTGAACGAATTAATGAATTAGGGTAACAAAACACAGAGCACTTAAACCTTATTGTAGACATTGACACACGCTAATGTTTATTTTGCACACAGAGAAAACACCCCCGCCCCCGCAACATTCAATGATCAGGTCAAACCCCACGCAACATGAGGTGATATTTGACATTACAAAAAATCTGGTTAACACACAAATCGTTACGCAGAGACTAGGGTCCAAACTTCGGTACCGGGCCGCCTGGGAGATACGCAAAGATAAGCAGCCCCTTGGCCAAGTGCAAACACCGCCCTATCGAGAGATAACTGGAATCTTATTTCGGTTTCAATTCTCCCGCCTCCAGAATCTTTCTAGAATGTTAGGGAAGTTTCTATAGTGATATTAGCCTCTATAAAAGCGAGCATTCGTGATCAAGTCAATAAGTGAGCATGTCAGTCAGTAACAGAGTAGTGAGTGATTCAGGAGTGTGCTTCTGATGTGTCATAAAGTGCGTTCTCTGAGCGAATGACGAATGCTGTGACATATAGCCGTGGACAGAAAAAAAAAAGAAAAAAAAAAGAACTTCGTTAATCTTCGTACAAGCTGTGTTCGCAATGCACATGAAAATCTGTAGAATGGTCTGTAATAGCGCAATGGTTAACGTATGAATACTGAAAACAGATCACACAATAACGTTACTTTGGCCGAGAGGTTAAGAAGGCCTTGCTTCGGTTCATTAGTTCCCAGATTACAATCTCACCCTCCTTGTCATTTTTAATGTTTGTTAATTTTATAACTGGATACGTAGAACATAATATTACCTTAATATAACATTTATGTTAAATAACTAAAAAAGCATGTGTAAATAAACTGTTATCTTCTAAAAGTAACACACAAAAGATAAACATAACTCATATCGAGTGTCTGCACCACAGCCTATATAACTGCCCTCAATCTTCGGGGAATAGACAAAATTAAATTTCTGCAGTAATGTGGACGAGAAGCTACAAGATCCCAGGCTTCCTGAATTTGTGCCAAGAAGCCATTGTTTGTGCTTTGCTCCTCTGCAGGTAAATTGGAGGGCAGCTACCTTATCTCAGCCCACACATTCTCAATAGATGAAACTGAGCTGTGGTGAACAGAGAGGCCAGTCTACCATTCTGGTATCCCGACTCTCTGAAAACTAATTTGAAACCTTTTGATATATGTTTACGACATCTCGATCCTTACAAATTCAACAATTCCATCAGGATATCACATTTTCATAGACCGAAACAAAATATTATCGAGTATTACCATGTATTGCACACCATTCGCGTATCGTCAAGCTGCCAAAGAACACCTAGACCGCCCCTTGTTATCCTGTAACAACACGGCACAGATACGCGACCGTGATGGAATTGTGAAGCCACTATGTTGCATCGTAATGGAACTTCTTTGGACGATAGACTATCACCTTAACTTAGGTGTGGAAGAAAATATCAACTCTACTCATAATATCACGTTATTTCATTTGGGTTGGCCTTTTCCTTTTGGATCGATTTGTGAAGTGTGTGCTGAGTTATAAAAACAAAGCAAAGTTCCCACCTCCCAAAAAATCAAATTTGCCCAAAATTGAATTTCTAAAACTGTTTCAAACATTGATTTTTATCAACTCTTTTAGTATTTTTTCATACTTTACATATTTCATTTTTTCATTGAGAGAGAACTGTTCATGCCTAATGCGTTTGGTCCTCATTCTGCGCATCACGTACTTTCGTGTGCAACATATTGCTGTTCTGTAGAATAAACCCTTAAAGAAGCATCACAATAACCGTCATATTAACTATACGGATGCAACGTATGAAATACGTATAACTAAAATAAATAGCTGCTATGTGTTGATATGACATCATAAAAGGAAAATGTTTGCTACATGCGAACCTGCAACCCAACAGAGGAGTAATCCACGTTTTGCCATAGCGCTACAGTGAACACACATGGAAGTTGGCTGGTTTAGTAATGCTGTACAATACAAACTCCATCATGTTTGGTGTGTGAGTATTTTTAGTTGATATTGATAGTTTGTTGTTGAAGAAGCTTAAGTTATATATTTGATTATGAATATTGATCATTTGGGTTAGTAGTAATATTACGATTTGGAACTTCTGACACTTGTTGCTGTCGCTACACAACTGTTTCGCGGGTGGTGTACACAAAGCGCTGTGCCGTGTAGAATTTAGACGAATTTGGCGTTCCAGAGATGGCTTATTTTTTGTCCTCGGTGTACATTGAGTGTTATTATTGCGAGAAACTAAAAGATGTCTTGTGTCCGGCTCCCCAGCAAATGAAGCATCCGAAAGTAAAGGCTATGTTGTGAGCATTTTGTCATGTGGTTAAGTCCCAAATGGGTAAAATCGAACAATAAGTGAACTGTTACTGATAACCAAAGGAAGCTCCAGTGTGCAGTTGAACTAGATCACATTAATGAGGAGAACTGAGTGAAGTGACCGTTAAAAACTGAACAAAGTTAAAGTACGGCAATTTAAATACTCAGTAAGTTTAGTGCATAAAACAGAAGAGTTGAATCTAACACAGAGGTATTAATGTGTTTATGGATTTAAAAATTCTAAGTTTGGAAAAAGGGAGTACTACTGCTACTGCTGCTGATGATAGTGATAATGATGATAACAACAATAATAATAATTCATATTACTGAATTAACCTGTATTACACGACATATAACTGGTATACCATTTTAACATGTAAAGAAAAGAAATTAATAGGAGAGCTTGCTATAATGGAAAGTATGTATCTTCCAGACACTGATAGCACATTTACCACTTGGGTTCGGAGTTTGGTTGCTCGAGTTATCCTTTAAAACAGTCATCTGCTTGTACAGAAGACATAAGTACTTACTGGACTGATTTGAAGATTAACCCCACTGACATTAAAGCAGACCTCTAACTGTGACAAACGAGCTCTCAAAAGTACGACGTTGCTATAAATCTCGTAGTAAAGTTTCCAATATATTGCTCTCTTTTAGGGCATACAAACATGTGCCAAATACTGTAATCCAATTTATAGGGGTTTACAACATTGAAACCTTAAATATGATTGAGGGAGACATTGAGAAATAAAAATCTTGAATCCATATAGTGATATGATTGACGGTATTTCTGAGCGCTTCTCCATTTTTACTTTCTCTAGCATGTGTACAATGTACATAGTGGATAGAAAGGTATTGTAAAAAATGTAAATGGCGTGTTACTTATGGACGCTCTTTAACTGCTGTGGTTCTCAGCGTCCCATTCTAAATTGGGAGTGAAATACCGCTTAATTTTGCTCAGAGGCCTCTCTATCATGCTTGAAGTTCTTTTACGTGCCTTAATCTACGACACGGGACCAACGGCTTTACTTCCCTTCCGAAGGAAGCCATGCTAAAGATTTTTACACCCGAAAAAATTTCATCGCCCTCCACCGGGTTTGAATCCACGACCTTTGGTGTATGAAGTTAGCATAGTAACAATTACACCACGGAGGGCGACTAAGGTATTGTGTTCTACCCAAAAATTCGATACCGAAATTTCACGGTACTACACGTTTTAAGACCAACTGAATAAAACAAAAGCATTTTACAGTCATGTCCTTGTGTGTGTCTGTATGTGTATGAGTATGTGCGTGTGTGAGTGTCTGTAGGCAGCATAGCTTAAAAACGAAAAGTGGGTTAAAAACCAAACTTGGTATTTAAGCTCAGTTTCTTCCAAGGATACCACAAGAAGGTTTCAAGAAAATCCTTCTGCCCCCAACTACCCTTTACATCGAACATTTTTTTGAAATTATGATTTTCCCAAAAATGACTCTAACGAATTTTATTAAACTCCTTTGTTTTTGAGATATATTAATAAAAAGGAAATATTTATTTCAAATTTCTGGAAATAGCTCCTAAAGACCTATTTATTCCGGATGACTTTTGTATAAGTCTTGCATAACTAGTGAACCGTAAGAGATGGACAAGAACTTGCTGCACAGACATTTAGATCTCGTTAAGGCACACGATTTATGTCATATACGGTTTTTCTTTTTTTTTTGTAGATTACCTGTCTTCGAGGTATTCCCAGCTATTGGTTTTAGTTTTAACCTATTTAAACTTTACTTAAATGTGAAGTCGATCATTTTTCGTCCCTCTTTTGTTCACTCCTAGCAAAAACTTTCAAATTTTTCACCTGGCGACCGGCTTTTAAAGGATGCGACTAATGTAATTACTGATTTACCTCCTATTTACAAAGAAGCACGGAACAAGACAAATGCTGGCAATGCTTATTTCATTAGCGTCGTGTAGATTAAGCAATACTCTTTTGTAAGAAAAGTTGTTTCGAACATTTAGAGAAAATCATGTGAATCAAACACATAAGGTGTTTTCCCTTTCCTTTTTGCTCCCGTTTCTGTAATGGTAGTCCAGTAGTACTGCTATGCAGCAGGCTGACATTTTTATATAAGGGCTATCCGATTCTAGAAACCTTCAAAACAATTCAAGGAAAATATTATGCAAGTAATTTTGGCTGGAGATTTTAAAGGAGTTTCATTGATATGGAGAAATAGAGTGAAGATACATAATTAATTGTGAAAGTTTCATCAATAAGTTAAATACGTGCTTGAAAAGTCGGCTATGCAACAGTGAAATACATATCACAGGGTACTGAAATCAAATATGTTTTCCTATCAGTTATGGAAATGATACCGCATCGTGGTTATTCTATCGATTAATTTGGCCAAAATTAAATTATGTAGTAGAGTAATGTTTTCCATTGGAGCTGAGCTATTTGTTTTGGGGATGGAAGGTTTGTCTGCTCTTTCATTTCCCAGAATCCCCACATGACCCGGGAACCATCTCAGCTGAACTGAATTATGGGTAGCCAGTGCCCTGGGATTTTCGACATTCTAAAGTCAAGTGAATGTCATCGTCTTACACTTTGCCATGGGCTAGCTAAGATAGCAAATATCTCTGTCTGAAAGACTGTGGTATATTTCCCCAAGCTAAATTATCAAGTGGTAGGTCACTAATTGGTTTTCTTCTCTAGGCATGCAAACAACACTAAATTTGAAAGAAATCAAATTGTGAGCCTCTTTTAAAAAATCGATTACTGCCTTAGCCTATTCTACCCTTTTTAAAACAACAGTGAATGCCTAACTGTGTAATGAAAGTTTATCAATGTTAACAAATGGTAGAGAGAAGAACTATACTATTAAGAATAATTTGTAGAAGTTTGACAAAGAAAGTCATGTGAACGCAACATAAGTTTATATAACTTAATTGAAGTCTAGCGCAAAAATTATTGTAAGCCACTAAGGGTTGCATTATGGCGCTGATTCATAATATATTTTAATACCATTATGTCAATAAACTTGAAGTTATGTAATAAACTTAGAATGACGTTTTGTTGGAGTTTAAATTCCCTATGAATTTCAATTGGCTTCCAGACATTTTTAGAATGAGAGGTTTTTTATAGGGAATTGGCAGAGTATGGATAAAAAAAAATTCTATGACAAAACTGCTTATGCCCCATGTGCAAATACCAAACACAACAAAACGGATATCATTTGTAATCTCTGTCATTATTACCAGCCAACTTCCGGCAATTTGGGCAGAAAAATACTCAACATGGCTTATTTTCTGTACAAATAATTTACATTCCATTGTGGAATCATTTCTTCGGGATAAAAATAGACATGCTGAGAAATTAGTTTGGTCTCCCACTTTTACACACACACACACAAAAGCACTACTGTTTACCTAATCAACATTCTCATTGTTGTGGATTGTCAAATTCATTTTGTTTTACCCTCCTACCTATATTTAGAATGTATGCATTCAAAAAAGAAAGCCATATAACAGATACATGCTGAAATAGTTTCCATTTACAAAAATGTCTTTGAAAGCCTACTCTTTTTCACAATACATTTTGATTTCTCTTGCATTAAGAACAAAGCATTTAAAATCAGTATTTCTAACTATGTGAAAATTTTGACAACACGAGCAGCTATGCTCTTCCATTTATTAATAATCTTTTGTCATTTCAGTGCTAGCTACAATGCAAGTGAATTTTGCTTGCCTGTCGAGTGCTTCCAAAAACTATATTTTTAAGTCCGTAGCTGCCAGCACGGTCGCAACTGGTTTTTTACCAGTAGAGAATTTATATATGATGTAGAAAACTAAAAAATCGTAATTAAAATTCATATTATGGAAGAGGCAAAATAAATGTAATCAACGTTGAGAATTTTAAGTTCAAACAAGGAAAAAGGTGGGGACTACAGTGAAAATCGCATATGGTAAACTGTTCAGTGTTATAGACCGAAATACAAGTGGATAAGCACTTCTATTTTCTCCACCCTTTCTGAGATTGGAACAGATGTGTTCTAAAATGTGTTGTCGCAGGCTTATACATATGCAGCATTTTATTATATTTTCTGCAAAATTAGAAACTTGATTAAATATTCTGCTTAAATAAACATTAAGTAAGCTACTACTAATAAGTAAGTACTGCTACCACCACTACTACTACTACTACTACTACTACTACTACTACTACTACTACTGCTGCTGCTACTACTGCTACTACTACTACTACTACTACTACTACTACTACTACTACTACTACTACTACTACTACTACTACTCATACTGCTACGACTACTACTACTACTTTGATTACTACTACTACTACTACTACTGCTGCTACTACCACCACTACTACTACTACTGCTGCTGCTACTACTACTACTACTACTACTACTACTGCTACGACTACTACTACTGCTGCTGCTACTACTACTACTACTACTACTACTACTACTACTACTACTACTACTACTACTACTACTACTGCTGCTGCTACTACTACTACCACCACTACTACTACTGCTACGACTACTACTACTACTACCACTACTACTATTACTACTGCTATTACTACTACCGCTACTACTACTATTATTACTACTATTACTACTACTACTACTACCACTACTACTACTATTATTACTACTACTTCTACTACTGCTGCTACTACCACCACTACTACTACTACTGCTGCTGCTACTACTACTACCACCACTACTACTACTACTGCTGCTGCTACTACTACTACCACCACTACTACTACTACTACTGCTACGACTACTACTACTACTACTACTACTACTATTATTACTACTGCTATTACTACTACCGCTACTACTACTATTATTACTACTATTACTACTACTACCACTACTACTACTATTATTACTACTACCACTACTACTACCACCACTACTACTACTATTATTACTACTACTACTACTATTATTACTACTACTATTACTACTACCACCACTACTACTATCATTACTACTACTACTATTATTACTACTACTACTATTACTACTACCGCTACTACTACTATTATTACTACTACTACTATTACTACTACCGCTACTACTACTATTATTACTACTACTGCTATTACTACTACCACTACTACTACTATTATTACTACTACTACTATTACTACTACCACTACTACTACTATTATTACTACTACTACTACTACTACTATTACTACTACTACTAATACTACTACTACTACCACTACTACTACTATTATTACTACTACTACTATTATTACTACTACTACTATTACTACTACTACTACTACTATTACTACTACTGCTATTACTACTACTACTATTATTACTACTACTACTATTACTACTACCGCTACTACTACTATTTTTACTACTACTACTACTATTACTACTACCGCTACTACTACTATTATTACTACTACTGCTATTACTACTACCACTACTACTATTATTACTACTACTATTACTACTATCACTACTACTACCACTACTACTACTATTATTACTACTACTATTACTACTACTACTACTACTATTATTACTACTACTGCTATTACTACTACCGCTACTACTACTATTATTACTACTACTACTACTATTACTACTACCACTACTACTACTATTACTACTACTACTATTACTACTACCACTACTACTACTATTATTACTACTACTACTATTACTACTACCACTACTGCTACTATTATTACTACTACTACTACTACTATTACTACTACTACTATTACTACTACTACTGCTATTACTACTACCACTACTACTACTATTACTACTACTACTACTACTACTACTACCACTACTACTACTATTATTACTACTACTATTATTACTACTACTACTATTACTACTACTACTATTACTACTACTGCTATTACTACTACTACTATTATTACTACTACTACTATTACTACTACCGCTACTACTACTATTTTTACTGCTACTACTACTACTACTACTACTACTACTACTACCGCTACTACTACTATTATTACTACTACTGCTATTACTACTACCACTACTACTACTATTATTACTACTACTATTACTACTATCACTACTACTACCACTACTACTACTATTACTACTACTACTACTATTATTACTACTACTGCTATTACTACTACTATTATTACTACTACTACTACTACTACTGCTGCTGCTACTACTACTACTCCTACTGCTACGACTACTACTACTATTATTACTACTACTACTATTACTACTACTACTATTATTACCACTACTACTATTATTACTACTACTACTATTACTACTACTATACTACTACTATTACTACTACTACTAATACTATTTACTACTTTTATTACAACTAGTACTACTATTACTACTACTACTATTACTACTATTATTACTACTACTACTACTATTACTACTACTATATTACTACTACTACTATTACTACTACTAGTATTACTACTACTACTACTACTACTACTATTAGTACTACTATATTGCTACTACTATTTACTGCTTTTATTACAACTACTACTACTATTACTACTACTACTATTACTACTACTATATTACTACTACTATATTACTACTACTACTACTACTATTACTACTACTACTACTATTACTACTACTTACTACTACTATTACTACTACTACTATTTACTACTTTTATTACAACTACTACTGCTACTAATATTATTATACTACTTCCAGTATTACTATCATTGCTACCGTTAATATTACCATTATTACTACTTCTATTTCGTGAATGGGTAAAAATGACACAGTACATTCTTTTCTGGTAATTCCGGAAATCTAAATAGTTCCCTCTCTCTCTACTCTAATGCATTAATAATATTACAACCTACTGATATTACTGCCTTGCGGCTCATCAGAGAAGCACAGAGAATACAAATTTTAAATTGGCGAAGAGAATATTCGTCTTGAAGCTCTCACAAGGACATCCCGTGAACGATACTACTATAAACCAGTATAAGAAAAGGAGCATATAAGGTATGATATGATATATTTATTTATGCTAGCCTGTGTACAGGTGAATATGACCGGTGTTCAACTCTGGCTCTTTACCGGTCATACTCATATTTTACAATAGTTTCTTAATTCTAGTTTGTTGCACCATTTTTTTACTTTATGTAATGTCCATACCCATTTATCTTTCACCTTATATAAGAATTGCCCAATATTTTTTACTGTTTTTTGAAACATTTCAACTACGCTACATTTTTATCTATCTTAAACAATTTCTTATTATTATACTCTTTTCTCCAAGGCAACTTGGGGCGTTACAAACTTTATAAATTGGATGACTGGTGGATATTGCCAGATATACAAAAAGAGAAAAATGTTACCGGACACAAAGAACATCGTTTGTTCTAATATTAGAAAAACAGGCTCGTTTTAGAGACTAAGAAGTAAACGAAGCACAAAAGAGAGGAATAAAGGTAGGAAAGACGTAGAATAGAAACGAGCAAGAAGGAAAGAGTTTTAAGAGCAAGAAAAAAAAATACAGACAACAGCAGCAACAACAACAAAAAAGAAAGCAATCAAATGCTCTCAACGAAGCCAGAAGAAGCGGTGAAGATAGTCACTGAAATGTCAATAGTGAAGGGTTGAGAAAGACAAGGATCCACCAGTTTGGTTATATGCGGCTGCTGAAAGAAAGTATAACAATTGGTACGTAAGATAGCACATCATGAGTGTACTACCACAGCTAAGCACACAGGCCAAAATCGTCGGATAACCTTGGGGAGCTTAGCGATACCTCTGCCTCAAATGTGACGGTTTGGTGCTGATGACGAGTATTCAACCCGAAGGTCACTCAATGAACGGGACGGAATTATGAAATAGATCGTAACCTAATCTCGGGTTCTAACAAGAATGATACCGTGGTGGTGCTGCCATTTCTCTTCCGCGGGATGATGATGAAAGGACACCCAAATCCTCCCAGCGGGAAAGGTAATCTCCACGCTGATATCGGCTATCGGCAATTGAAGACAGGAGCACTAACATTGCGCTAACGGGACGGACGGTTTGGTATTACTTTCAACAAATATTGAAATGTACTTTTAGTAAGCACGTTATTCAATCTAGACCGTTTAATGATAACGTATCCCATGATTAGGACATATAACCTTCGAAAGTATTGCATAATACTCTTAGCCTATAGTGAAAATGATCATTTACTTTACAAACTAAAACTGTTACTGTTATGGAAATGATAATGTCTAATCTCAAAATGTAGATGTTTCTACACGGACAGAGCAAACGCAGAACAGGATATCCAGCCGGTTTATAATGAGCCTGAAAATGACTGGATATATTATCCCTATAAGTTTTGTAATCATTATGTTTGCATTAGCTCAGAGCTGAGTTGTAAGTATAAGTATTTTACTTGCAGGAATTTCAAGAGCACATGCAGAACCAGTAAGGGCTTAGTATCATGTAAAACGTTTTCAATCATCATATAGGAAGCTTGTTTACGATTTATTGCAATAACCCTCTCAGAATCGAAAGAATAATACGTCCGATTTTATTTCTTAAGCACCTTTTAATGCCTTTTATTACTAAATACGGCACCACAGTTTGTGAACACTGATGATAAATGAAATTAAAGTAATATTGGGATAGAAAATTTGGAAATTAAACGTTCCAGGTCTACAATAGGTTACCTATCTCGGCATTTGCCGGTTATGAGGACTGCGAAAACTTGGAAATAATGCTCAGTTAAGCAGGATATTCCTGGTGAAATTTGAACCCTGGACATTTCACGAGTCAGTGGCTAATGACCTCAGTTACTTGTGCTGATGAATATCCAAGTGATGTGCTTAACTATATCTCTGTTTACTCAAGCCTCGATGTCAACAGAGAACAGATCCCCTTCCTTCATATTGTGGCAATGCGGTCCACGCGGGTGCCCTTCTTTCAGTTCAATGAGGCACGCGCCTGCGAGAGCTGGTATGTGAGACGTCGGAGTTGGGGACCGTGAAAACAAGGACGAGTGCGCCGCAGATGTAACCAAACTTCTAGGGTGTGAGTCCCGTGGCTTCTCGAGTGTTCTGCTTCGAGACATTTCCAGAAAACTTGTGATGTCATTTTCCCTTTATAAAAGCAGGGAGGATTCAGTGTGTGTTGTGTTGTGATTTGAACTGAGTCGTGAGTGACTGCAGATATTTGGAGCAGTGGGGCGCGAGCCATGGATGGTGTGCTGCCACTAACTGTAAACTGTCTTACGTCGAAGTGAACTCAATTGTTTATCTGCAACGAATTGTTAGTTAATAAAGTCATTTGTTACATTGATGTCAGGAGTGGGATACTTACGTCGCGATTGAGAAAACGATGAAAAGTTTGTTAGCTGAAATGAAAGAAATTATAACTGGAATGGAGAAGATGATGGAGGAGAAGGTGGACACCGGCATGGAGAAGATGAGAAATGAAATAGCGACAGTGAATTCCTCATTAGAGAAGGTGCAGACGGAAATGAAGAGCGAACTGAAAGGGTGAAAACGAGGAAATGAAAACCGGAATGGAAACGGCAATTAGAATCTAAAATCGGAACATTCTACCAGAATCGATCAACTGAAGCATGAGAGAGTTTGGAAAAAAATGGAAGAGCTTAGAGAAACGGTGAAAATCCACGACCAACGCCTGGAAACCGTAGGGAATCGAATTAATGCCCTGGAGGGAAGAGTTGACAGCGACACTAAGGAACTGAACGCTACGATAGAAAAGGAGCTCGACGAAAAGGTGAAAGATTTGAAGGTCAAGACGACTGGACGCGATCCAATATCTGCGCGCATTCAGCCACCTTAGAACGACGAGACGTCAACTTTTGAAGTCTTCCGCCGCCGTCGTCACCCACAATCAATTGTCAGCAGAAGAAGAGGCCGCGCAGCTGATAGCAAGTCTCCAGGGACGGGCAGCAGAAGTGTAGAATGCAATCCCAATGTCGGCGAAGTCCGCAGAGATCTAGGAGGCCCACCAGAACCACTTCGGTAAGAAACGCTTGTCTGCGGCCTACCGCGGTCAACTTAAGGTGAGGCTGCAGCAACCAGGCGAGACGATGCAGGAGTTCGCTCTAGCCATCGTACAGCTTGGAACAAAATCCTGGTGCATCTGCCACCTACCTACGTGTCGCAGGAAACTACCTACTCCTTCTTTGACGGGATGCTTGATGCCGAGATACGACTGCGTCTGATGCTCGACGACTATAAAATAATCCAGGAAGCGTTTGCGGTAACCCTCAGAATGGAGACGGCCAAGACAACAGTGGTCCAACCTCGAGGACCAGGAGTTTTCGTTAAGACAGGGAGAGGGATACAACCCAAAGACGACAACGACCTTCAGGTGTTGTGTGCTGGAGATGTGACGAGCCAGGACACCTAGCGAGGAACTGTCCGCACAAAGATGACGAGCAGCCGGAAAACGAGTAAAAACCGGCGTGACGAAGGACGTCTTTACCACTCCCTTGAGTGACGCTACGCGCCCTTGGCAGAAGATTGCCGACAGCCTAATCACAGTTGGTTGGATACAAGGGAAGCTGCGACAGACACTTATAGACACAGGTGCGGCCGTCTGATTACAGTCAGACCAGATATGACGAAGGGTTTGCTGACACGAACATCCAGTCGGCCTTCCCAACTGGTGACGGTGTCGGGCGGCATCCTACCTGTGGAGAAGCAGTCTCTACTGTTTGACACTGGGACGGAACACTGTGAAACTATGAGTGTTCGTCGCGAGGGTGACTGAGGATGTGATATTGGGGTAAGATGCCCTCAGGAGCCTCGAGGCGACGGTCGACGTCGTTCGGAGGGCTTTGCGAGTCGGCCATGACGAAATGGCGCTCCGGAGTCCACAAGACCATTCCGCGATTTGCAGGGTGAACCTGAAGGACGATGTAGTTGTGCCCGCAAGAAGTGAGGAGGTGGGGAGGGCGCACCTGCAGGACCAAAGGTCCAGGATCATGGTTCGGGACAGGAAAACATCACTAAACGGACTATGTGTTGCTAACGCCGTGCGACAAATCCGACGAGCCAACATCATCGAAGGGCCTAAGGCCTGGTTGAAAGACTTGCTGAAGAGGGTGACTGACCATCTGACTTCACAATTGAAGAAGGTCCGGCATCTACTTAGTCAATACCAGCCCGTCTTCAGCGAAGGAAACTGGTATTACAGTCGCACTAACCGAGTACTCCACAACATGGACACCAGAGATACGCGACCTATACCTTAACACGAAGGTATATCTGAACATGTGAAATGCAGTGCAGTTGGGTCAAATGGTATGTTAGAAATAGGAGATTTGTATTAGAGGCTTAGAAATCAGGTAATCACCTGCGTACCTCTGCCAAATCGCAAATTCTTTTGGGCTTTTAGCTTCGCAGGTTAAACAAATCCTCAAAATGATAAATTAGAAAATTACGCAGAATCATAGGAATATCCACACTTGTAACCATTACTTACGTGCCCTTAAATGTTAGCAACCTGTATAGTAATATTTCGGAAACTTTTGTTTAGCTACCAATCTTCAAAAAGGTGCTTTGAGTGCAAGAAACACCAGACCTCACTAGAGAAACATTCAAACCTCGTTCAATTATCGCTCGGTTTCCTCTCACTCCTCAAATGAGTTTATTTTGTTTCTTACTTTCTCTAGACGTATATAGTGTATCAAGAAGGTATTGTATTACGCCCAAGAATTTGATAGCAAGATTTCACCGGAAATATATGTTATGGGACCTCCTCAGTCCAAAAAAAAGTTTAGAAAAATGTCCGTGTGTGTGTACCTGTGGGCAGCGTAGCTAAAAATCGAAACGGCCGTTCAATACCAAACTTCATATTTAAGTTCAGTAGCTTCCAAAAATGCGACACGAAGATTTTCAATTAAATCCCCCAACCCGCAACTACCTTTTATTAGGAAAAAATTTCGAAAATTTTGATTTTCTTAAAAAATGGCTCTAACAATTTCTCTTAAAGTCTTATATGATTAAGATATTTACATGAAAAATAAAATGCATATATTGAACATTCTGGGAATAGCCTCTGAAGACCTCTTTATTCTGGATGAATTTTTTAAAATTTTGCATAACTAGTAAACTGCAAGAGATAGACCAAAGCTTACCACACAAAAAATGTGGATCTCTTAAGACACACAATCTATGACACATTCATTTTTTCGTGGAGTTGGCCGCTTTCGACGTATTCCTTGTTATTGGTTTCAGCCTTTAAATACTTAAACTTTTTTCATTCGAGAACTTTTCGACTCCCGGCCAAGCAAAGAAACGGATTTCAATCCCATAACAACCACATTTTAAAACATTTGACTATCGGTTAAGCCTAGTGCATTCCCTTATTTCCCTTCTCCTTTTAAGGAACTAAGTAATAAGACCGTTTCTGATAGTTTTTATCTTGATTAGAATGAAGTACACAGAATAATTAATTTGGTACGAGATGTAGAGAAACTCATGTGAATGGAACACATCAGAATGGTTTTTTTCTTCTTTCTTTTCTGAATGTGATATTGCCACTTAAATGAGATTTGAGTATGAGTGGTTGCTAGTGGAGGCTGTGTGTAGTCTTCTGGTATGACATGTAGCATGTGAGGAAATTCCTCGTTGTTTTTAACAGTTTCACTATTTTAATACTAGACAATAAAATTATAGGTATTCTCCACTCATGGGACTTGATTTATAGAAAGCTTCTTCAAATTGAGTAACTACAGTTTTCACAGTTCTATCAACTTTAATACTATACAGAAAATATGCCTGATACATTATCCTAGGCTCTTTCTATTTATCTAGAGCCGATGTGTTGATGCATTAAGCGATATCTTTTTTCCCTTTATTACATTTAGCTTTAGATTCAGCAATTGCAATCACAACCAAAGAAACCGTTGTGATATTCCCCGGTATAAGCTCTCGAGGAAATTTTAATTGCGTCAGGCTACTGCTTTGTTTAGGGAGGATGGTTAAATTTCGAGAGAAGGTATATATTATAGTATCACTCTCTTTTCAAGTGTATCCATATTTTGTCTGAAGCGTAGTCCCAAACTTCCGTTCCTGACACAATAATTGCATGATCGATCGTTAGAAGGGTAATTTGATATAAGATATTTGTATCGATGGCCTTCAAGAGTAGAATCTTATATCTTCGCTTCTGACTCAGTTGTATAAAATTAATGATTGACCTCTGAAAGTGTGATCTGATTTTTTGATAGTGTTTAACGCCCGCTTTAACTACTTATGGCACCACAGGCGGTAGTGATATATGTGATTTGTATCGATAGTCTTTGAGAGTTGAGATAGGCTAGAGGAACTTATAGAATAAACTCATACAAACAGTGTCTACATTCAGATGGATTGAAGAACTGAGATGAATATCACACCCCACAATTAAAATGCTTAGTTTAAAAATATTCACTAGCTAGTTTTACTACATTACTCCAATGCCAACTTTTTTACTTCCAGCAAAGCCTGAAAGAGGTCCAATTGATCTTTGTCAAAAAAAAAGTCAATTAAAATAAAACATTGGAACTCAGTTTTCATATCTCCCTTTATTTGACGAGTAACTCCTCATGAACATGTCATCATCTAAGCTAAACTTAAACGCATATGTATAAGTTATAGTATATGTGTACGTAGAATCTCTATTCTCGCAAGTTTACCACTGTACCTAAACGCAATGAAATATGTTACTGTTCTTATGTTTAATATAGAATAAGAGATATCAATATTCAAAAGTGCAACCCCACAGTGACCTTAGTATAAAAATGGAATGAAGGATTCATGCAGATAACGTATGAAAAACTACCCTTTCTAGTGTAATTTATTTTTACAGATTATTATATATCAGATCAAAAATTTTGTATATTAGAAGTTGTAGGCACCAATAACTATAAATGACAGAATCAAAATTCTTTCAATAGAATGCTCCCTACATTTTTCACTTAGCAATAATTTCAAATAATTATTGTGAAAAAAGAATTTGCAAGTTTAAAACTATCACAAATATACATAATTTGGCAACCTACCACTATTTTCAGCTACTTATGTGACATCCATTCTTATTGTGTCATCCCAAACTAAGTTATGAAAACCCTTAATTAAAGCCATAGTGATTACATCCCTCACTGGTGGTCAGAGCTATCGCTGCGAAAAGGACAAGAATTATCGATCTGCAAAATATATCCATGATTGTTTAGTGTTATTTAATGGTCTTGCAGTGAGTGGCCACTCACCTCACATTTAACATCATATTCACTCAAGTGAATATCTCTGGTTATCATACTTCAGTCATACTTCAGTTGACTATCAGCGTTGCACAAGTAAGGATATGCCCGAAAGTCAATTATTTGGAATTTTCAGTGATATCGGAACTTGAAAAACCACTTTTATCAAATTGAGTCCGTAGTCTGAAAAACTGAATTATTATGATAAAAATCCTATGAAGGGGTGAACCACTCGGTAGTGTGTTTTAAAATGTTATAAGTTAATTGGTTTTTGAGGGTGCGTTTATTTGGAATGGAAACGAACCTAACTCAAATCTACCACAAGCATTCTTGAATTCATTATGGTGCATTTTGTAATTTCGTGGCATGTTACGTTTGCAGGAGAACTTCCTTGACCTCTCCTACTTTAAAACAATAATATTTGATTTGGGAGTATGATAATGTTTCCTTGCTTCCTTTCCCCGTCTCCATATTGCGACATCGTCGTGTTTGTGATCACAGTAGAAGATTAATGTGCTCTGATTATGAGGCACTTGTAATTGATGATTGTCGTCTCATTCTTTCTATGAAGTGCTGGAAGATATATTGATGTTCTTGTCCACTTCCGCTATTCAGGAATCAATCTTGTCGTCTTATTAGAGCTGAGATATGTACTAGAGATCTCAGAGTGTGATCAGTAAAAAGAAAGAAGGAAAAAAAAAAGGATAGTGAAATAACACACAAGAATTCCTAAAACGATTTATTGTGTTCGGTTAACGTGTTAAAAATTGTCGATGAGCACAAGTTTTATAAGTTACTAAGCCGTTTAGTATAAATTAGGCACTTCTGACAAATTAGAACTGAGTGCACGAAGCTGTTGTCGCTCTTACTTATGTACCAAATTATTTAATGTGCAAGCAAATGACCTACATTTTCACTATTGGCTATTCCTTCGCCAAATATTCGTTTAAACACAGCATTTTTTCAGTCCTTCGGCAGGTCGTTCTTCACATGGGTTGACATAAAGAAAAATCCCCTGATCTTACACTTAAATAAGAAACAACCTCGCGTTCCCACAGTATCCCTTATTTGCTCGCAATTTGGACAATACTCTCTTATTCCATCCGGGGAATAACAACTTTCTTCCCTACAATATCTACGCTTATATCAAGGCTTTAGATTTTCTGACAGCGAATACTTGTACCACTATGCATAAAGAAACGCCACGAAAACAGTTAAAATATGCTCAAATCTACATTGGTATGTATTAGTTACATAAAACCTAATTTACAAACTACGCAAATACTGTATCGATGAAACTAAATTAACCTGGAAAGAATTACAGGGTCCTCATGTCCCGCTACGTACGCAGCAATGCTTGGGTTTAATCATTGAAATTAACATGATCGTGACTTCTTTTGCACGCAGCAGCCACCACGCTTAAGACTATAGGTAACGACTATAGTTGTCTAAGCCCCCTACAGTGCATTTAGATACGATTTTCAATTTGTATCCCCAAAATCGGAAGGTAGGCTGCATTTTTGCCTACAGCATTTTCAGTTAATCCGAACTAATTTTCATCACAATATTAAGCATCTATGTTTAAGCCGTAGTTCCTGAACTCAGCAGTTTTGCTTGGTAAGTCGACGTGAGCGCGGACATTTGAGAGGAATTAGGGCTAGTGTTACTCAACGTTGACGACAGTTTTGAATACGGAAAACCTTCGGAAGAAATGTTGCCAATTTCTTTAAAACCTGTGACGACGGAAGTACACCCTAGCAGGTGGTGAACCTGCGTGTCACAGTTAACGAAGAACATTCCATTTGTTCGAAACAGCGCTTTTGTTCTCGTCGCGAGGTTAACTAGCTGAGATGCTTAATTTTTCAGAAATCGAAATGGTTTAGATCCATAGTGATAGTTAGGCCCACTTTGGAGCTTGACTTTTTGAGCATTTGGCTTTGTACTTGGTGCAAACAGCCATTTGCAAGAGTGGTATTTTTCGCTCTCTTTGATGTTGTCAGCTTTGCCCATTTTATATTTCTTCTACCTATCAATCTCTGAAAGCTTCAAAGCTTCAATAATACCCTAAAATATCTCTTTGGGACAAATTCAAATTGTGAGTACACCATCACAGTTAGCTTCGCGAAACCCGAAAGAAATCCCTATTTCGAATGAGTGGTGTGTTCGTTATAACTACGCTCATGTATATACCTCTATTCTAAGACGTTAGATGACAGTATAAGTCTTCTAGGTACTCCAGGTGAACTCGAATGACACCAGAGAATATAAACCTAAATTTAGTGATCTCCTTAGCGCGGTGGTGGCGCAGCTGCTTACGAAGCGGGAGACCTGGGTTCGATTCCCGCTACCGGCGTGGGGATTTTTCCCCCGCTGGGAGACCTCGTCCGGAGTACACTCAGCCTCGTGAGGTTCCTGGGGGGCCAATATGGAGCTACTTGATGGAGCTTTAGGGTCCTCTGAATAAACAAGAAACACTTCTAGAACAAGCCCCGTGTATGAATCTGTGGTTACCAAACTTGGTATTTAAGTACAGTATCTTCCAAGGATGCGGCACGAAGATTCTCAGGAAAATGCCCCCATCCCCAATTAACCTTTACTTTGAACATTTTTCGAAAATTTTGATTTTCTCAAAAATGGCGCTAATAATTTTGATTAAAATATCATATGTTTAAGACACTTTTATGACAAACGAAATGTACATCCTGAATTTTTTGGAAATAGCCCTTGAAGACCTCTTCACTCTGAATGACTTTTGTATAACTGATAAACCATAACAGACAAATAATTACTGCACGTAAAATGTAAATGTCGTTAAATACAAAACTTGTGCGATATACTTTTTTGTAAACTTATCTGTTGTCGATATATTTTGTGTTATTAGTTTAAATTTTAAGCTACTTAAACTTTTCTTAAATGAAGTCACATTTTTGTGTCTCTTTTGTTTACTCTTGGCAGGCAAAGAGAACGGAATTTCAATTGTTTTATGTAGCAACTGGCTTTTAAAGGATTTCACCATCGTGTTAGCCTGGTTTATTCGCTTACTTCCCTTCATCTTACAAAGAATCAAGTAATAAGATTAATTCTACTAATGTTTATCTCGATTAGTATGATGTAGATAAAAGAATAGCCTGGTGCAACAAAGGTTATTTGCAGAATAGCTAGAGAAAGTAATGTTAATGGAACACATTAGATTGCTATCTACGGGGTGTCCTTAAATTTCAGTTACACCTTTCTTTTATAATTACTCAAAAACGAAACATCATACAGCTTTCGTTTATATGTCATATGAAAGAAGATTTCAAATGGTTTATTTCTGTGTTCACAATGCTTTGATAGTGGAACCATGGGAAACTCGACATATGTCTACACGGTACTGAAATTCTTGCCATACTCTTAAGAGCATATCCTTTGATGCAGTGGTAGCAACTTCTTTAATCCTAAGCTTGAGTTCTACATTTTGTGGCAAAGTTGGCACATGCATACTATCTTTTATATACCCCCATAGGAAGAAGTCACAGGGAGTTAGATCCGGAGATCTGGAAGGCACCTGTGAAAACAGTTATCATTATTTTCTGCTCTTCATATCCAGCGTTGAGGTAACTCATTGTTCAGGAAATTACGAACGTCATGATATGGAGTGGGGCCCGTCCTGCTGGCACAAGAAATCATCAGAATATTTTTGCATTTGTGGGCACAACCACTGCTGTGTCACATCCAGGTACGTATGGCCAGTTACAGTCTTCGCTGTGAAGAAACGTTGTCCATTAATTTTCTGCGATGGCACTGCGCAGAAAACGTTTACTTTGGGTGAATCACGCTCGTGTGCCACAAATTCGCAAGGATTCTGGGTACCCCATATTTCACAGTTATGTCTTTTAACTCTTTCATTTGTGTGTAAAGTTGCTTCATCACTCAAGATTGTGCGATTCACGAAGTTCTCATCCTCTTCCATGAATTTTTGCACTCGGATACAAAGCTCACACCGCAGTTGTTCGTTGTTTGCTTTCAATTGATGCAAGAGCTGCAATTTATACGGCTTCATACACAGTCTCTTACGTAGCGTCTTATAAAATGTCATACGTGGTATTTGTAGCTCGCGTTCGAATTTCTTATGAATGACTCTCACACGGTTAACGGCCTCCCCACTTACTGAAGGATGACCACTTCTTTTCTTAGGATACAGGCAACCAGTAGTAACAAATTTATCAGGCCAGGCATAAATGGATTTCCTGCTTGGTGCTTCTTTATTGGGGTACTTTGTCCTAAACTTCTGTTGCACATCTGTAGCACTCTTGTTTTTGCAGAACTCCAACACGCAGAAAGCACGCTCTGCACCAGAAGTTGCCGTCTTTAAAATACGCCAACTGCGGCGAATGTGGAAACTACGAGCACTACCTGTAAAATAAATAAATGAATAAATAAAGAAAGACATGAGATCCTCTTTCATATGACATATACACAAAAGCTCTTTGATGTTTCGTTTTTGAGTAATTAAAAAAGGAAGGGTTACCGGACTTTGACACCCCGTAAATGAGAGCTGGATAGACAACGGTTGAAGTTGCGAATTGCACGCAAAGTATAAAAGGAGTTACATAATTCCGAAAAAAAAAAAAAATGTTACTTAAGAAGTCACAACCCAGTGAAATTCACCAACACCTAACTGTTCCTTCATGACTGCTCTATAGTTTCATTTGCTGATACAACTGCTCTGATGATATTAATACCAGCCACTATTTCTAAAATGTTCCCCATATTCAAGATGCGGCCATTGTTTGTGTTAATTTCAGCGGTTAGTTTGGCAATGTAGAAATAATAATAATATTAATAATAATAACTGCCGAAACTAGTGTTCTGTTACAATAAAAATATCAGCGACCGCAGCAAAGTCATGCCGACTTTAATATCCATTATAGAGCGGGGAAGCAAGCATCTGTTCAAATTATACTACAATTTATTCAGGGCAATGATAAGAGGATATAAAGAACTGAAATTGCTATTATATAGGAGGAAGCCGTTAAAGTTATTTTATTGCTCTGTATGCTAAAGTAAATGTCTATAGAATGTAATTACGATAAAAGGATTAGAAACCCTTGAGTTGGAACGCCATTTATTACACAAATATGTTATTAGTGTTTTTCTATTGATGTGTATGTTAAAATGAATGTTTATAGAAGGCAGTCATGATACACCGATATGAAAGACTTGAGCAGGTATGACATCTACTTTACAAAGATGTTGTTAACGTTCTTCTATTGATGTGTATACTAAAGTAAATAGTTAAATTGGGCAATCATGATAAATGGATATTGAAGTGGCATGCCATCTACTTTACAAAGGTGCAACTACTATTTTATATAGATGCGTGTGCTAACAATTTATTTTTACTTTCATGGTGCTTCACTTCACAGTGCAATGTTTTATCAAAAGATGTGTCTATTGTTATATGCTAATTAGCAGAGGCTAACAACTAGTAATATCTTGTGTGGTGGGCTTCCACATTGCATAAATAAAGAGTATTTATTTACCATTGTAGGAGTTAAGGTCATGAGGCCCTCTGTTCCACTCTCCTAGACGGTACATTAAGATATAGTAAAAGCCTAAATAAAAATAAATAGATATTAAAAAGGAAAGGAAAAAAGGCACTATAACAAAGTGGTTTTAAGCTGAATATTCATACAGGTAAAAGCAATTACTCTAAGGAGTTTAATATTTAAATTTGAAATACCAATTGCTAGCACATGGTAATAGTAGCAGTAATGATGATATGATGATGATGGTAATAATAATAATAATAATAATAATAATAATAATAATAATAATAATAATAATAATAGGACAGGACAGAATATAACTATAATATTGTACATTCAGAGTCAAAGAAATTCTTCAGCGGATTTTGTACCGTTTTGAAGCGTGTCCTACACTAGCCCATCGGGTATGGCTACCAATCATAATAAGAAGTCTGTATGACAAACTGATTTCACTCACTCTACACCTTTCTAATTTAGCCAATACGAGCGAGAGCGTAAACATACATTATGTTTCTGCGCCATTTAGTAACCCTTGTTCTGGTTATTGGCGTATGTATCTGTTTAGCAGGAGGCGCACCCTTGTACCGCAGTCTAAAACAACCAATCATAGCTTTGCAAGGCCACGTACAACGATAAATAATGTGACGTAGACCCCAGGTGCAGTGAAATTTTCTTTGGCACTCTTTGCACATATATCTACATTCAGATCATAATTGCTAGAAGTAATAACGTCAGACACGGTACTTGCATTACCACATATCTAAGTATGCCATATATAAAGCATTGCAAACCTCTGCTACAGCTCTAGAATGTGTTGACTTTCACCTTCACTCACATTGACATCTTGGAAGCTGAGTCCTGAACTACGGCAGCAGTATTGGGAGCCGTATGAAACGATGATAAACACTTCTTCTACGTAAGCCATTCACAACGTGCCACAGAGGAGTGGATGGTATTTTATCACTGAAATTTGCTAGAAAGCTATTATCCAGGTACTCTTTGTAGTAATGTGTTAATTTTCTTTCGAAACTGAGAACAGCTCAGTATCAGGAGTCTATTTATTAAGGTGTTTATTAAAACGTATAGGAATTAGTTCATGTACTTGCAACTTGTCCTACAGACGGCTAGTATAGAAGAAACGATTAGTTCTAAACTGAATGTGTTAGGCAAAAATGTTGCTATACGATACCCATTAAGTGTGCTTTGTTTACGAAAAGATCTTCATTTGTATTAGTGTTTTTACGAAATTGGCCCTCACAGTTTCGAAACGGGAAACTGCATTCAAACACAGAGAACTTTTACTTTTTGTGCACAGAGGATCAGTTTTCAAATTGGCAATTTATTAAACAAAAATACTCTGACATTACAGCTTACTCAAATCTAATTCCGTTACAACACCATCCAGATTAGTATGAGCCCACTACTTTATAAATAGTAAGCTTTTCGGAAGCAGTTAAATCTACAAATCGTGCTTCAAAATTAATATGAACATCATGAGGTAATTTTGAATGCACAATGTATTGGAATCACAAACAGATGTATAGATCTCAGTTTCTTTATAACTGAAGGTTCCTTTTAGACGAAAATTCGATGTGAATTGTAATTATTTCTGTGGATATTAATAATTACTTTGGAATTCAAATGTGTGTATAAATAATATCCATGTAAGCAATAATTCTTGGACGACATACCTTGATTTTAAACTTAACTGTCGTAAAAATAAAACATAAATGATCACTTATTTAACAAGTTCATAAAGATCATAACCGTTTCACAATTCATACTTGTGACTGAGTTACGCTGGATCAGAACACTGTAAAGCTATTTTTACAGCTTCTGAAATGTTTTACAAAACTGAATAATAAAGTGACAAGAGATTACTTTCAATGGGTATAAAGCAGTATAAAAACTGAGTCTTATTAACCAGCATGTATAGGTTGTAACAGTCTTTGGTACAAAGGGAGAGAGAGAGAGAAACAGAGGGAAAGAGGGAAAGAAGGAGAAATCATCTGTTGATAAATTTTAATCTTAACTTAAGGATATTTTTCAGGAAAATTTTCACTACGTGAAATGTATTATTTTCATATATTTGGTGACCACGAGAAATAAAAAATATTAAAAAAATGTATGTTTACATAATGAATATATAAAACACAAGTATGAGTTTAATACATGCCAATAAAATCTTAAATTAAAATGCTGATTATTATCGTAGGAATAAGAAGAACACGAAGATGTAAATAATATTGAACAATAAGAAGAAATAAAGCTAGAAACTGAAAAGATCATAACACTTTTGGCCGGTGCGGGTGTTTTGTATCGCAGGTATTCTTTTACGAACTGTGAATGAGGAAAGGCTCAGAGAAAGATGGGTGTAAGAGGATCTTGGAGACAGAACAGGCTGGAGTACTGTAATCCGCGTGAAAGACGAAGAAGACAATCCATTGTCATGAAACTTTCTGCGTTTAAACACAATTGCGAGAATTCTTGGCCGAGATCGAATCTAGTACTGAAGTAACTATCTCACCAATTACTTAAATTACAGTATTTTTCACACCGTAAGACGCAATATTTTTCGTTGTAAAATGCTGTGTAAAGTTTCACTGCGTCTTATGGTCCAAAGTTCAGGTATGAAAATTAGCTAAAATTATCGGTAGTTTCAACAATTCATGGATCATTAGCAAGGGAATGTGAGCCTTGTGGACTGTACATTTGCTACCGAATTGAGGTTCAAGGTTCAACATAGTATTAAGCACCATTAGAAGAAAATGATCCTTAATGACAGACATACCTAATAACAGTTTTGCCCTATAACGGGTCAAAGAATGCGATAGTAAGGCAATGTTTCTGTCACATCCCCTTTCTTTTATGTTCAGTTGCCAGGAGCAAGTGTACCGTTGTGAAAGCGACATTCAGTTGTGAATTTTTCTAAACTCTAGTGTCTGTATACCATGCCATCTAAACAGAAGAGATTCTGATACAGGGTTGCATTCAAATTAGAAGTTGTGCAACATGCAAAAGATCACGGTAATAGAGCAGCAGAAAGGCATTTTGGGCCACCACCAACTGAGAAAATGATCCACGAGTGGCGAAAGGAGGATTAACTGACGACGTTGGGAAAAGACAAACATTATTGCAGTAAATTGGCCGTAGTTAGAAATAGAATTAAACAACTGGGTGACAGACCATAGGAATAATGGCATCACAGTATCTACAAAATGATAATCTGTGAAGCAAGAAGATGCGCCGTTGCAAACAACATTACAGATTTTGCGGCATCTCCGTCTTGGCGCTATCGCTTTGTGAAGAGAGAAGGACTTTCCATGCGCATTCGTACAAGAATCGCGCAAAAGATGCCGACCGAGTACGAATCTAAAATTCTGGCGTTTTATAAATTTGCTATTAATGCAAGGAAGAAATTTCAATTCGAACTCAGTCAAATTGGAAACATGACGAAGTTACCCTTACATTTGACGTTCCATCAAATAGAACGGCAGACAGCAAAGGTTCAAAAACAATTACGATAAAAACATCTGTTGATGAAAATACCCATTACACCGGGTCCTATCTTCCATGTTCAAGAAAAAGGTTGGATGGACGAGAATGGGATGAAGCTGTGGTTGAAGAAAGTGTGGGGTAAACAACCTGGTGGCTTTTAAGAAAGCCATCTGTTCTTGTGTATTACCAGCTTAGAGCTCATGTAACAAGCTAAGAAAGGAGGGTTAAGAACTTGAAGTCACAGTTGCGGTTTTTCCTGGGGATCTTACAAGTCAACTGCAGCCATAATTGGTCTCTATTAACAAACCTTTCAAGGTTGCAATGCCAGAAGAATGATCCAAATGAATGAGTGCAGGGAACTATCAACTTACCGCTACAGGCTGAATAAAGAGACCAACATTCACACAAATTTGTGAATGGGTAAAAACATCGTGGCAGTCTGTGAAGAAAGGCGTTGTAGTGAAATCATTGAAGAAATGTGGGACTAGCAATGCACTTGATGGAACAGAAGACGATGCACTATTCGAAAGAATTACTAGTGAAAGTGAAAATTCAGATATGAGTGAAAGTGAAAATGAAGTCTAAAGAATACTTCTTGTTGTGCTTCAAAACAGAGTGAAATGTATGCGATACCTACATCATGTAAGTAATATAGAATAAAACATTCATTATTTTTATTTCAACATTTTAACAAAACTATGACTGTGTCTTATGGTCCGAGAAATACAGTAAGCACTCACGTGTATCTATCGTATCTTGCAGAAAAGAGGGACACGGTGGAATTTTTCTAGCGATGTGTATATTACCTTGAATTTGTTTAACGTTGGTCCTGTGCTGCTTGTATTACAGGCTCAGCCTCCCCAATGTTGTGAAAGAACTGCGAATGTAAGCACTTCTATAAATTACTTGGAACTGTAATGGCATTAGCAAGGCATCGCTCAGAAAATCCATCAGGGATTTGCCAATTCGTCCTGCATCTGTTACATGGACGAGGTCTCTTTAATATCGTGTGAGGCATATTTATTTTCTAACGTATCGGATCTCTCGTACATGTAAGACAGCAAGTTGATAGATACATTTTTAGTATAAAGTATTTCTTTCCCTCAAGAGAAATATTTGCAGTTAATGTTTAACCAAACATGAATGACGGACATGCTGTCGGGTAGAACCTATTCAAGTGTTCCGCCCACAATACAGAATGTTCATGATGCAAATGGAAGCAAAGGGTACAGTGTCAAGAAACCCTCTTAATCCATTTTGAGCAGTAAAGTCTGAAGCTGCTCTTTATATTTCTAGGAATAGGAGCCACTAGTACATGTATTTTGTGTTATTTCCTTAATAGTGTGTAATTTTCAAAAAATATTTACCATATCAGTGAAATAATTATCATTTGACGTTTACTTGTGCTTTGGCATAAATATTTTAGTTTGATAAAACACATCTAGGACGTATCTTTACGTGGTTCAGCTATTATACTCTATTAAGCTCTTAAATAAAGTGTATAATATCCTAAGAAGTTCCGTGTCCAGCAGATGATATATCCGTGTTAACAAGCGTCATATTATTTACCTTGAAATGAAACGGTATTCTGAACAAAGGAATATGAACATAATGAGGCTCTAGGTTTATTTCAGCGACACCCTGGGTAAAGGATGTGGCGTCCCCTTCTTAAATCGATGCTCCTTGTATTAATCTAGCAAAAACGTGAAACAGAATAAAATTGTGTAATTTGCTAACAAAGGTACCATTCATTATAATTGACATCACCGTTGCTAGCATTATTTGACCTGCATTCATTAAGTAACTAATTATATGTACAAAGGAAAGGGAAACTTTTCAGAGAGAAATAAGAAAGGAGAAAAAAATTTACATTAAAGGTTTCTTTCTTGCCTTAGATTGAGCAATTTTGGTAATGACCTCAAATAATTCTATTTTCAATATTGTATCCTTTTCAGGGCACATAAACACAAGTGCACCCATTTTACTGGATATTTTACTATTTTGCTCTCTGCTTATGTCGAAAAACCTTCCTTCTGTTGTGTAGTTAGAGACTGGTAGGTAAAAGAAGGTCCTTAAAACAATTTATAAGTTAGGGAAGGTACTTTGAAAATGAAAATGTTCATTACAAGAACAAAATTCTTGTACTGTTACCAATGTGTAACCTGATGTTTATATGGAAATAAGAGAATTGGTTTACAAAATCACTCTTAATGTACGCTGATGGCCTTGTGTTCATTTTGACTGCTTGAATGATATTCTGGTTTGCTACATGAGGTATTAAGACAAAAAACTATTTCAAACGGATTTCTCAGAACCTCATATTCGTTTTTCCACGTTGATAAGCTAGCTATCAGTGACTGAATTCTTTTGAGGATATGCCTGTCCTGATTTTTTTTCTATCTAGAGTATGCTTAATACATTCGTCTGTATCACGATGTGATTTCTCCTGACCTTTCTATAATTCGGCGTTGCATATCCACAGTTAATCAAAACACATTTTTCATATTATTTCGAATTCATTCCCTTTTCCTCTAGAGAACCCTCATAAAACTTATATTTTTGTAAACTGTTTCTGCACTTATTTGTCCTGCGTAACATATCATTCAAGAATACACAAAAAGTGCTATTCCATAAGTGTGAAACTTGAGATCTAGGCCTTCAGCGTCCAAAGAAGTACACAGAATCAGGGAGCTCTTCAGATAATTCTTTTAAGGCCTTTGAATTGTTTTATAGCTTCGTACCAATGACTTGGTGGTATCTACTCTGGTAGATCATCGAGTTGCTGATAATTATTTCAATGCAGCAGTTAGTTTTTGATTAGGATACTTTTTCAGAATATCCCTATTGTGATTGATAATGAGAAAAAACTATGTAGCTCCAGAAAGCCAAAACACACTACAGCCTCAGTGGAACAATCAGCTGCTGCAGTTTTCTCATGATTCCATAAAGACAGCACAGGGAGCACATTCTTATGAAGTGCGCCACTTGTGTCTAGCTTGGGGTTCTGAGTAATACTCCGCCATACTAGATGCATTATCACAGATCCAACAAGATTGTATATATTAATTCAATTCTACAAGACAATCCATTACAGTGACTTCTAGAGAAATACATGGTAGTACAATTCCGTAAGAAATCTTTGGAAACACACATGGTTTGGAACTGCTTTAATAAAAAATATTGCAGCGCCTTAGCCAGTTAATCCTAGTGAGAACAATCAGGAGTAGAATTAACAATAAGTGAGTAATACTGAACATATTTAGCGTCTTTTAAAATGCTTTTGTAGAACATACTTTCCCGATAGTTTGAATAAATTCATCATATGTTTGATTGGATAAGTACGATTCATAACCATTATCTTATTGTCAATCGTTATAATAATGTGTACAGGGAAGGGCTTTTATTCACTAATCAGTTCTAGGAACTCAAGACAAAAACCGTTGAAGGTGGACTCTACCAGCACACACATCATTCCCCAGAAGAGAAGTTTGAGCTCAGCTACTATGCTGAATGGGACATTTCGCCAGCACTTACGCTTTTGCTTCTTGTGTTGATAGCATAGCATTAACGTGTACTACATGTTTATTCCAATGGGACTATTAGAGATGTTTAATCAAATCGCTGTTGTGATTCTAATCATTCACTACAATTGAAAATTCTGTTTCTTTATTGGTTTTAACAGACAAACAGCCTTTCCAGCGGACTGAGAGAAAAGCAGGCATTCTTTTATAAAACTCTCCCCGTTAGGGAGTATACCTCTAAACTACTCGTATATAACCTATAAATCTGTGTATAAACTATTTTGAAAATGATTTGCGTTTGTATAACAATAAACGGTTCAGAGTATGAAACTTTCACTCGCAAGTTTTGTTTGAGGGGACACTGCAAGTTATTGGAATCTCCATTTGTATCTCAAATGGAAGTATCTTCTAATGAAAACATAATGGAAGTATAATTACCTTATTGATTTGTAGAGTACAAGGGTATCTTTTGCTGTTGTTGAGTCGGTCTCTTCTCACTTGTTAGTTCTTATGTTATAAGCCGGTTTAAGATTTTCTAGACATTAAAGCAATACAGAAGTCTGAATTGTCTATGAGCTACAGGCAGGGAAGTCACAAAAACGAACCAGGCGTACCAGTTTTTACGGTCTTAGGGTTTGTAGACTGCACTCGGACCGTTCTAGTTGCCTGTCAGTGACCCTTGAACCCCAACGTTTTGCATTTTCTGCAGTTTAAGTAAATAACCTTAAGCCGGCTATTTACGATTTTCCACGCCTATTATATATATATATATATATATATAGGCTCTTCTGGTTTACCAAAGTAACAGTGGATCTCTTCATTGTCGAACTTATAGTGTGTTTCTGAGTTTCTTATTCAGAGATAGAATTATAAATGGAATTTGATCCTAATTTTCCTATTTCGTTTTAGTAATTTTTGGTAATAGTTCACTGTTTTGACCACAAAACTTGCACTTGGTTTCTTAATAACTTTTCCTCATTTTAGTGCTAATACACTTTAGTTTTATTCTAATATCATTTTAGGAATTCTTTTCAAGTCCTCCTATGAAATAGAAAACAGGTTTTTGTGAATAAGAAAGCTACAGTCACCAGATTGTCATCGAAATATAAACCATTATGGTACTCTTTTTGGTACCCTCTGGGTTTAATAATGTGCTTCCCAAAGGCGATTCAGCCAAAATTGAAATTGAGTTGGTTCATATTGAGTTAGTGAGCAAAGCCTATTTCGTGGAAATTCGGTATATTCTTATTTTCGAAACTCAGGTTCACAAATATAGCATAGTGCTTCTCCAAATTGTCCTTTATTTTAGACTTATGACATTTTGAATTTACGTTTCCTACTTTAGAGAGCAGGCTTGGGGAATTTCCCCCCCCCCCCGCCGGGGTGCATTCAGCCTCGTGAAGTCCCTGGGGTGCCAACTGAGAAGCTACTTGATATATACGTAGCGGCTTTAGATCGAGAAGACTGCATTAACTGGCCAGGAGGGACTAGAGGTGCTGATCATGTCTCACCCTCCAGCACTGCACCCCATTCATGACGCCACCGGGCCGAGTTGGGGGATACAGCGACCGGGCGGTAGGCCAAGATCCTTGTGGACGTCGTGCCATGGAGTTACGTTTACCTTAGAGAGCAGCAAGTTTCCACACCACCATACATATTTACATACAGAAGAGAAAATGTACTTACTGAGCGAGAATATAGTATTATTTTCAATTTCATTTGTGTAAATGTTGAACACCTTACATCATATTCTTCGTTCGGTACCAGTGATAGTAAATTCCAAGATACTTTTATCTATACCCTAACTGTTGTTTTCCAAATACACCGAGAGGCCAACTGCTATAGTTGGGAACACAAGTTCAAGGAAAAACGCTAATCACAGACGGAAACCCGCTCAATTCGCATGCTATTAATGCCGCTGTAAGGAGCATACATATCACTAACATTTATATTAACCCATTAGTACTATGTGTTTCATTTAAGCAACAGCATTTACTTCGTGTTTTAAACTCACTATGTTGCACGCAAAGCATTTTGTGGTGGTGGGAAAATACTTATCACATTTCTGCAAACCTGCAAAACACTGTAAGAATGCATTTTGTTGAAATGTGTGGTATTTACGCTTATTTTGAAATCATATAGTATAATTTTTTACGGAAATATGGACATACGTTCGGAGTTAGTATAGTTTTGGATATTGGTATATCAAATTGTACGTTATTTCCGATACCAGGCGTGTTAGGGTAACTTTACTTCATATATGGATGAAGCAAATAATTAAGGCGCTTCGTGAAGCACGATGATCCAAGGAAAACTTAGAGCTAAGAAAGGCTAAAATAATGTAGCATTTTAAACACAATATGAAGAAAGTTCTATCTAATTAACAGCTCGAATTAACTAATAGAGTAATTCGAACATTCAAACCAACAATAGAAGCCTGTAAACTCAAAAAGCCTCTTCCTTTATAAGCGCATTCTTCACGTTCATTAACAATTAAATTTCAGCAGCAATGGTTGCATTTATTCAACTAAATTCTGAACAATATCAAGACTAAGTGAGAGCGAACAAAAAGTTATTGATGTTTCATTCTTGCTGCAACAGTGGACCATCTGTGTGTACAATAATCCCCCTCCCTCTGGAAATTCTCCAATGTGTAGTTGTGAACTCAAGATTTTTATACTGATCTTCAAGTTATCCATTCTGAAAATAAATTTAGATTTGTAATTGAAGCAATGAGACTAATGGACTGAAGTAGAACTGCAAATAGTATAACTTCAAGTGTTAGTGAATACAATGGCAAAATACCTAATCTAAAAATAAATAGATAAATAAAACATATGATATTCTACCAACAGACACAGCAATATTGGTGAGTACTCATACGGTGGTCTTTGTTTATTACAACTCAAATTAACTCATATGTTCTATGTGTATTACAACATATTCACTCCTATTCTTTTCAGTGTTATTATTTATGTATTGTGTTTTCATAACATTTCTCTCCATTAGTGCAATTATGAGTCGAGGATAAATCGTTTACCAGCGAAAAGCTGACTTATGTAGGGCATGGCTACGAGTACCAAGTGTGCATAGTTACTACCCACCAATGTTAAACGAAGCGGTTCAGCACTGTAAGTCTCCAGCCAGGGGTCAGAGGACTAGTTTCTTCGGCCAAGCAGCCCCTTTCCATGTTTACTAAACAGCGTGAAACACACGCGCTAATCCGGTTGGTCTCCAGCCAGGAGTCAGAGGACTAGTTTCTTCGGCCAAGCCCCTTTCCATGTTTACTAAACAGCGTGAAACACACGCGCCAATCCGGTTGGTCTCCAGTCAGGAGTCAAAGGACTAGTTTCTTCGGCCAAGCCCCTTTCCATGTTTACTAAACAGCGTAAAACACACGGGCTAATCCGGTTGGTCTCCAGCCAGGAATCAGAGGACTAGTTTCTTCGGCCAAGCCCCTTTCCATGTTTACTAAACAGCGTAAAACACACGGGCTAATCCGGTAGGTCTCCAGCCAGGAGTCAGAGGACTAGTTTCTTCGGCCAAGCCCCTTTCCATGTTTACTAAACAGCGTAAAGCCGTAAACCACACGTGTTAATCCGGCTGACACTTCACAATTTAAACAATTGACTTAAAGTACCAACTTATTCTTTCTAAGAAGAACAAAAACATGGAAGCTCTTTTAACAGAGCACGCCCTACCGTGTGCGATGCTAATCTTGGCAGATGGAACACATGCATTACAGCTAGTCCTAGGCGGGGTGATTAGTTCTTGCAGGCTACAAGCTCGGAGGTAAGGATCTTTCGTTCGCCCGGCGGCTTAAAGTTGGACCATTCACAAAACAAAGATGTATGCTGTCATATCTTGAAACTTCTTAAGTTGGTACATTATATTTAATAATGATGATATTAAGATGACATTGTTAGTCCTACTGCTCCTGGTATTTACATTATATTTAGTTTATGCATATTTGAATAGGTGCTTATGTTGACTTAGGTTTAACACTCGTTGCAGGCTTAATGGCATATTGTGGTGGATTTATACAACTTACTTCAATACATAGTATTACTATACTTCTTTAATGTTAATATGCGCTTCGCTTTTGATCAGAAGCCTCTAAGTATCACGCACCGCATGTATCGAAGTCACTGATATTTTACATTGCAGCCATGAGCATGAAATCATAAACGACATATAGTTTGTCAACTGCACGTTGAGTGAAATACGGTGTTGCAAAATCTTTCCTGTTTTATCTGTCATTCTTCTTCTAAAACATAAAAAAATGGCCTGTTATTTATGGACGCTCTTTAACTGCTGTGGTTCTCAGCGTCCCATTCTATATTGGGCGTGAAAGGCTGCTTAATTTTGCTCAGAGGCCTCTCTATCAGGCTTGAGGTTCTTTTACGTGCCGTAAATCTACGGCACGGGACCAACGGCTTTACTTCCCTTCCGAAGGAAGCCATGCTAAGGATTTTTACACCCGAAAAAATCCATCGTCCTCCGCCGGGTTTGAACCCGCGACCTTGGGTATATGAAGTCAGCATGGTAACCATTACACCACGGAGGGCGACTCTAAAACGTAAATGTCCTCATGTGGAGTGCAAACGCTTACTTGATGAAAATGTGACAACTATGCTTATTGCGACACTGAATATCTTCAACTTCTCATTCGGCTTTGACACGCCGAAGTTAATCATTAACGTAGCATAATAACATCAACTATGCCATAAATATCCAAGGAGATATCGAGAATGACATTCAACAGGCTGCATGGAGTAGTACAACTTTCTCAGAAGAGACATTTGCGACATGGTGTGATGTCAGAAAGCGCTTATACGTAGTTTTATATACTGGTCAAACTGTAGTGAGAAGTAGTAAGAGTTCAGTCTCACATGACTGCGTTGTGAGGAGACGCAAACAGCTTAGCTATTCATTTCTATGAAGTGTTGTCAATGAAACAGTAATCAGCCCGCTTGTTAATTTGTGTTTATATACGCTGAACGTAAATCTTAAATAATGGCGTAAGACAAACGCAGTTAAATACAACCGGTTATCTTGCGCGTGTGTGATGTGTGTGTGTGTGTGCTTGTGTGTGTGTGTGTGTGTGTGTGTGTGACGTCGGAGGGGATTCCTCACTGCAGCCATTGACTTCTGCGTCAGATCCCAGGAGAATAGGAAGAGATGAGAGTAACTTCATAGGGCGACTGAAGCGGGGTGGCTGAGGATGAGCCACCGTGAAGGGTCCCTAACATATTATTCATCTCGACGGGAGGAGCGCTAGGGGCCCGTGCCCCAGGACTGACCATACTCCCCGTTTCTACAGACGACTCCCAACGCCATCCCGCCACCGAAAGCTTTATTTCCAGAGTGCAGTCAACACTGCAGCCCTGGACGACGCTTACAACCTTGAAATAGTCCGGCTTGGATGAAATGGAGATTAAATAAAGGGACAGGAATTTCGGGGGAATGAAGAAACCTCTGCAGCATTTGTCTAGTGACCCGGAACAAGCTCCGAAAAATCCATGGGTCAGAAAGAGATCAACAGCGGGAATCGATCCCAAGACCTCCCGAATGCCAGTCTCAGACGGAATGCCTAAGCCACCTTGCTCAGTACTTTGCTAATGTGGTGTATGTTTACTTAGGTACTAAGGCTAAAATATTACACCGCGTTTTTTTCACCCACTATATTGTAGTAAACGCTGTCCTCTTGAACGTCGGCACAGTTAAACCACAATCAGAGATTCTAAGTAATGTTGGCTGATATCAGCAATGGTGCGGCCATTTAAATGGCTAACGGAGAAGGGGTTAACAGATGTTGCACTCATGAACAACTTAACCTTTGTTAGGATTTATCTTTATTACAAGTCCAGGCATTAACTTAATGTATGTAGTGAAACTGCTTAAAGTGCGAAAAGCAAAAACACACACACACACACACATACACACACACAAAAAAAGCTCTATGGTCTAGCATTGCCTTACTGCAACAGTTGTTATCTCAATAAATATATATATATATATATATATATATATATATATATATATATATATATATATAAATATAAATACGTTGAAAAGGGTATTGTTTATTTAGTTTATCTATTCCTAAGAATAATTGATGCGGGAATGTAGAAGAAAATCAAAATATAACAAATCGTACGTTAATGGGCTAGGATTATAATATGTATAAGCTTCCCCCATAAATAATATCCTAAAATCGACTACATCTGGCTGGAAAACTGCTAACCTCAACCTGCAGTAACTGCGCTCAAAAATAAGCGATTATCCCTTGAAACTTTATATATACAGGTCACAGGCCGAAATAAAAATTAAATCTGTGCTACGGCTCTCAGGTTCGATTCCCGCCTGGGAGAATATCGTAATGTACAAGTATTCGGGGCATTTTGTTCATTGATATCAGCATTCTTCCACAATTTTGTGAAGTATTGTGCATTTCGAAAGTCACTTCAGACACTAAACCGCTCTAAAGGGTAAAAAGTTGCATTTGGAGAGAATAGTCGGATTTCACAAAACATTCGGAAGATTTCCACCGATCTCTTGTTCAACAAACACCGCTTACTGTGCGATATAATGTTGAAAATGTTGCACGTATATCTTGGAATATTGGATATTTCTTGCAACATGGTACCTTTCAGATTAAGAAGGGTTGTTGGATGTGTCAGGGAAACTCATTCTTTAATGTAACGCCACAAACAAAACTCAGCCGGATTGAAGTTTGGAGATCCTGGAAGCCACACTGATGGAAAGTGCCTACTGATGACAAGATTGCCAAATTTCTGTGTCAATAAATTATTTTGTAGCTGTGTAGATATGGGGCGGAGCGTCGTCTTGTAACAAGATTATGTTACCATATCATATCGCCCTCCATGGTATAATGGTTACCATGCTGACTTCATATACCCAAGGTCGCGGGTTCAAACCCGGCGGAGGACGATGGATTTTTTCGGGTGTAAAAATCCTTAGCATGGCTTCCTTCGGAAGGGAAGTGAAGCCGTTGGTCCCGTGTCGTAGATTTACGGCACATAAAAGAACCTCAAGCCTGATAGAGAGGCCTCTGTGCAAAATTAAGCGGTCTTTCACGACATTTCCGTATATGTCCGTTACCACATCGTGATTCCTCAGTCTAGGAATGCCGAAAGTTCTGTAACATTCTGTAGTTGTGCTCCCTGTTTTAGCACATATCTCTCTTATTAGATTATTGTGTTCGAAGAAATATGAGCCAATAATAATTTGTGAAGTGCGTCCATACCCTACAGCAACTTATGGAAATCTTGTTGAACTAATATTAAAATAAAACAAAACATTTGATCTTCCAAATGTCTTGTTATTGGCAGCAGAGCCAGTTTCCTCAAATTTCTGAATAAATCGCCATAATTTCAAATAGAACATCGGCTCTCTCTTAAACTGCTTAGAGTTTTAAGTTTTCTAAGGCTGAGAAAAAAAAGTGGGTTCTCCTCCATAAATTATTGCAACAGCTATATTCTAACTTTTAATGCTAGAATCATGCTTTATAATTTACAAATTCCTGTAGCACTACAAATAATATCTTCAATGATGTATCCAACAAATTGATAACTATAGCAACTGTGGAATTAAAAGTATAAATGAATGGAAACCAGCCCCCATTGTGTGCCCAATATGTGACCCCCCCCATTCATCAGATATAGCGGTTCACGTTTGAAATTACTTTTGAAAGACCTGATACACCTGTACCAAGAAATATGGCATACCTCAATTGTAGGAGGTTGTTAGCTTCTAGGAAATTGACAACAGTATTCACATTGAGTCCAAATAAACCTGGTGATAACTTTGTGTATAAAATTAATACGGCTCGTCTAATATTAAAAAAAGGTAACTTGAACCAAGCAGCAGTTTTATCAGCAATATATGGCTACATTTAATGGTCGATTATGTAACTCGTTCGAATATATGTACGGCAGATGTACATACTAAAACTCAGAACAATTGATTTACAAGCAGATATCTGCTTGTCAAATTCCTGGAATCCTGGAAATACATGAAGCACTGTATTAATTCTTCCCTTACTTCTCGCTCTAAGGCAACAATTTAAATATGAATTTAATAAAGTTTAGTATTTTGTGTTACGCCAATTTATTACACAGATAATATTATCGAATCCATGTTGTGTCCGTAAGTCATAAAATCTTAACCGAGCCTAAAGGTCATGCATCTGTATTACACCATGTACAAGAACCAGAAAGAAAAGGGTAAACACATTTTATATGGTCATTCCTGTAATATGAGAACCCAGAATTAGTGCGCATACAGCGATGTCCATAAAATGCTTTACTACATGTTTTTTTTTTTTTTTTAAAGAAAGTTTATTTCTTATATATGTTTCCGGAAAAAGGGAGTAAAATGCTTGTTTCAAAGATCAAACTTCATTCATTGCAGTCAACCTAAACAATTGGGCAGATCAAAAGGTATATGCGCTCTGAATTCGTATCCAGAGAGTTCTGGTTGAAAAATGTAATGTTGGTATACATTTTCTTTTTAAATAATAAGACACATTACTCTCTTTTATGGCGACGATAGTAAGCCATGAAGGGGTTGTGTTCGGTTCCAGATTATTACATTTGGTAGACATTATAAGCAACTGTAGGGTAGTGTATTCGACCAGTGACCATGATTTAGCAAAATAATTCAGAAAATATCCTTCAACAGAGAAGAGTAAAACAAATTAATTATATGCCGTCTCAATCTTAGGCAGAAAAATATAATGTAAAACTGAATGCAAATATTATTTTCTTATTACAAAATACACATTTCAGAATTCAACTTGTATCATCAGGGTGCTTTATAAAACTGGTTATTACCTGATCAGGGACAAGATAGGCGGGGTGTCGTTTTCTAATGTAAATTAAACAACATTTGCAGGCCAAATATTAACAATCATAAGCACATAATACCTGTGTTGTTATACGAATTTTCTGTGCCTGTGATAAAACACAAAATGGATATACTAAATAAGATAGGCATAAATCTTGAGCAACCATGCATCTTGTTCTGCAGATTAAGAAGCAGTAACAAATGAATCGTGAATTGTGTGACCGCTTGCGGGACTGAAGTACATATTTGCAGCATAAGCAGGTGGCAGTCCGAGGCTGACTACGTACATGATTCCTCCGTACTCAGGCATGGCTCACCGCAAGCACAAACATGAGCTCAGCACTACACGTAAACAATAACAAATGTTGTTCCTGTATGCCCAAACCTAAGAAAAGTGAATACTTGCATAATTAACTATCAATCGGATACAAGTTAATAAAGTAAGTGGAGTATTATCCGTCCACTAATTCAAAACATAAATACAATGGTCATAGTTTCTCGCCAAAACAAGGGCGGGGGTTAAAGAAAATGGAAAAGCACTTAGAGGAGAGGAACATGCGCGAGAGAAATACCATGCATAACAGTTGCATATGTTGGTAGGAAGGATGGAACAGTCAGTGACCACATGTTGTAACAGGACCGCAATTCTACGGAGGATTCTGGTAGTTTATTGCTAGTATTTGCATAGCATGGCACTTATAAAACAAATTCTTTATGGTTTTCGAGAGGGAATATTCCTATAATGATAATCGCTATGAATATATCCTCGCGTGATTCAGCTACAAAATCCTTTTTCTTAATCAATAAACCTCATCTTCTCCTGCGTTTAAAACAAGCATACCGGGACAAATCATGGACGATTATTTCTGCTGGTTTATTTCCTGTTGTTTGTTCGATTCGAAGGATCCTAGGGAAAATGATTGTAGTGCCTCAAAGGGACCGTGAAAATTGGGCAGTAACTTTTTGATTTTTCCTTTTATACGAACTGGAGTGTAAAGTTTCACGAGCTAGCTAATCCGAAATGAAAGGGTGCGTCTTTTAGATAAAAATCCTATTTTTGCTTAGCCTGCTGCCTAATGATTTTATACATTGCTAACGCATGGGCATGCAGGAGGTTTTTAAACTATCTGCTGAACAAATAAACTTATTCGAGCAGTGTTGGGTGGCTCCATACATGAACAGTTGGGTTTCTCAACTTCTCGTGACTAGTATTGTAAGCGAACACTACGTAACACAGGGTAGTGCTGATTTGTAGAAGTGTGCAGGGACTGTGTTTATTATTAATTGATTCGCACATACCACCAAGCCTTTACATGCTCAATTGTATGCCGCTGGAAAAGTAAATTTGGCACCCCCTAGTTTCAATAACCGTTGTGTAACATCACTGATAAGGACAGACTCTCTATTCGATAACAACCTAACTGGCGATATTTTCTATTTTCTAAAAAGAATTTAGCAGCATGCTCAATTGAACCTCCAGGGAGTTCGACAGCTCACAGCATCTACACGCGTGATCGTCTGCGACCACGATCATTGTTTTTATAGATTCAAACCTTTGAATTGAACCGATCAAGTCCACTACCAATATAAATCCTATCTGCATGGTCTTGTTGGCTTGATATTTTTGAGATTAACGCTTTTAACATGTTTTAAGATACTTCTAAATACATTTATGCATACCTACCCAATAATAGCGGGAATGGGTTTTGAGTAGAGTCTGAGTGAAACTCATGGTTCAGGCAAAGAATTCGTGTGTCATGTTGATAATACTCCGAATTTCAGCAAATGGAATAATTAGTAAATGGAGCTGTCGCCAACATTTTTGCGGTAGATAGCTCCTGATTACAGAATACCAATAGAGGTCTATCGGCGCATCTTAGGAGAGCCCAATTTATTGTGTCAATCTACAGAAAATGTGTAATAAATTGTTTTGTTTATTTGACGTCTTCGGGTCAGCTATGGGAATCCTGCAGCGCGTCTGCTTCTAAATGCTGTTTTTCACATTCATAGACAATGCTGTAGTCGTTCTTTTGAAGTTTCAAAGCTCATCTGACTAAGCGACTAGTAATGCCTTTCTGCTTACGAAGTGAAAAAGTGCATGGTAATAACTAATGATCATACCCATAAATGTAGCGCCCGTAGTGAGTTTGAGCGTAAGCAAAAGCTAAAACTTCTAATTTGTACACACTATAGTTTTTCTCATGTTGAAAGTGTGCGGCTGCAAACCAACACAGTGTGAAATAATTCATGTTCCTCTTGCAACAGGCAACACCCTATACCTGTACTGGAATTACACATTATCTAGTAGGGGCTCAAAGTGTATAATGTGTAAAGACGAAGTATCAGCTTAGACTGTATTTGAGAGTTTTAAAAGTTGTATTTTCCCGCATTGCAAACAAATTCACGATTCTTGTTAATGAGAGCGTATATGCTCAGAGTCCTCTTTATCAGGCTTGGGGTGTTTTACGAACCGTATATCTACGATACGGGACCGATTTTACTTCCCTTCCGACGGAAGCCATGTTAAATACAAAGCCCTCTGCCGGGTTTGAACCCGCGACCTTGGGAATCAGACGCTAGCATGTTACCCCTAGATCACGGAGGACAACAGTATTACAGGAGAATGTACAAGACTTTGATTTATAATACGGATGGCACTGCCAGTGCCTAGCAAAATTGTATCTTTCTATTATGAATGGTGCCATCTGCAAACAAGACATTAGCTGGTTAAACTGTTATAGTGTCCTGGATAGCATTGTCAGATATTAAAGTTCGAATCACAAAATCTGAGTTCGTAACTCACTTCCAGCGTTTGGGTTGTTCTGTGTTCGTTAATAATTTAGTGTCATTAAAGATTTGAAGTTCTCTCGGTGTTATTAATGACAAATTCACAGGAAAATAACCAAGTTAAATTGGATTTTACCACTCCAGTTTAACTTCGTTGTTTTCCCGTGGTCATCATTAATTTAGTGCCGTATCCCGTAGTTTATTACAATTAAAGCAAATTGGTCGTCTATGAACTTACACTCTCTTCATGAATGATCACAGTTCTTGTAACTAATATTTCTGGTGCCACTTCGGTTGTACCCATATTTTCCCTGAGGTCTGACTTGCCTATAAGTAGAAGTAAGTTCATTATGACGTGGAGTATATCCCATTGTAATTGACACCTTTGCTGATCTAATGAATTGAGGCTTCGTGTAAGTCAACAATTTTCTGGGAAAGGGTAAACGAATGAAGGGAGGCCACAGTGATGGGTGGATTATACTGCGCCTAATTTGCTTTTCGTCTAGCCAAATGTCTAGCCGTCTCAATGTGTTGAACCTTGAGAGTTACCAGGCTGGATATGCTATATCATTGAGGGTTTCATTCCCCGCAATGTGTGATAAATGTTCTCTCTCTCTCTCTCTCTCTCTCTCTCTCTCTCTCTATCATCTGGTGATTAATCTAGCCGCATAGTGCTAAACTATTATAAACATAATTTTAGGTAGGATTCGAATAATTTTGCATGTCTCGCATAGCCGAGACGTGTCCTCTAGGCCATCCCTTAGCTGTTTCCAGAAATGAGCAGCCTGTCTAAGCAAAAGTATGTATTACAGTGTCGCAGCGATATGCCTCAAATAACAAGCGATGTATTGCCTTTTGTGTGCAGCATCCCATGCATTAGCTTTAGCCACAGTTTTGAAAATGTTCCGGTGCTTTAAAACATTTTGTCTGGTTCTCCACTAAATTGACCTGGTCTATGAAGTGTCGTGCGAAAGGTAGACCACGGTGAGCTGAGTTGGCAGCAGGTGGGCTCCTAATGTCAGTCAATGTAACGTGTTCTGGAGACTCAGAAAATGTCAACTTAATTGGTTGTACTGACCGTTCCGGAATTAAGAGAGGCAATTCCTGTGATGTCGAGGGGTGAGGATTGGAAATTAGTTTGAAATACTGTGGAAGAGCTTAACTGAATTTAGTCACGTATTCTGCGAGTGATTTTCTATTCCTGTCAATAATTTTATTCTTGAGCGTCACCAATACTGAGGGAATAAAATATATCATTCTGCTGCAAAACAGTATCAGTCTAACATTACTTGACTGATTAATTTTCCTATGAATGGGAGACGTACCATCCGTGGACATTAACTAGTGAAAAATGCATAATGAAACATGAACCAGAGACCTACTGATGACAAGATTGCCAAATTTCTGTGTCAATAAATTATTTTGTAGCTGTGTAGATATGGGGCGGAGCGTCGTCTTGTAACAAGATTATGTTACCATATCATATCGCCCTCCATGGTATAATGGTTACCATGCTGACTTCATATACCCAAGGTCGCGGGTTCAAACCCGGCGGAGGACGATGGATTTTTTCGGGTGTAAAAATCCTTAGCATGGCTTCCTTCGGAAGGGAAGTGAAGCCGTTGGTCCCGTGTCGTAGATTTACGGCACATAAAAGAACCTCAAGCCTGATAGAGAGGCCTCTGTGCAAAATTAAGCGGTCTTTCACGACATTTCCGTATATGTCCGTTACCACATCGTGATTCCTCAGTCTAGGAATGCCGAAAGTTCTGTAACATTCTGTAGTTGTGCTCCCTGTTTTAGCACATATCTCTCTTATTAGATTATTGTGTTCGAAGAAATATGAGCCAATAATAATTTGTGAAGTGCGTCCATACCCTACAGCAACTTATGGAAATCTTGTTGAACTAATATTAAAATAAAACAAAACATTTGATCTTCCAAATGTCTTGTTATTGGCAGCAGAGCCAGTTTCCTCAAATTTCTGAATAAATCGCCATAATTTCAAATAGAACATCGGCTCTCTCTTAAACTGCTTAGAGTTTTAAGTTTTCTAAGGCTGAGAAAAAAAAGTGGGTTCTCCTCCATAAATTATTGCAACAGCTATATTCTAACTTTTAATGCTAGAATCATGCTTTATAATTTACAAATTCCTGTAGCACTACAAATAATATCTTCAATGATGTATCCAACAAATTGATAACTATAGCAACTGTGGAATTAAAAGTATAAATGAATGGAAACCAGCCCCCATTGTGTGCCCAATATGTGACCCCCCCCCATTCATCAGATATAGCGGTTCACGTTTGAAATTACTTTTGAAAGACCTGATACACCTGTACCAAGAAATATGGCATACCTCAATTGTAGGAGGTTGTTAGCTTCTAGGAAATTGACAACAGTATTCACATTGAGTCCAAATAAACCTGGTGATAACTTTGTGTATAAAATTAATACGGCTCGTCTAATATTAAAAAAAGGTAACTTGAACCAAGCAGCAGTTTTATCAGCAATATATGGCTACATTTAATGGTCGATTATGTAACTCGTTCGAATATATGTACGGCAGATGTACATACTAAAACTCAGAACAATTGATTTACAAGCAGATATCTGCTTGTCAAATTCCTGGAATCCTGGAAATACATGAAGCACTGTATTAATTCTTCCCTTACTTCTCGCTCTAAGGCAACAATTTAAATATGAATTTAATAAAGTTTAGTATTTTGTGTTACGCCAATTTATTACACAGATAATATTATCGAATCCATGTTGTGTCCGTAAGTCATAAAATCTTAACCGAGCCTAAAGGTCATGCATCTGTATTACACCATGTACAAGAACCAGAAAGAAAAGGGTAAACACATTTTATATGGTCATTCCTGTAATATGAGAACCCAGAATTAGTGCGCATACAGCGATGTCCATAAAATGCTTTACTACATGTTTTTTTTTTTTTTTAAAGAAAGTTTATTTCTTATATATGTTTCCGGAAAAAGGGAGTAAAATGCTTGTTTCAAAGATCAAACTTCATTCATTGCAGTCAACCTAAACAATTGGGCAGATCAAAAGGTATATGCGCTCTGAATTCGTATCCAGAGAGTTCTGGTTGAAAAATGTAATGTTGGTATACATTTTCTTTTTAAATAATAAGACACATTACTCTCTTTTATGGCGACGATAGTAAGCCATGAAGGGGTTGTGTTCGGTTCCAGATTATTACATTTGGTAGACATTATAAGCAACTGTAGGGTAGTGTATTCGACCAGTGACCATGATTTAGCAAAATAATTCAGAAAATATCCTTCAACAGAGAAGAGTAAAACAAATTAATTATATGCCGTCTCAATCTTAGGCAGAAAAATATAATGTAAAACTGAATGCAAATATTATTTTCTTATTACAAAATACACATTTCAGAATTCAACTTGTATCATCAGGGTGCTTTATAAAACTGGTTATTACCTGATCAGGGACAAGATAGGCGGGGTGTCGTTTTCTAATGTAAATTAAACAACATTTGCAGGCCAAATATTAACAATCATAAGCACATAATACCTGTGTTGTTATACGAATTTTCTGTGCCTGTGATAAAACACAAAATGGATATACTAAATAAGATAGGCATAAATCTTGAGCAACCATGCATCTTGTTCTGCAGATTAAGAAGCAGTAACAAATGAATCGTGAATTGTGTGACCGCTTGCGGGACTGAAGTACATATTTGCAGCATAAGCAGGTGGCAGTCCGAGGCTGACTACGTACATGATTCCTCCGTACTCAGGCATGGCTCACCGCAAGCACAAACATGAGCTCAGCACTACACGTAAACAATAACAAATGTTGTTCCTGTATGCCCAAACCTAAGAAAAGTGAATACTTGCATAATTAACTATCAATCGGATACAAGTTAATAAAGTAAGTGGAGTATTATCCGTCCACTAATTCAAAACATAAATACAATGGTCATAGTTTCTCGCCAAAACAAGGGCGGGGGTTAAAGAAAATGGAAAAGCACTTAGAGGAGAGGAACATGCGCGAGAGAAATACCATGCATAACAGTTGCATATGTTGGTAGGAAGGATGGAACAGTCAGTGACCACATGTTGTAACAGGACCGCAATTCTACGGAGGATTCTGGTAGTTTATTGCTAGTATTTGCATAGCATGGCACTTATAAAACAAATTCTTTATGGTTTTCGAGAGGGAATATTCCTATAATGATAATCGCTATGAATATATCCTCGCGTGATTCAGCTACAAAATCCTTTTTCTTAATCAATAAACCTCATCTTCTCCTGCGTTTAAAACAAGCATACCGGGACAAATCATGGACGATTATTTCTGCTGGTTTATTTCCTGTTGTTTGTTCGATTCGAAGGATCCTAGGGAAAATGATTGTAGTGCCTCAAAGGGACCGTGAAAATTGGGCAGTAACTTTTTGATTTTTCCTTTTATACGAACTGGAGTGTAAAGTTTCACGAGCTAGCTAATCCGAAATGAAAGGGTGCGTCTTTTAGATAAAAATCCTATTTTTGCTTAGCCTGCTGCCTAATGATTTTATACATTGCTAACGCATGGGCATGCAGGAGGTTTTTAAACTATCTGCTGAACAAATAAACTTATTCGAGCAGTGTTGGGTGGCTCCATACATGAACAGTTGGGTTTCTCAACTTCTCGTGACTAGTATTGTAAGCGAACACTACGTAACACAGGGTAGTGCTGATTTGTAGAAGTGTGCAGGGACTGTGTTTATTATTAATTGATTCGCACATACCACCAAGCCTTTACATGCTCAATTGTATGCCGCTGGAAAAGTAAATTTGGCACCCCCTAGTTTCAATAACCGTTGTGTAACATCACTGATAAGGACAGACTCTCTATTCGATAACAACCTAACTGGCGATATTTTCTATTTTCTAAAAAGAATTTAGCAGCATGCTCAATTGAACCTCCAGGGAGTTCGACAGCTCACAGCATCTACACGCGTGATCGTCTGCGACCACGATCATTGTTTTTATAGATTCAAACCTTTGAATTGAACCGATCAAGTCCACTACCAATATAAATCCTATCTGCATGGTCTTGTTGGCTTGATATTTTTGAGATTAACGCTTTTAACATGTTTTAAGATACTTCTAAATACATTTATGCATACCTACCCAATAATAGCGGGAATGGGTTTTGAGTAGAGTCTGAGTGAAACTCATGGTTCAGGCAAAGAATTCGTGTGTCATGTTGATAATACTCCGAATTTCAGCAAATGGAATAATTAGTAAATGGAGCTGTCGCCAACATTTTTGCGGTAGATAGCTCCTGATTACAGAATACCAATAGAGGTCTATCGGCGCATCTTAGGAGAGCCCAATTTATTGTGTCAATCTACAGAAAATGTGTAATAAATTGTTTTGTTTATTTGACGTCTTCGGGTCAGCTATGGGAATCCTGCAGCGCGTCTGCTTCTAAATGCTGTTTTTCACATTCATAGACAATGCTGTAGTCGTTCTTTTGAAGTTTCAAAGCTCATCTGACTAAGCGACTAGTAATGCCTTTCTGCTTACGAAGTGAAAAAGTGCATGGTAATAACTAATGATCATACCCATAAATGTAGCGCCCGTAGTGAGTTTGAGCGTAAGCAAAAGCTAAAACTTCTAATTTGTACACACTATAGTTTTTCTCATGTTGAAAGTGTGCGGCTGCAAACCAACACAGTGTGAAATAATTCATGTTCCTCTTGCAACAGGCAACACCCTATACCTGTACTGGAATTACACATTATCTAGTAGGGGCTCAAAGTGTATAATGTGTAAAGACGAAGTATCAGCTTAGACTGTATTTGAGAGTTTTAAAAGTTGTATTTTCCCGCATTGCAAACAAATTCACGATTCTTGTTAATGAGAGCGTATATGCTCAGAGTCCTCTTTATCAGGCTTGGGGTGTTTTACGAACCGTATATCTACGATACGGGACCGATTTTACTTCCCTTCCGACGGAAGCCATGTTAAATACAAAGCCCTCTGCCGGGTTTGAACCCGCGACCTTGGGAATCAGACGCTAGCATGTTACCCCTAGATCACGGAGGACAACAGTATTACAGGAGAATGTACAAGACTTTGATTTATAATACGGATGGCACTGCCAGTGCCTAGCAAAATTGTATCTTTCTATTATGAATGGTGCCATCTGCAAACAAGACATTAGCTGGTTAAACTGTTATAGTGTCCTGGATAGCATTGTCAGATATTAAAGTTCGAATCACAAAATCTGAGTTCGTAACTCACTTCCAGCGTTTGGGTTGTTCTGTGTTCGTTAATAATTTAGTGTCATTAAAGATTTGAAGTTCTCTCGGTGTTATTAATGACAAATTCACAGGAAAATAACCAAGTTAAATTGGATTTTACCACTCCAGTTTAACTTCGTTGTTTTCCCGTGGTCATCATTAATTTAGTGCCGTATCCCGTAGTTTATTACAATTAAAGCAAATTGGTCGTCTATGAACTTACACTCTCTTCATGAATGATCACAGTTCTTGTAACTAATATTTCTGGTGCCACTTCGGTTGTACCCATATTTTCCCTGAGGTCTGACTTGCCTATAAGTAGAAGTAAGTTCATTATGACGTGGAGTATATCCCATTGTAATTGACACCTTTGCTGATCTAATGAATTGAGGCTTCGTGTAAGTCAACAATTTTCTGGGAAAGGGTAAACGAATGAAGGGAGGCCACAGTGATGGGTGGATTATACTGCGCCTAATTTGCTTTTCGTCTAGCCAAATGTCTAGCCGTCTCAATGTGTTGAACCTTGAGAGTTACCAGGCTGGATATGCTATATCATTGAGGGTTTCATTCCCCGCAATGTGTGATAAATGTTCTCTCTCTCTCTCTCTCTCTCTCTCTCTCTCTCTCTCTCTCTCTCTCTCTATCATCTGGTGATTAATCTAGCCGCATAGTGCTAAACTATTATAAACATAATTTTAGGTAGGATTCGAATAATTTTGCATGTCTCGCATAGCCGAGACGTGTCCTCTAGGCCATCCCTTAGCTGTTTCCAGAAATGAGCAGCCTGTCTAAGCAAAAGTATGTATTACAGTGTCGCAGCGATATGCCTCAAATAACAAGCGATGTATTGCCTTTTGTGTGCAGCATCCCATGCATTAGCTTTAGCCACAGTTTTGAAAATGTTCCGGTGCTTTAAAACATTTTGTCTGGTTCTCCACTAAATTGACCTGGTCTATGAAGTGTCGTGCGAAAGGTAGACCACGGTGAGCTGAGTTGGCAGCAGGTGGGCTCCTAATGTCAGTCAATGTAACGTGTTCTGGAGACTCAGAAAATGTCAACTTAATTGGTTGTACTGACCGTTCCGGAATTAAGAGAGGCAATTCCTGTGATGTCGAGGGGTGAGGATTGGAAATTAGTTTGAAATACTGTGGAAGAGCTTAACTGAATTTAGTCACGTATTCTGCGAGTGATTTTCTATTCCTGTCAATAATTTTATTCTTGAGCGTCACCAATACTGAGGGAATAAAATATATCATTCTGCTGCAAAACAGTATCAGTCTAACATTACTTGACTGATTAATTTTCCTATGAATGGGAGACGTACCATCCGTGGACATTAACTAGTGAAAAATGCATAATGAAACATGAACCAGAGACCTACTGATGACAAGATTGCCAAATTTCTGTGTCAATAAATTATTTTGTAGCTGTGTAGATATGGGGCGGAGCGTCGTCTTGTAACAAGATTATGTTACCATATCATATCGCCCTCCATGGTATAATGGTTACCATGCTGACTTCATATACCCAAGGTCGCGGGTTCAAACCCGGCGGAGGACGATGGATTTTTTCGGGTGTAAAAATCCTTAGCATGGCTTCCTTCGGAAGGGAAGTGAAGCCGTTGGTCCCGTGTCGTAGATTTACGGCACATAAAAGAACCTCAAGCCTGATAGAGAGGCCTCTGTGCAAAATTAAGCGGTCTTTCACGACATTTCCGTATATGTCCGTTACCACATCGTGATTCCTCAGTCTAGGAATGCCGAAAGTTCTGTAACATTCTGTAGTTGTGCTCCCTGTTTTAGCACATATCTCTCTTATTAGATTATTGTGTTCGAAGAAATATGAGCCAATAATAATTTGTGAAGTGCGTCCATACCCTACAGCAACTTATGGAAATCTTGTTGAACTAATATTAAAATAAAACAAAACATTTGATCTTCAAAATGTCTTGTTATTGGCAGCAGAGCCAGTTTCCTCAAATTTCTGAATAAATCGCCATAATTTCAAATAGAACATCGGCTCTCTCTTAAACTGCTTAGAGTTTTAAGTTTTCTAAGGCTGAGAAAAAAAAGTGGGTTCTCCTCCATAAATTATTGCAACAGCTATATTCTAACTTTTAATGCTAGAATCATGCTTTATAATTTACAAATTCCTGTAGCACTACAAATAATATCTTCAATGATGTATCCAACAAATTGATAACTATAGCAACTGTGGAATTAAAAGTATAAATGAATGGAAACCAGCCCCCATTGTGTGCCCAATATGTGACCCCCCCCCCATTCATCAGATATAGCGGTTCACGTTTGAAATTACTTTTGAAAGACCTGATACACCTGTACCAAGAAATATGGCATACCTCAATTGTAGGAGGTTGTTAGCTTCTAGGAAATTGACAACAGTATTCACATTGAGTCCAAATAAACCTGGTGATAACTTTGTGTATAAAATTAATACGGCTCGTCTAATATTAAAAAAAGGTAACTTGAACCAAGCAGCAGTTTTATCAGCAATATATGGCTACATTTAATGGTCGATTATGTAACTCGTTCGAATATATGTACGGCAGATGTACATACTAAAACTCAGAACAATTGATTTACAAGCAGATATCTGCTTGTCAAATTCCTGGAATCCTGGAAATACATGAAGCACTGTATTAATTCTTCCCTTACTTCTCGCTCTAAGGCAACAATTTAAATATGAATTTAATAAAGTTTAGTATTTTGTGTTACGCCAATTTATTACACAGATAATATTATCGAATCCATGTTGTGTCCGTAAGTCATAAAATCTTAACCGAGCCTAAAGGTCATGCATCTGTATTACACCATGTACAAGAACCAGAAAGAAAAGGGTAAACACATTTTATATGGTCATTCCTGTAATATGAGAACCCAGAATTAGTGCGCATACAGCGATGTCCATAAAATGCTTTACTACATGTTTTTTTTTTTTTTTAAAGAAAGTTTATTTCTTATATATGTTTCCGGAAAAAGGGAGTAAAATGCTTGTTTCAAAGATCAAACTTCATTCATTGCAGTCAACCTAAACAATTGGGCAGATCAAAAGGTATATGCGCTCTGAATTCGTATCCAGAGAGTTCTGGTTGAAAAATGTAATGTTGGTATACATTTTCTTTTTAAATAATAAGACACATTACTCTCTTTTATGGCGACGATAGTAAGCCATGAAGGGGTTGTGTTCGGTTCCAGATTATTACATTTGGTAGACATTATAAGCAACTGTAGGGTAGTGTATTCGACCAGTGACCATGATTTAGCAAAATAATTCAGAAAATATCCTTCAACAGAGAAGAGTAAAACAAATTAATTATATGCCGTCTCAATCTTAGGCAGAAAAATATAATGTAAAACTGAATGCAAATATTATTTTCTTATTACAAAATACACATTTCAGAATTCAACTTGTATCATCAGGGTGCTTTATAAAACTGGTTATTACCTGATCAGGGACAAGATAGGCGGGGTGTCGTTTTCTAATGTAAATTAAACAACATTTGCAGGCCAAATATTAACAATCATAAGCACATAATACCTGTGTTGTTATACGAATTTTCTGTGCCTGTGATAAAACACAAAATGGATATACTAAATAAGATAGGCATAAATCTTGAGCAACCATGCATCTTGTTCTGCAGATTAAGAAGCAGTAACAAATGAATCGTGAATTGTGTGACCGCTTGCGGGACTGAAGTACATATTTGCAGCATAAGCAGGTGGCAGTCCGAGGCTGACTACGTACATGATTCCTCCGTACTCAGGCATGGCTCACCGCAAGCACAAACATGAGCTCAGCACTACACGTAAACAATAACAAATGTTGTTCCTGTATGCCCAAACCTAAGAAAAGTGAATACTTGCATAATTAACTATCAATCGGATACAAGTTAATAAAGTAAGTGGAGTATTATCCGTCCACTAATTCAAAACATAAATACAATGGTCATAGTTTCTCGCCAAAACAAGGGCGGGGGTTAAAGAAAATGGAAAAGCACTTAGAGGAGAGGAACATGCGCGAGAGAAATACCATGCATAACAGTTGCATATGTTGGTAGGAAGGATGGAACAGTCAGTGACCACATGTTGTAACAGGACCGCAATTCTACGGAGGATTCTGGTAGTTTATTGCTAGTATTTGCATAGCATGGCACTTATAAAACAAATTCTTTATGGTTTTCGAGAGGGAATATTCCTATAATGATAATCGCTATGAATATATCCTCGCGTGATTCAGCTACAAAATCCTTTTTCTTAATCAATAAACCTCATCTTCTCCTGCGTTTAAAACAAGCATACCGGGACAAATCATGGACGATTATTTCTGCTGGTTTATTTCCTGTTGTTTGTTCGATTCGAAGGATCCTAGGGAAAATGATTGTAGTGCCTCAAAGGGACCGTGAAAATTGGGCAGTAACTTTTTGATTTTTCCTTTTATACGAACTGGAGTGTAAAGTTTCACGAGCTAGCTAATCCGAAATGAAAGGGTGCGTCTTTTAGATAAAAATCCTATTTTTGCTTAGCCTGCTGCCTAATGATTTTATACATTGCTAACGCATGGGCATGCAGGAGGTTTTTAAACTATCTGCTGAACAAATAAACTTATTCGAGCAGTGTTGGGTGGCTCCATACATGAACAGTTGGGTTTCTCAACTTCTCGTGACTAGTATTGTAAGCGAACACTACGTAACACAGGGTAGTGCTGATTTGTAGAAGTGTGCAGGGACTGTGTTTATTATTAATTGATTCGCACATACCACCAAGCCTTTACATGCTCAATTGTATGCCGCTGGAAAAGTAAATTTGGCACCCCCTAGTTTCAATAACCGTTGTGTAACATCACTGATAAGGACAGACTCTCTATTCGATAACAACCTAACTGGCGATATTTTCTATTTTCTAAAAAGAATTTAGCAGCATGCTCAATTGAACCTCCAGGGAGTTCGACAGCTCACAGCATCTACACGCGTGATCGTCTGCGACCACGATCATTGTTTTTATAGATTCAAACCTTTGAATTGAACCGATCAAGTCCACTACCAATATAAATCCTATCTGCATGGTCTTGTTGGCTTGATATTTTTGAGATTAACGCTTTTAACATGTTTTAAGATACTTCTAAATACATTTATGCATACCTACCCAATAATAGCGGGAATGGGTTTTGAGTAGAGTCTGAGTGAAACTCATGGTTCAGGCAAAGAATTCGTGTGTCATGTTGATAATACTCCGAATTTCAGCAAATGGAATAATTAGTAAATGGAGCTGTCGCCAACATTTTTGCGGTAGATAGCTCCTGATTACAGAATACCAATAGAGGTCTATCGGCGCATCTTAGGAGAGCCCAATTTATTGTGTCAATCTACAGAAAATGTGTAATAAATTGTTTTGTTTATTTGACGTCTTCGGGTCAGCTATGGGAATCCTGCAGCGCGTCTGCTTCTAAATGCTGTTTTTCACATTCATAGACAATGCTGTAGTCGTTCTTTTGAAGTTTCAAAGCTCATCTGACTAAGCGACTAGTAATGCCTTTCTGCTTACGAAGTGAAAAAGTGCATGGTAATAACTAATGATCATACCCATAAATGTAGCGCCCGTAGTGAGTTTGAGCGTAAGCAAAAGCTAAAACTTCTAATTTGTACACACTATAGTTTTTCTCATGTTGAAAGTGTGCGGCTGCAAACCAACACAGTGTGAAATAATTCATGTTCCTCTTGCAACAGGCAACACCCTATACCTGTACTGGAATTACACATTATCTAGTAGGGGCTCAAAGTGTATAATGTGTAAAGACGAAGTATCAGCTTAGACTGTATTTGAGAGTTTTAAAAGTTGTATTTTCCCGCATTGCAAACAAATTCACGATTCTTGTTAATGAGAGCGTATATGCTCAGAGTCCTCTTTATCAGGCTTGGGGTGTTTTACGAACCGTATATCTACGATACGGGACCGATTTTACTTCCCTTCCGACGGAAGCCATGTTAAATACAAAGCCCTCTGCCGGGTTTGAACCCGCGACCTTGGGAATCAGACGCTAGCATGTTACCCCTAGATCACGGAGGACAACAGTATTACAGGAGAATGTACAAGACTTTGATTTATAATACGGATGGCACTGCCAGTGCCTAGCAAAATTGTATCTTTCTATTATGAATGGTGCCATCTGCAAACAAGACATTAGCTGGTTAAACTGTTATAGTGTCCTGGATAGCATTGTCAGATATTAAAGTTCGAATCACAAAATCTGAGTTCGTAACTCACTTCCAGCGTTTGGGTTGTTCTGTGTTCGTTAATAATTTAGTGTCATTAAAGATTTGAAGTTCTCTCGGTGTTATTAATGACAAATTCACAGGAAAATAACCAAGTTAAATTGGATTTTACCACTCCAGTTTAACTTCGTTGTTTTCCCGTGGTCATCATTAATTTAGTGCCGTATCCCGTAGTTTATTACAATTAAAGCAAATTGGTCGTCTATGAACTTACACTCTCTTCATGAATGATCACAGTTCTTGTAACTAATATTTCTGGTGCCACTTCGGTTGTACCCATATTTTCCCTGAGGTCTGACTTGCCTATAAGTAGAAGTAAGTTCATTATGACGTGGAGTATATCCCATTGTAATTGACACCTTTGCTGATCTAATGAATTGAGGCTTCGTGTAAGTCAACAATTTTCTGGGAAAGGGTAAACGAATGAAGGGAGGCCACAGTGATGGGTGGATTATACTGCGCCTAATTTGCTTTTCGTCTAGCCAAATGTCTAGCCGTCTCAATGTGTTGAACCTTGAGAGTTACCAGGCTGGATATGCTATATCATTGAGGGTTTCATTCCCCGCAATGTGTGATAAATGTTCTCTCTCTCTCTCTCTCTCTCTCTCTCTCTCTCTCTATCATCTGGTGATTAATCTAGCCGCATAGTGCTAAACTATTATAAACATAATTTTAGGTAGGATTCGAATAATTTTGCATGTCTCGCATAGCCGAGACGTGTCCTCTAGGCCATCCCTTAGCTGTTTCCAGAAATGAGCAGCCTGTCTAAGCAAAAGTATGTATTACAGTGTCGCAGCGATATGCCTCAAATAACAAGCGATGTATTGCCTTTTGTGTGCAGCATCCCATGCATTAGCTTTAGCCACAGTTTTGAAAATGTTCCGGTGCTTTAAAACATTTTGTCTGGTTCTCCACTAAATTGACCTGGTCTATGAAGTGTCGTGCGAAAGGTAGACCACGGTGAGCTGAGTTGGCAGCAGGTGGGCTCCTAATGTCAGTCAATGTAACGTGTTCTGGAGACTCAGAAAATGTCAACTTAATTGGTTGTACTGACCGTTCCGGAATTAAGAGAGGCAATTCCTGTGATGTCGAGGGGTGAGGATTGGAAATTAGTTTGAAATACTGTGGAAGAGCTTAACTGAATTTAGTCACGTATTCTGCGAGTGATTTTCTATTCCTGTCAATAATTTTATTCTTGAGCGTCACCAATACTGAGGGAATAAAATATATCATTCTGCTGCAAAACAGTATCAGTCTAACATTACTTGACTGATTAATTTTCCTATGAATGGGAGACGTACCATCCGTGGACATTAACTAGTGAAAAATGCATAATGAAACATGAACCAGAGACCTACTGATGACAAGATTGCCAAATTTCTGTGTCAATAAATTATTTTGTAGCTGTGTAGATATGGGGCGGAGCGTCGTCTTGTAACAAGATTATGTTACCATATCATATCGCCCTCCATGGTATAATGGTTACCATGCTGACTTCATATACCCAAGGTCGCGGGTTCAAACCCGGCGGAGGACGATGGATTTTTTCGGGTGTAAAAATCCTTAGCATGGCTTCCTTCGGAAGGGAAGTGAAGCCGTTGGTCCCGTGTCGTAGATTTACGGCACATAAAAGAACCTCAAGCCTGATAGAGAGGCCTCTGTGCAAAATTAAGCGGTCTTTCACGACATTTCCGTATATGTCCGTTACCACATCGTGATTCCTCAGTCTAGGAATGCCGAAAGTTCTGTAACATTCTGTAGTTGTGCTCCCTGTTTTAGCACATATCTCTCTTATTAGATTATTGTGTTCGAAGAAATATGAGCCAATAATAATTTGTGAAGTGCGTCCATACCCTACAGCAACTTATGGAAATCTTGTTGAACTAATATTAAAATAAAACAAAACATTTGATCTTCCAAATGTCTTGTTATTGGCAGCAGAGCCAGTTTCCTCAAATTTCTGAATAAATCGCCATAATTTCAAATAGAACATCGGCTCTCTCTTAAACTGCTTAGAGTTTTAAGTTTTCTAAGGCTGAGAAAAAAAAGTGGGTTCTCCTCCATAAATTATTGCAACAGCTATATTCTAACTTTTAATGCTAGAATCATGCTTTATAATTTACAAATTCCTGTAGCACTACAAATAATATCTTCAATGATGTATCCAACAAATTGATAACTATAGCAACTGTGGAATTAAAAGTATAAATGAATGGAAACCAGCCCCCATTGTGTGCCCAATATGTGACCCCCCCCCCATTCATCAGATATAGCGGTTCACGTTTGAAATTACTTTTGAAAGACCTGATACACCTGTACCAAGAAATATGGCATACCTCAATTGTAGGAGGTTGTTAGCTTCTAGGAAATTGACAACAGTATTCACATTGAGTCCAAATAAACCTGGTGATAACTTTGTGTATAAAATTAATACGGCTCGTCTAATATTAAAAAAAGGTAACTTGAACCAAGCAGCAGTTTTATCAGCAATATATGGCTACATTTAATGGTCGATTATGTAACTCGTTCGAATATATGTACGGCAGATGTACATACTAAAACTCAGAACAATTGATTTACAAGCAGATATCTGCTTGTCAAATTCCTGGAATCCTGGAAATACATGAAGCACTGTATTAATTCTTCCCTTACTTCTCGCTCTAAGGCAACAATTTAAATATGAATTTAATAAAGTTTAGTATTTTGTGTTACGCCAATTTATTACACAGATAATATTATCGAATCCATGTTGTGTCCGTAAGTCATAAAATCTTAACCGAGCCTAAAGGTCATGCATCTGTATTACACCATGTACAAGAACCAGAAAGAAAAGGGTAAACACATTTTATATGGTCATTCCTGTAATATGAGAACCCAGAATTAGTGCGCATACAGCGATGTCCATAAAATGCTTTACTACATGTTTTTTTTTTTTTTTAAAGAAAGTTTATTTCTTATATATGTTTCCGGAAAAAGGGAGTAAAATGCTTGTTTCAAAGATCAAACTTCATTCATTGCAGTCAACCTAAACAATTGGGCAGATCAAAAGGTATATGCGCTCTGAATTCGTATCCAGAGAGTTCTGGTTGAAAAATGTAATGTTGGTATACATTTTCTTTTTAAATAATAAGACACATTACTCTCTTTTATGGCGACGATAGTAAGCCATGAAGGGGTTGTGTTCGGTTCCAGATTATTACATTTGGTAGACATTATAAGCAACTGTAGGGTAGTGTATTCGACCAGTGACCATGATTTAGCAAAATAATTCAGAAAATATCCTTCAACAGAGAAGAGTAAAACAAATTAATTATATGCCGTCTCAATCTTAGGCAGAAAAATATAATGTAAAACTGAATGCAAATATTATTTTCTTATTACAAAATACACATTTCAGAATTCAACTTGTATCATCAGGGTGCTTTATAAAACTGGTTATTACCTGATCAGGGACAAGATAGGCGGGGTGTCGTTTTCTAATGTAAATTAAACAACATTTGCAGGCCAAATATTAACAATCATAAGCACATAATACCTGTGTTGTTATACGAATTTTCTGTGCCTGTGATAAAACACAAAATGGATATACTAAATAAGATAGGCATAAATCTTGAGCAACCATGCATCTTGTTCTGCAGATTAAGAAGCAGTAACAAATGAATCGTGAATTGTGTGACCGCTTGCGGGACTGAAGTACATATTTGCAGCATAAGCAGGTGGCAGTCCGAGGCTGACTACGTACATGATTCCTCCGTACTCAGGCATGGCTCACCGCAAGCACAAACATGAGCTCAGCACTACACGTAAACAATAACAAATGTTGTTCCTGTATGCCCAAACCTAAGAAAAGTGAATACTTGCATAATTAACTATCAATCGGATACAAGTTAATAAAGTAAGTGGAGTATTATCCGTCCACTAATTCAAAACATAAATACAATGGTCATAGTTTCTCGCCAAAACAAGGGCGGGGGTTAAAGAAAATGGAAAAGCACTTAGAGGAGAGGAACATGCGCGAGAGAAATACCATGCATAACAGTTGCATATGTTGGTAGGAAGGATGGAACAGTCAGTGACCACATGTTGTAACAGGACCGCAATTCTACGGAGGATTCTGGTAGTTTATTGCTAGTATTTGCATAGCATGGCACTTATAAAACAAATTCTTTATGGTTTTCGAGAGGGAATATTCCTATAATGATAATCGCTATGAATATATCCTCGCGTGATTCAGCTACAAAATCCTTTTTCTTAATCAATAAACCTCATCTTCTCCTGCGTTTAAAACAAGCATACCGGGACAAATCATGGACGATTATTTCTGCTGGTTTATTTCCTGTTGTTTGTTCGATTCGAAGGATCCTAGGGAAAATGATTGTAGTGCCTCAAAGGGACCGTGAAAATTGGGCAGTAACTTTTTGATTTTTCCTTTTATACGAACTGGAGTGTAAAGTTTCACGAGCTAGCTAATCCGAAATGAAAGGGTGCGTCTTTTAGATAAAAATCCTATTTTTGCTTAGCCTGCTGCCTAATGATTTTATACATTGCTAACGCATGGGCATGCAGGAGGTTTTTAAACTATCTGCTGAACAAATAAACTTATTCGAGCAGTGTTGGGTGGCTCCATACATGAACAGTTGGGTTTCTCAACTTCTCGTGACTAGTATTGTAAGCGAACACTACGTAACACAGGGTAGTGCTGATTTGTAGAAGTGTGCAGGGACTGTGTTTATTATTAATTGATTCGCACATACCACCAAGCCTTTACATGCTCAATTGTATGCCGCTGGAAAAGTAAATTTGGCACCCCCTAGTTTCAATAACCGTTGTGTAACATCACTGATAAGGACAGACTCTCTATTCGATAACAACCTAACTGGCGATATTTTCTATTTTCTAAAAAGAATTTAGCAGCATGCTCAATTGAACCTCCAGGGAGTTCGACAGCTCACAGCATCTACACGCGTGATCGTCTGCGACCACGATCATTGTTTTTATAGATTCAAACCTTTGAATTGAACCGATCAAGTCCACTACCAATATAAATCCTATCTGCATGGTCTTGTTGGCTTGATATTTTTGAGATTAACGCTTTTAACATGTTTTAAGATACTTCTAAATACATTTATGCATACCTACCCAATAATAGCGGGAATGGGTTTTGAGTAGAGTCTGAGTGAAACTCATGGTTCAGGCAAAGAATTCGTGTGTCATGTTGATAATACTCCGAATTTCAGCAAATGGAATAATTAGTAAATGGAGCTGTCGCCAACATTTTTGCGGTAGATAGCTCCTGATTACAGAATACCAATAGAGGTCTATCGGCGCATCTTAGGAGAGCCCAATTTATTGTGTCAATCTACAGAAAATGTGTAATAAATTGTTTTGTTTATTTGACGTCTTCGGGTCAGCTATGGGAATCCTGCAGCGCGTCTGCTTCTAAATGCTGTTTTTCACATTCATAGACAATGCTGTAGTCGTTCTTTTGAAGTTTCAAAGCTCATCTGACTAAGCGACTAGTAATGCCTTTCTGCTTACGAAGTGAAAAAGTGCATGGTAATAACTAATGATCATACCCATAAATGTAGCGCCCGTAGTGAGTTTGAGCGTAAGCAAAAGCTAAAACTTCTAATTTGTACACACTATAGTTTTTCTCATGTTGAAAGTGTGCGGCTGCAAACCAACACAGTGTGAAATAATTCATGTTCCTCTTGCAACAGGCAACACCCTATACCTGTACTGGAATTACACATTATCTAGTAGGGGCTCAAAGTGTATAATGTGTAAAGACGAAGTATCAGCTTAGACTGTATTTGAGAGTTTTAAAAGTTGTATTTTCCCGCATTGCAAACAAATTCACGATTCTTGTTAATGAGAGCGTATATGCTCAGAGTCCTCTTTATCAGGCTTGGGGTGTTTTACGAACCGTATATCTACGATACGGGACCGATTTTACTTCCCTTCCGACGGAAGCCATGTTAAATACAAAGCCCTCTGCCGGGTTTGAACCCGCGACCTTGGGAATCAGACGCTAGCATGTTACCCCTAGATCACGGAGGACAACAGTATTACAGGAGAATGTACAAGACTTTGATTTATAATACGGATGGCACTGCCAGTGCCTAGCAAAATTGTATCTTTCTATTATGAATGGTGCCATCTGCAAACAAGACATTAGCTGGTTAAACTGTTATAGTGTCCTGGATAGCATTGTCAGATATTAAAGTTCGAATCACAAAATCTGAGTTCGTAACTCACTTCCAGCGTTTGGGTTGTTCTGTGTTCGTTAATAATTTAGTGTCATTAAAGATTTGAAGTTCTCTCGGTGTTATTAATGACAAATTCACAGGAAAATAACCAAGTTAAATTGGATTTTACCACTCCAGTTTAACTTCGTTGTTTTCCCGTGGTCATCATTAATTTAGTGCCGTATCCCGTAGTTTATTACAATTAAAGCAAATTGGTCGTCTATGAACTTACACTCTCTTCATGAATGATCACAGTTCTTGTAACTAATATTTCTGGTGCCACTTCGGTTGTACCCATATTTTCCCTGAGGTCTGACTTGCCTATAAGTAGAAGTAAGTTCATTATGACGTGGAGTATATCCCATTGTAATTGACACCTTTGCTGATCTAATGAATTGAGGCTTCGTGTAAGTCAACAATTTTCTGGGAAAGGGTAAACGAATGAAGGGAGGCCACAGTGATGGGTGGATTATACTGCGCCTAATTTGCTTTTCGTCTAGCCAAATGTCTAGCCGTCTCAATGTGTTGAACCTTGAGAGTTACCAGGCTGGATATGCTATATCATTGAGGGTTTCATTCCCCGCAATGTGTGATAAATGTTCTCTCTCTCTCTCTCTCTCTCTCTCTCTCTCTCTCTCTCTCTCTCTCTCTCTATCATCTGGTGATTAATCTAGCCGCATAGTGCTAAACTATTATAAACATAATTTTAGGTAGGATTCGAATAATTTTGCATGTCTCGCATAGCCGAGACGTGTCCTCTAGGCCATCCCTTAGCTGTTTCCAGAAATGAGCAGCCTGTCTAAGCAAAAGTATGTATTACAGTGTCGCAGCGATATGCCTCAAATAACAAGCGATGTATTGCCTTTTGTGTGCAGCATCCCATGCATTAGCTTTAGCCACAGTTTTGAAAATGTTCCGGTGCTTTAAAACATTTTGTCTGGTTCTCCACTAAATTGACCTGGTCTATGAAGTGTCGTGCGAAAGGTAGACCACGGTGAGCTGAGTTGGCAGCAGGTGGGCTCCTAATGTCAGTCAATGTAACGTGTTCTGGAGACTCAGAAAATGTCAACTTAATTGGTTGTACTGACCGTTCCGGAATTAAGAGAGGCAATTCCTGTGATGTCGAGGGGTGAGGATTGGAAATTAGTTTGAAATACTGTGGAAGAGCTTAACTGAATTTAGTCACGTATTCTGCGAGTGATTTTCTATTCCTGTCAATAATTTTATTCTTGAGCGTCACCAATACTGAGGGAATAAAATATATCATTCTGCTGCAAAACAGTATCAGTCTAACATTACTTGACTGATTAATTTTCCTATGAATGGGAGACGTACCATCCGTGGACATTAACTAGTGAAAAATGCATAATGAAACATGAACCAGAGACAGAGTAAACATATCAGTTCAAAATAAGGATATATGAAATAGGGACACAATAATTTAGACCTGCACTATTGTTAACCAAGAGATGAGCATTATAACTTAGTAAAAAGATGGATAGGAGTCTTACAGACTTCTATTATAAGAGCGGTTCGGAAAATAATTTAAATCATCACGCAACAAAGAAAACTGTGAGACAGGAGTCTGTACCACTATGTTGAGTCCACTAATTTACGTTTCTTACAAGGGCGCTACACTTAGGGGAGTTAGCTGGATTTACGTTCAGGGAAACACTCATATTAGCAAGGCATAATTATATAAAAAAAAATAACTTTAATATAAGTAAATAAGGCAGAAATACAACAGTGTGCAAGCAGCTCATTTAGTTGTTAGAGACTATTACTATTTAGTGGTAGATACTCGTAGATTACCATATTTTAGCATGTGTACCCATGTACCACTGCGGACTTGGAGGTTAGTTCTGGCCAACCCAACCTTCAGTTGGAGCTCCTTCATAATCTTGGGGCTGCCTCTATCATAACTGTCTTTTTTATCAATTAATGGAGTGTTTTTATGATAAAAACCCACTTCCGCTCAGGGTATGAGAGATAGCTCTCCAAGCTCTTGAATTGGCCACTCGCATATAATATCCCTGAGGGGAAGGAAGTTATTCAGTGTTGTCATGAAGCAGTAATGTGCGTCCTGTATTGCATCACGTTAAGTAATGGAATTTGGAAAATAACTTAACCTGCCTAATACATTACAGTATAGTATGTTGATCACAAGGATTTGAGATATCTAAAGAAACCGTTCAATCCCGTTGGGCAGTTTCCAAGAAAAACGGGGGGAAAAAGAACTTCTGTCTTCTCTTTATACAAAATGTACTGGGAAAAGGTACGTATCCACGTTGAACTTTCATAAATGTTCTCGTTAGTAATAAAACGAATTCTGTTGTATACCAGCTAAAATAGAGCTACCTGACCAAATGTTTTCAACATTTTCCTGGTTACTCCTTATGTTCTGTTATACTCAGACGCAATCTTCGGTGCTCTAGGTGGAATTTCAATCTGCAATATCCTGCCACGAAACACCAAGTGACCAAATCGGTGGCTGGAAGCCAAGTTTAATCTATGTATCCCGTTAAACACATAGCTAGAGAAAGGTTCATCTTTGGCGAGGGCAGCAAATTGAATACGTTTCTTTATACGGCGATTGGTGGTTCTAACTTAACAAGGCTACTGACGGAGATAGAGGTAGGCAGTAGTAGTGATAATATGCTACGAAATCCATATAATAAGGGTAAAGGGATTTATAAACGATAAAGGGTTTATTTCTCAGTATAGCAAAGGATTTACTTAATATCAGAAAGCATGACTTGCATCGTGGATGTATACATGTGCTATAAGATCTGGAATTCTGATATCAGAACGACTTCCCTTTCAGATTAGAGAAGAAAATAGTGATTTAATTTTATTCATTTAACGCATTCTAAGGAAGTATACCGAATATTCACCCGGGCAACATTTTGCAACTGAACATTGAGAATTATTCCCGTTCAAAATTAGGAGAACAGGACATTAAAATACTGTAAATCGTCCTTTCTAAATTAATATTTGTATCTAAAGACGAAACTACGTTGTCACACTTCCTCCTTTACCAATACATGACATTATATCGAACATTGAAGCCCGTATAAGAGAATGAACACGGGAACAACAGAAGTACGAGTAAGACTTAAATTTTCCTGCATTATACGAGGAACGACCCCTCAAAAAAAAACTTCCCAGTCAAGAAACAAGAATACTAAGAAATTTGAACTCGAGCAAAGATATCATGTTCCTATCGTGTACAAAGGAAACGCCGCAGTAGGCAGTACTTACAAAATGTTACTATGAACAAAATCTCTGAACTCCTAGACTCTACCACATATTGAAAGCTTCGTAAGAACCCAACAGCAAAAGCTAACCGGTTTATTAAGGCATCAACCATTCCAGCTGATGATCAGGAAAAAGTTAAGACCTGAAACTTTGTTGCCAAGTTTTATGGCATTTCAAACATTTACAACTCTCTAAAGACAACTGCACAGTCTATTGGTTTGTCAAAGTATTGAACTAACAAATACCTCATATTCATATTACAATCACACGATAGTAACACAGGCGCATACATCAAAGGCTACTTTCACTTTATTCAGAAACTCAAACCATCAGCCTACAACCCAACAACATAAGAATCAGTTTTGACAACGTACCTCCTTTCACAGTACCGTCAACAAAATCATAACTGAGTAATTTTTTCAGCATGTCTTTGTTGCTGTCTTCCATCACGTACTTTCAACCATATAACTATTTCCAGTGGAACTATGCACTCTAGGAACTGTTTTTCACATGTATAAAATCAGTCACAAACTCTGCGAGTTATTCAAATGTCATTACATTAACGTTATTTTCAAGCCTACTACACAATTACGATATATGCTTCATTCAACCAAAGATTCGAGAGATGAGCACGAGTACCATCTGCAGTAGGGAAGCATAAAACGAGGCATAAAGGCTCACATCGACGGGCATCAAATGAACTGCAGCGACAACACTACACACATCCATCAGAAGACACAAGCGTAATTTTCAATACTTTACCCGCTTGTTAACACAGACAAACCATCCCTCACCCAAAAGTGCCATATCACTTCATAAATCTCTTATTAGGCACACATTTACATGGGCTTCCCCGAATGGTTATATACTATACCCACGTACAGAAAATTCAACACATTTCAGAACAGATTACTGCGCAGTATTTAAGGGGTTATAACATTATCAACAGCAAGCGAACTTTACGAGGAACTACTAGTGCACACTTTAGAAGTACTCATGCAAATGCTCTCCGCAAACCCGTACAAAACAATAACACATCACAATATTGTGGTAACTACGTTACGCAGCTACGACACAAACACATTCAAACATGGCAGCATTAGACTTTTCGACAGATCACCTGACAAGAAGAGCACCACTAGAGTTGTTGAAATTCACCTGTTGAAGCTCATAAACCAAACCGACGCGCCACATGAAACACTACGTGCAAATCCTAACTTCTTCTTCAGAAACAATCAACATCCAACACACTGCTGATGGACTAATGTCAAAACACATTTAACAGCAGGATGTACTTCAAGCTGCAGGAACCCCAGAACATGTCATTCCATCATCACCGCTGAATTTCATAAAATACAGTATGTGTGCCTATATTGTGGCGACGACCACAGAGGATGTAGTTTTGTTAAGTTGATCAACTGCCCGAGATGAATGTAGTGCAAAGACTAGTAAGAGAAAGGAGGCTGCTGATATTAACAGAAGTGGACATGCTCTGCTCTCTTGCTGTCTGGATACGTCGAGAAAGGTGCAGCTAATCGCGGCACACATCTCGCCTAACCACAACACATAAATGTAAAGACCTTTTAGAATAAACTCCTACATAAAAGTTGAATTTTAATTCCTTTATAATCTTGTTTAACTTCTTCCTTTTATTACCTGCAAGGGTTTCCTAAGTCGTTCCGATGTGTTCCATCTGAGCTATGTCCCCGCGTGTGTAGTACGGGAGGTTGCTAAATACTATCACCTTACAATGTAACTTATGAGTACTTTTAATATTCCCTGTTGCGATAAATTGTATTTTGTTGACGGAGACGTCCAGTTTTGAGGGGTGAGATGTGACAACTACAGAGGGTGCAGTTAGTTTTCTTAAGTTGGTCAACTGGCTGACAGGAATGTAACGGAAAGGCTCTCTTTGTGTTTTGGAACATCGAGAGATGGCATGTAATGGGCAATCGTGGCACACATCTCGCATCACCACAACAGGTAAGATGTAAAGACCTTTTAGAACAAACCTCTATGTAGATGTTGAATTTTAATTCTTCTTAATATAGTTTAGGCCCTTTCCTTAATACCAGACAGGGTTTCCTAAGCCATTCTCATGTGTTCCATCTGAGCTATGTACCCATGTCGTAATACGAGAGGTTGCAAAATTCTAGCGCTTTGCAACACAACGTTTGTGTACTTATTTATGTTTTAACCTTCCGCGTTGCGTGAATATTTGTTTAGTTGCTACACTGTAGATTAACATTTCGAAAACCATTAACTCCATAACATTCATTAAAGTAACATGTTATATCTATTTCAAGCCACTCTGGGAACCTCGCGCACTTCGGCATGTGCTGTCCCCTAGGCTCAAACGCTACTCATTAACTTTTACTACTCTGAGCATTAAGCGTAACTCTCCCATTAGCAACCTGTGCCTCTTACTGAATAGCAGCGAGCCTCCTTCTGTCTTGACTTAGTTTACTAACCACATGTGGCTGTTTCGTATGATCGTCACCTGGGGTGCCGGGTGTGGGGGTCACCTCCTACACCCTCTACAATAAAGGAATCCTTCGTCCTAACATTTCGCACGAACGAGCGTGACAACGCTACCGTCTCTCTTGCGAACATGTGTTTAACATTAACATCCTTGAGCAACACATCTTTCATTTTTATAGTGTTTAACGCCCGTATTTACCACAGTTGACACCGCAGACGACACTTTTGATACATGGAAGGAAGATGGAGTACCGTTGGAATGCGATGACGGGGGAAACTGGAGAACCAGGAAAAAACTCACCCCTGTGCAGTTTTTCCCTCCACAAAACCCACATGCCTGGGAACGAACCTGGGCCGCCTTGATGAGATGCCAGTAGTCTAGCCACTCGGCCACGGCGCGGCCTACACATCCTCCATTAATGCATACATAACTACAGAGCATTTTCGTGGACTGCTCGAAGTAACCAAAAGTGCTCAAGCCACGTAAGCTTTATTCTGAGTATCTATCGCTTTACGTTGAGGAAAACACCAATAACATAGCACCATATTCTGATTGATTAAGCGTGAAGGATCACTGTAGATATCATGTCGCAGTATAACCCAGGATTTAATTTCAACACAAAATAGGATCTGATTCCGCTGAGGAAGATTATTGCCGCAAGTTCTTATCGAAATTTAGACTTATGGAAGGAAACTTTTGGAAGTTCTGTACATAAACCAAAGTTCATACAGCTACAGTATGAAACACATCAGATCTCTGTAGATTCCCATACACTCGATAGACTTGGTTGCTTAAATCATTTAAACCCAAGTTTGAATTCTTCGAGCTCGGTGCATGAATTACTCTTCCTCTATAATATGATCGATAATAATGCATTTTAACGAATCCATTTAATGGTTTCAAATGTGGCAACGTGAAAATAATTAAAGTGTTGTCTAAATTATTTTAATCCAGTCTTGAATTCTCCAAGCCTGGTCCAATAGTAGTAGTAGTAGTAGTAGTAGTAGTAGTAGTAGTAGTAGTAGTAGTAGTAGTAGTAGTACTAGTAGTAGTAGTAGTAGTAGTAGTAGTAGTAGTAGTAGTAGTAGTAGTAGTAGTAGTAGCAGCAGCAGCAGTAGCAGCAGCAGCAGTACTAGTAGTAGTAGTAGTAGCAGCAGCAGCAGCAGCAGTAGTAGTAGTAGCAGCAGCAGCAGCAGTAGTAGTAGTAGTAGTAGTAGTAGCAGCAGCGGCAGCAGTAGCAGCAGCAGTAGTAGTAGTAGTAGCAGCAGCAGCAGCAGCAGTAGTAGTAGTAGTAGTAGTAGCAGCAGCAGCAGTAGTAGTAGTAGTAGTAGTAGCAGCAGCAGCAGCAGTAGTAGTAGTAGTAGCAGCAGCAGCAGCAGCAGTAGTAGTAGTAGTAGTAGTAGCAGCAGCAGCAGTAGCAGTAGCAGCAGCAGTAGTAGTAGTAGTAGTAGTAGTAGCAGCAGCAGCAGTAGCAGCAGCAGTAGTAGTAGTAGTAGTAGTAGTAGCAGCAGCAGTAGCAGCAGCAGTAGTAGTAGTAGTAGTAGTAGTAGCAGCAGCAGCAGCAGCAGCAGTAGTAGTAGTAGTAGTAGCAGCAGCAGTGCAGCAGTAGCAGCAGCAGCAGTAGTAGTAGTAGTAGTAGTAGCAGCAGCAGCAGTAGCAGCAGCAGCAGCAGTAGTAGTAGTAGTAGTAGTAGTAGTAGTAGTAGTAGTAGTAGCAGCAGCAGCAGCAGTAGTAGTAGTAGTAATAGTAGTAGTAGTAACAACTACAACTTCTTTTCGTTTTCAATACTTATGATGTAATCTGAGGTAGGTTTCAATTTGATATCTTACGGTAATGAAGCGTATTCAGTGATTCGAGGAAATACTCTAGAGTTGTAAAAGGCATTACTTTATATGCGATATTCATAATGTGACACATACTATGGTACATCGGAGAATACAATATTGTAAAACCTCTCTACTAAAATAATGAACTATATTAAATCAGTAACCATGACATCAAGTATAATAATAACATCAATGTAAATTTCTCACACACAAAAATAACAATTTTTATAAGGAGTAGCGCGATAAATAGCCCAGAGTAGATACTTCTTAGAGATGAGATTTGGCCACATAATGCAGAATCCAGAAGAAACCTATCCAGAAAATGCGGTTGAGTAATCCTAACAAACAACTTTCACCCTCGAGGCGTGAATCTGCCCTACTGTAAACCGTGGATTTTCTGCATAAAAATCTCGTGCCAACAATTTGCTTGTAGGAAAAATTTTCTAGAATATCCGAAGAGTGCTAATTTCTAATATATATATATGAATTAAAACCTAGCAGAATTTATTCAGCTAATGTAGAATTTAAAAGCGGCATTCACACCATAAGCTGAAAATGCTGGTACACATCCTTTAACGTTTCCTTCGTGAAATATCAGGGCCAAAGACACTGCGGTGCAACTGTAGATGGAGAGACTTTTGAAACCTAGACGAAACCATTTAAGCTGTTTAACATTTGGGACGCAGTGCGGACTCCACTTCGCCATGATGAAGCTGTTTCGCCGCTGCACATGCGGTCAACAAGGCCACTTCGGCTGAAGTCGGAACCATTCGAACAGGATCAATACCAGGTCCAATTCGGCCTGTGTTGCGCCTAGCAAATACCCTTAAACTTGCTCTAGAAAATGAACCCTAGCCCCTCTTAGTTCTGAACTTCTTCTTGATACATTCATTATTTCTTACCATGTCCATGTCGTGTGCATCGCACATGAATTACCTTAGGCACGCATTTCTTAAGGTGAACAAAGTAAGTACATTGCTGCCACACATCATTCAGGTTCTTCTATATCCGTACAGACTGAAAGGAAAAGCTCTTTCTTTTGTGTCTAAAAGGGTAGTAGTCTCCAGAATCCTAGACGCCCATTGCTTTCTGTTACTTTCTATAGCAGCTACCTATGGTAAGTATGAAGAAGGTTTATGTTCCACCCCAAAATTAGACATCAAAGTATCATCGAAAAAACACGCTTTGAGATTTCTGTACCAAAAAGAAAACAAATTTATTAAGAAAGCTCGCATATATGCCTGTCAGCGTGTCCGAAAACGTGACTCAAAAACCAAATATCAGCGAATACCCAACTTCGTATTAAATTAGCACTATTTAAGAATGCAACATGAAGTTGTGCACATAATTTACCTCTTAGGAGCTTTGAAAATCTTTCTGTACATTTTACTTAAAAAAAATTCTCACAATGTTTATAAATAGTCATATTTGTACAATATGGCATAAAATGCAATCAATATAGGACTTAATTTTCGTTACAGTACCTCTGAAGTCCTTATTCTCAATTATTTTGTGTAATGTCTATAAACATGTAACCGCTAGAGACATTTAACTTAAGGCCAACGTAAACTACATAATTTATTATCCATATTATCTTCAATGTGTTAGGCGTTTCAAAAGTAGTATTTGTTCTATATTTACATTTTTACAAGTTTGAGAAAATCTGTGATTTTTCAGTTTTTTTGTCTTTCTGCATGAGTTCATTACCAGAAACTTAAAATTTAATATTTGATTTTGTCATTGAGTTCAATATACTAAGTGCTTAAAGATTTCTTTAAAATAATGTTAAGGTATACGACGTAAGGTCAATAGAAATATCACTTTATATGAATAATTTACACTTAATAATATATTATGTGAACTTAGAACTGTAGATAAAGTTTGCCAATATTGCATATAAGGTTGATCTTTGTTTTGTATTCTATTCTTTCTTCGTTTTTATTAGGTGTATAAGCCATTAAGGGTTGATTTCAGCAGCAAGCCACGTGGCCATATGACTTTCCATCGAACACTTATGACGAAGGAAAATATGATTTAATTTTAAGTATATCCAATAAAATTCGTATTCTTAAAATTCTACTCTAGTAAAGTATAGTTTAGATAATCAGTGAGTAAAAATTGTTCTTTGAACCATGTCTCCAATACTTAGTAACTCTTTTTGATTTTACTTTTTCATTGTCAACAATTGCTTACAGTTTACTGTGTACGAAATAAAGCCAATTTATTGCAAAGATTTTAAACACTCTTTTTATTGGCTTTATTCTGTGTAGACTTTTTTCATTTCATTTCAATTTAATAGATTCATCTCTCTAGTTCTTCATTCGAGTGCATCGCATAATACATCTTCGGCTATATTATTCACACCACCTGTCCTTTGCACAAATCATATCTTCAAAACCATTTCACAAAAACATCCTCATAAATTTCTTCATAACTTTCCCTACACATCGTTTATTTTATACAGTTTTTACATACTATTCTTACGCAAGGTTATTTTTTACCTGCTTTACGATAATTGAAATGAACATCTGCATTTTACATTTTGTTGTAGGTACCTATAAGAATGATGGAGGAAACCGAATCAATAGTTTCGTTTTTAAAAACGGCTTACTATGTTTTTTAAATGACATGTTCTATTTATGACCTCGCGAGAAACAGGTAAGCAGTGATAGAGCTTTTAGAAAATTAGAAAACATTTGAATTGAAAACAATATTAACAGATATCTCGGAAACGGCTGATACAATGGAACAAATTTCTTTGAAATAAAATGTGGGCTTTGAAGATATATATTTTTTCCCGTCGTTTGGTCTATCTCTGAAAATTTACCAGTTGTGCCATAGGCCGCTACTGTGCTGCACCAGCCTCGCAGTTCATATAGTGGTGAGAGTGCGGGTGCAGCTTGGAATTTCAGCCGCTTGAGGCGGTACACACAGACTGTTCGATAGCTGCAAAAGCATACTAGGGGACTATATAGCTGTTGTTCCACAAGCTGCCAGTAAAATATTAATTCTTACAAATTTTGTTATGTGTATGGATTACCTTTCCAATTCAATCGTTTAACGAAAGTAATGATATAGAAGACTCATAGTTGAAAACATTTACGCAGCTTTTGCATTCACACTGTATTTGTGCATGCTACTGATAGCATTATAAATATTTTCATTAAGATGAGTTACTACGGTATTTTACTTTTGAAAGTCTGAGAATGCACGCCTTACAGATTCCTACATACCTTTGTGCTGTGTGTCTTTCTGTAGGAATAGAAAGGAAAAATCAATGAAATAGGTTACCTTTAACTAAGTTATAAATGGTAATAATTGCTTTCTTGAGAAAACTTCCCGTTAAATATGCTGTCAGATTCATTAAGCGATTTGTAGTCAAGATATACCGATGCATATTACAAACAAGTTCCAAGAGAAAGATTCTGAAAACAGGTTGCATACCAGCATATTTCTAGATTATCTCCTATACAAAATTCCGGTAGCAGGAGTATCTAGGCTTCATATAGCCCAGTATCATAAACGTAAAAGATGTTCATATCCTACAGAAGAAATCTACTTCAGAGATAACTGAATATATTTACGTAAGCTAGAAAAGAAATGAAAGTCACAAAAATTATGGTATGGAGACCAAACACTAAAAACAGAGAACGTAAGTCTGTCTGTTGTCAAAGCGACAGAATGAAAACAATGCATATTAGACATACTAAACTCATTACTATCAGAAGAAAGTAATCACTTAAATTAAAATTCTTGCTGGAGAAAATAATGAATTGTAATTAAACTGAAAAGTGTGATTATAAAAAGCATTATATTCTTTAAAAACACCCAGTACAATGCTGCTAAGCTTCCATCGTTGGCCTATGTTGGTGAATAATTTGTAATGAATGCATTAAACAAAATATGTCAACCTGCGAAAATCCGACTTCCACCAATCCGCACAAATCACCATTAATGGATTTGATGTATTCCTGTGACATCACAGGAAATCGTACCCCCAAGTATCTTCCGTGAATTTGATGAATTCATTGTCTGATTCTGTAGTAAATACTGCCCCGTACTTGCAAACTTCGGAGAAAGAAAACAATTGCATATATTGGATAGGAGTCAGACTGAAAAAGTCAATGCCACAGCTAGGACTTGAACCATGGATCTCCCGGCTATGGCAGTGAATTTTACATCTCTCTCTACCTATTTAACTTGTGCCCTACACACCGCTTGTATAAAAACAATTCAGTAGCATAAATTGGAAATATTATTTTCTGTGAATAGTCCTGCAACAAAAACAAAACTCATTCAGTGCTTCTTAGTACCCAGTATATAAACATTTCTTACCAGTTGAGCTGAAACTAATAGCTCCCTTCGCTATAGAAGCTTACAAAATACCCAAGTTTTCTCACCCAGGCGACCACATTTGCGATTTGTGGTGAAAAAAAAAACGGCGCAGTGGCGGGTTTTCTCCGGGTTCTCCGGTTTCCCCCACCATTGTATTCCACCGGTGCTCCTCCATCTTCATTCCATGTATCATCAGTGTCATCGCCTGTGGTGCCATAGTACTAAATGCGGGCGTTAAGCTCGATAAAAAAAAGAAAGAAAAAGAAACGCAAGTTTGTTAACTCCAGACCACTGAGTTGAACATGTGTATTTTATTTATCATATGAATATCTTAAACATATGGCATTCTAATCAAAATCGGTTACACTGTTTTTGAGATGATAAAAATTTCTAGTTTAGGGTGCAGGATATTCTTGAAAATTCCAGTGGCGCCTGTTTGGAAAATACTGAGATTAAATACCAATTATACTTATGTTTAGGAGTTATGCTGTTTACAGGCGCAAAATACACACACACGCACACTCAGGTTATGTTCTTTTAAATGCCTTTTTTGTTCAGGGTGTCTCAAAGCATAAATATTTCCGATAAAATCCCGACATCAAACTCTTGGGTGAAATATAATACTTCCTCTTACCTATCACAGGGGAAAAAAATAATATCTTTACAAATACCTTGTCTTTCTGCTCCATCTACTGCATCTAAGTATGCTAAAAACTGAAACTATAGCTTTACTCTGAGGTGCAACACATGAAAGTCGGGCCAAGGCCTATCAACCAACCGCTGCGTCCCCCACTTCTGCACATTACAGGCGACACGGGCGGGGTGTAGCACTGGAGCGCCCCGAGTACCTACCGGCCGGTGAATGCGTTCCATGCAACCTGGAGGTGCTACTTTTCCCTCAAGTAGCTCCTCCCCCAGGAATTACAGAAACTGAGTGCACCCCGAATCAGGTCTCCCAGCGGAAGATAACCCTCACGCCGGTAGCGGGAATCAAACCCGAGCCTCCCGCTCAGTAAAGCAGCCGCGCTACCACAGCGCTAGGGAGACGGCTATGTGTGTCGCCCTCTTGTAGTTGATATCCCTGATGTAAAGATGAGTGTCAAAGCTTTGCACTTAGATTACATATTACATAGGTAATTTTATAATTAGTCTTATGTCTATTAGGCTCTTTGTTTCTTTCTAGACACCGTTAATATTTTTCTTCTACAGTATTCATGAACATCCCTGACAACTTTCTTATGTCCATACCCATTTCCCACTATGCAAGAATTTCTCTTGATGTTTCAAACATATGTTTTTTCTTAATTACAGTACTAGTGTTCTTTCCCTACAGAGATACTTCTCTCTTAGTATCTATGACACTCTTATTACTGTTCTATAAATTTCTTGTACACCAAATATATTGTTTTGCATCCATCTTTAAGTCCCTGTACGGAAGAGCAGTGGCGGCAAATGCCTATGTTGGTTGCGAGATATTTGAACTGTAACCCCTCAGTATAGGAGTGCCTTCAGATTCCATTTGTTACTAAGGTACTATAATACATCATTCCTATTTCTGGGACTCAGAAAAGGGTGGAATTTTCGCCACTCCTGTGGCATAACATTTGTGACTCCACTGTTTTAACCGTATGACTTGAATTGAAAATTGTTGTGTTTAGGCCGACCTATAGCCAATGCATTTTGTTACTCCCTGCACTTAGTGTTATGTAGATACAAAAATCTGATGTGTACCATTCACATGACTTTCTCTATATCCCTGCAACAAATTATTCTTAAAAAGCTTATACTTCTATTTACTTTATGCTCATCAGAAAAAAATAGCAGAAATAGTCTTATTACTTGCTTCCTTGTAAGTAGAAGCGAAATAAGGGACTACCATAGGTTAAAGTGATAGTCAAAAGCTGGTAGCTATGTCAATGAAATTCCTTTGTTTGTATGGATAGAAATTGACATGTTCCTGTATGAGAAAAGAACAAGTTTTTCATAACAGAAACCAAAAATAAGGAATGTCTCAAAAACGAACTCCACGAAAAAAAATGTATATAACATAAATTGTGTGTTTTAAGGTGCTCTACATTTTTTGTGCAGTAAGTTTTTGTCCATCTCTTACGGTTTAGCAGTTATTCAAAATTCAGTAAAATTCATCCAGAATAAACTACTCTTCAGAGGCTATTCCCAGAAAATTCAAGGTATACATTTTATTTGTCAGGTAAATATCTTTAATATACGAAATTTTAATCAAAATCGTTAGAGCCACTTTTGAGAGAATCAAAATTTTGGAAAAAAATTCCATGTAAAGGGTATTTGGGGGTGGGGGATTTTTCTAAAAATCTTCGTGTCGCATCCCTGGAAGATACTAAACTCAAATACCAAGTTTGGTATTTTACCGACTTTTCGTTTTTGAGTTATCGTGTTCACAGACACACGGACACACGGACACACACACGGACCTTTTTATGAAAATGCTTTTTTTTGGATATTGGGGACCCTAAAACATATATTTCCGGTGAAATCTCGGTATCGAATTTTTGGGTTGAGTGCAATGCCTTCTCTATACACTATGTACACAGTGCGTATAGAGAAAGTAAAAATAATTCTTTAACAGCTCATAAACAATTTTCACTTTCTCGGCCAGGTTCCCAGGTAGAGGAAGTTTTGTATTTCACCCAAAAATTAGATATAGAAATTTCGCAGGAAGTATATTCTTTGAAAACCCTAAATAAAAAATCTAATGTGTTGTATTCACATGGATTTTTCTACCTGTTCTGCAAACAAACTATTCTCACAAAAGATTATTCTTCTATCAACATCATGCTAAACGAGATAAGCATTACAATTATTATTGATCTTACTGCTTAGTTTCTTTTAAGTGGAAGGGAAATAAGGAAATATACCAGGCTAAAGCTATAGATGAATCTTTTAAAAACCGATCGATATATGAACAATTGAATTTTGATTCGCTTTGCATTTCCAGAAAAACAAAAGAGATTAAACGAAAGTTGACCCCGTTTGAGAAGATGCGTAGTTCAAAGTTGAAACCAATAACAAGGAATATCTCGGAAACGGCCAATTCTGCAACACAGATGTACATAACATAAATCGTGTGTTTTTAACGTGATTACATTTTTGACACAAAGTAGTATCTGTGTATCCCTTACGGTTTACCGGTTATGCAAAATTCAGCAAAATTCATCCAGAATGAACAGGTCTTCAGAAGCTATTCCCAGAAAATTCAAGATATACATTTCATTTATGATATAAAGGTCTACAATATACGGCATTTTAGGCAAAATCATTTGAGCCATTTTTTTTTTATAAATGCAATACTTTCAAAAATTGTTCCGTGTAAAGCGTAGTTTGGGGTGGGGGATTTTCCAGAAAATCTTCGTGTCGCATCCTTTGAAGATGTGAAACTTAGGTACCAAGTTTGGTATTTAACGGTATTTTAGTTTCTGAGCTATGCTGTCCAAAGGCACACACACACACACACACACACACACACACAGACGGGACCTTTTTCTAGTTGTTTTTTTTTGGACTCAGGGAACCTTAAAACATACATTTCCGGTGAAATCTTGACATCAAATTTTTGGGTGAGATACAATATTCCCTATACACTACGTACAAGTACGTGTAGAGAAAGTACAAAAAAACCATTTAAAAAAAGTCCGCGTGTGTGTGTGAGAGAGAGACACACACACACACACACACAGAGGGAGACAGAGCGACTGTGAACAGTTTAACTTAAAACTAGCACATAAATACCAAACTTACTATTGCAGTTCAGTACCTTACAAAGATGCAATACAAAGAAGTTAAAGAAAACCACCACATCAAAGGATCTTTTCATAGAAAACTCCTTGAATTCCTTTTTCACAAAAATTGTTCTAACGATTTTGATTAGAACACCATAACGTTTAAAATAGTTAAAGGCAAATGGAATGTGTGGATTGAATGTTTTAGGACAGCTTGTGATTTCTCTTGATTTGCAAGGGGGTGTGCATAACTTTCAATAACCGGTAAACATTAAGGGATAGACAAAAAACGTACTACATAAAAATTTAAATGTCCTTAAGGCTCACGATTTATTTCAATTAACATCTTTGTGAAATGAACAATTTCCGAGATATCCGTTACTATTGGTTTGAATACTGCAATATGCTCTGCACTATTCAGTTGCAGGTTGGAATTTTAAGAAAGCCGTATACAATTTTAAGGTTAACATAGAGCAACTTAAACATTTGAATATCAATTCGATTTTCTCTATCCATCTTATATCTACAATGTCATGTGTATTCAAACTATTTCTGCAAAGGCTTATCCCGATTAAGATGAGGCAAGTTAAAACAAATAAACCTTCAAAAGTATAATTTTTAATAGACATGTAAAAATATTAGGGCTAGAGATAGCCATGTGAATGTGTCATCAAATGTTAAAGTGTGAAACGGGTGTAATCTAGTACATAAAGAATAATTAGACAATGTGACTTTTTCCCTTTTTTCAAATCGAATAACTATAATAAACCGTATTCATATTTTATATGGTGTTTCAGAAGCTACTTTGAACAATGTTGCTTAAATTAAGAATTTAAGGTGATTATTATTATTATTATTATTATTATTATTATTATTATTATTATTATTATCAACATTATTACTATTATTCACATAAACATAGTATCACCATCATACTTATCCATTCGTTAAAATGATTTGAAGTAAGTACAGATTACAGACAGTTGGTTTGTCAGTGGTAAATTATTGTAGCTGTCCATATCAGAAAAAATGGAGAAGAAAAAGAAATTTGTATGCAGTTTCACTATATTTTCATACTCTTCACAGCTTACTTATTGTAAAGTAAAGAAATTATTGTATTACACACAAAATGTACCACTTAGATTTCACAGTTACTTCTCCTTTTGTTGCCCCTTCAACTGAAAAGAAACCCCTTTATAAAGATGCGTGCCGCACGTGCAGGTATGCGTTTGACCTGCAAAACTAAAACAGAAAATCTGAGAGTTATTATTAATCATATATATATATGTACTTCCAGTAAGGCCGCACCGTGGCTGAGTGGCTAGACCACTCGCTTCTCACGGCCCGGGTTTGATCCCAAGCAACCACATGTGAGATTTGTGGTGGACAAAGTGACGTAAGAGCGGATTTTCTCCGAGTTCTCCGATTACCCCCGACATCGCATCCACCGGGACTTGGAGACATCTGCTTCTCTCTGTGGTCTGTCTCCCACCGGCCTATGGCCACGTGTGTCCCACACTTCATCTTTTGAACACTAGGGGGATGTTAGCGCCCAATAGATTTTCGTAGGTCGCATGTGCGTGGGGCATCACTCCACCGTTGTCAATGCTTTACCTTCACTACTACTACTACTACTCCTACTGCTGCTGCTGCTATTATTTTTATTATTATTATTATTATTACTTAATTTCCATTCATTTAATTTACTTTACAAATGTATGTTAGGTTTATATTTTTATACATACGATAACATACATATAATGACATAATAGTTAACAACATAGCACATAATATACAATACGATAACATGTAAAAAAGAGAGCTATCATAATATTTCAATCAACAATATAACATATTATAAAAGTAACCTAATATAAACTTTTAAGTTAAAATAAAGTAACAGTAATTAACCTTTCAATTCTTTTTAGCAGCATTTCGATTTTAAAATATGATGCAGTGGAGGCTTATAATCCTTATTACAGTTGTTCAAATGTATAATGAAATAAAATCTACTTTTGTGAAAAACAGCACAATCAAACAAAATGTGTTTCACTGATGAAACACACACAATGAAAGCCATTCGTAACATTGATTTTAAATTGTCAAAATAATCTCCGAATTTAACATGTCCAGATAGAACTGGGTGAAAATATATTTGGTTATAAGCTCTGTACATTCAAATCTATCTTGAACAGTATTAAAGAACAGCCGCCTCGTCAGTGCACCAGTACGGCTGATAATCCACTCTTCATTACATTTTTCCAGCGATGGAATGCCACATAATCGTATTATTTGGCAGTTAGGATACTTATTATATTTGTGTTCTATATTTTCTGAGTTTATGATAGCAGCCTCCTTTGCAACTTGATCTGCCCTTTTATTTCCAATTGTATCATCATGCCCTCGTACCCATCCCATACAAATGTGTAAACTACTTTCCATAAGTAATTTTCTAATACGTACATCCAATGCAATAACACAATATTTATTATTTACTGCTTGTGAATCACAAAATATACATAATTTAACTCCATTATTTATACTCCACTGCACTGCTTCTTTGAGAGCTAGAAATTCTGGTGGCGCCAAACTAACTTTTACTGAAATATTTTCAACACGATTATAGTAAACAACAAACACGCACATCCAACTTGAACTTTTCCAGTAATTTCGTGATAGGGAAGTGAACCATTTGTATGCATGCTACGAACGTGATAACTAGGGATAGTATCTGGTGACCGATAGCGGGACAGAATCGAAGTTAGCGCAGCATGTTATATAGTTGTAATTTGTTGACAATACAAGTATACGTTGTAGTACTAATGGAAGGAAATGGGACAATGGTTACTTGGTAGACTGTGATGTTCTCACTAGCAGTAAAAGACGATTGATGTTAGGTGGGTGGTACCATTGGTTTACGGGAACTAACCATTTTAATATTTTTATACATTCAATTAGTGTTGTGCAACAAGTTATCATCATCATAATCCGTTTCATTTTCTATCAAGTTACATAGATTACAATGTACCGTCTCAAATGTGAATCGTTTCCGATTGACATGTAAACAGGTTTTATATTGTGAAGAACTTCACTCCACATCACATTTCATATTTCACGCATTATTGAAAATTCAATATATTTTCCAAACACTGTCTTCACTTTATTTTTCATACGATCCAAAACAGGCATCACGGGTATCTAATTGCTTGCACAAGTTCATCGAGAGCTTTCAGGGCTCGAGGCATTTAAATGTACGATGTTTCCAAATATGTGTTATTGTCGTCGATATATCTGCAAAGTTCTTCTGTATGAATTGCAAATCTTCATGCAATCCACTTGAAGAAAGAAGTTTTACAATCTTAATTACCTCTAAAACAGTATTTTAGTATACAGCATAGCATACTGCTGCATCGAGCGCGTTACTGCAGGTTATTTACATGTGACGCGTAGAGTCGCCACTCGCCAATGCAGGTCGTTCTCTACTTGGTAGGTATGCAACTGGTATTCGCAGGTGTCCCTCTATCGGTCCCCAAGATGCTATCCCTAGTGATTACTTTCACAGTTAGTAACGACAGAGGGGAATACACTAGGATATCCGATAGTTGTATGTGGTGCTGAATGCTCTATTTCCGATATTGGAATTTCTGCAAGTTTTTCACGACGTTTCTTGATGTTAATAATTTTTGTTGTCGAGAGTGCAGTGAGATGTAGAGGTCTAATTCGAGCTATTATCTGATCTACGTCAGTAGATATAGTATGATATGCTTTGGACTTCGCAATCGGAGACAGATGTTTGCAAGCCCATTTACGTTCTAAACATCTATGAAAGTTGTGACACAGTATAAATGAAATGGTTCAACCGGAGCAAGATAAATGATTGTTAATATCTCTGTGTTAAGTCTCCAAGTGGTCCTAACCGCCCTTGAGCGGAATGTAATATGTATACTAGATTTGGTTTCTAGATATTTAAAATGTGATCTAAGCCTTAGTTTCCGGTCAGGAATTACTCCAGAGTATTTGAAATCGTCAACCAAATCTATGAATACATTATTCATGTGTATTTGAGGGGCATAAACTTCCGTCTTTTCGTAACAAGCACTGCTGTAGTAGATGTAATGCTTCATTATTGCTTGTATATAAAATGGTTCACAACTAGAAGGAGGTTCTAAAAAGTCCCTGAGGTCGCTTATAGAGAAATCAGGAATGTAGCGAATCTCAACTTGAAATCTCATTAATAGCCGAGTGCACCATTCTCGATGAAGTTTGAAGTTTACCGTGGTAGAGTACTGACTTTACCGCCATTACCGATAATTTGCGGTGCATCTACTACGATAAAAGTTTATCGAGGATCCATTAGCTCCCTCTGCACTTCCGTTGGTAATGTTAAAATGGCGGAACGCTAGAAGTTAAAATTCCCAACCAAAATTCGATTACAGTAATGAGCGCATCCTGGTAAAGTTATAGTCTGTCTGGTACTCTGCAGTTTTTAATTCCTTAAGTGTTTTATGGGACAGGTGCATTAAGTATCCTGACCGAAGGTTATCGAACATGCACACAATCACGGCGTTATAAATTATAATCATATTAGTTGAATCGTAGTTCCAAGAACAATGCAGAGATAAGGAGATAAATTAATGTATATAGTGTAATTAATAACATTTCAGGAATGTTAAAATGTATTAACTGCACAAATATAAAAATCCGGTAAACTAACAAGGTAAATGCAATACTATGAGATAGGCATCCTTGCGTGGTGGTAGTATTGACGTACCTCGTATTTAAAATGTTCCGAGTTCAAATTTTATGTGGAGATATGTCTTTTTCTTTTTTCTGTCTCTCTCTTTCAGAAGCGAATGTCGACTAGATAAATGGAATTTGAATCGGTTTGGAAAGAAAGAAAGATAAACTCTATAATAGTTGGGTATATTTTTCTCTTAATTGTAAGACCAGCTTTTACTATATGCCTATCTTTAAGTTATTGCTTCTCTCTCTCTCTCTCTCTCTCTATCTATCTATCTATCTATCTATCTATCTATCTAGCTATCTATCTATTCTTTAAAATTGCCCATTAAATTTAATGATATATCTAATTCATGTTTAGGGAACTTTGGAACTACTTTAGCACGACTTTGTTTAACGAGAATGCAGCACACGCCTTAAGCTTTTAAAATTCAAACCCTATAAAATAATTGCAGTTAAGGAATTGCAACCACTCAAAAATGTGAGAAAGTTCTGTGATTACCTGGCCCACTTATAATTTTTTTAAGGAAAAAACATGGTTTCATTTACATGACATTGAAGAGTCAATGAATATTAATGCACATGTGCGAAAAAGACATGACAGATGTGTGAGGCTAAAGGGCCGTAATTTCTAAATTATTCTACAACGATGGGGTGCTCCTATTGTAATTATAATTTCTGTGAGAAATCTATACGCTTGAATTTAAGGAGCTATGAATATCCCACTTCGCTGACAAACAATACTTCTCCATGCCAAGAAAGTTTCCGTTAAGCAAGCCACGCGTCCAACCAGAGGTTGGCACAGTTTATGGGCTCGTTAACAGTCCGAAAGGCAGTTCTTTAGATAGCGTCCACTGCATTTTTACTTTCTCTACACGTACTATGTACATAGTGTATAGAGAAAGTATTGTATTGCACCCAAAAATTCGATACCGAGAGTTCACCGCAAAAATATGTTTTGAAACCCTCTGAATCCATAAAACATTTCTAGAAAAATGAGCTTGTGTCTGTCTGTCTGTCAGTGTGTGTGTGTGGTCAGCATAGCTCCAAACCGAAAAGTCCTTTAAATCCAAAACTTTGTATTTAAGTTCAGTATCTTCCAAGGATGCAACACAAAGATTTTCAAGAAAATTGCCCTACGCCACACTACTCTTTACATGGAAAATTGTTCGAAAATTGTAATTTTCTCAAAAATGGCTATAACGATTTTGAATAAAATAGCGTATATTAAAGATATTTACATGATAGATAAAATTTATATCTTGGATTTTGTCGGAATAGCCTCTGAAGACATCTTTATTCTGGATGAATTTTGCGAAAAATTGCATAACTGGTAAACCGTAAGAGATAGACAAACACTTACTTGATAAAAAAGTATATCTGGTTATAGCACACAATTTATGTTATTTGCATGTTTTTCGTGAAGTAGATACTTTTATAGATATTCTTTGTTATCGGTTTCAGCTTTAAAATATGTAATTTTCTCACACGAGAATTTTTGAACTCCTGTCTATAGAAACAAAGGAACTTCAATCACATAGCAATAGCTTTGGACTATCGCTTTAGCTTACGGTACTCCCTTATTTGACCGTATCTTTAGCGCGGTGGTAGCGCTGCTGCTTGCCAAGCGGGCGACCTGGGTTCTGTTTCCTTGTACCGCCGTGGGGAATTTTCTCAGACCTGATCCGGGGTGCACTGATCCTCGTGAGGTCCCTGAGTGTCCAATTAAAGAACTACTTGATTAAGAAGTAGCGACTCCAGATCGAGAAGACCGCATTAACCGGCGGGAGGGACTCGAGGCGCTGATCACGCCTCACTCTCCGGCACTGTACCACATTCATGACACTTTCGGGCCAAGATGGGGGATGCAGTGCCCGGGCAACATCTCTTGTGGACTGCCCTGCAATGGAGTTTCGTTACTCCCTTTTTTCCCTTCTACTTAGATAGAAACAAATAATAAGACCATTCGTGCTATATTTTCGATTAGATGAAGTATATAGAAAAATAAGCTTTTAACAATAACTTGTAGCAGATAGGTAGAGAAAGTCATCTGCATGGAACACATCGATTTTTACTTTCTCTACACGTACTATGTACATGATGTACAGAGAAGGTCTTGTATTACATCCAAAATTCGATACCGAGATTTCACCGAAAATATATGTTCTGATAACCCCTGAATCAAAAAAAAAATTTTAGATAAATATCCGTGTGTTTATGTCTGTCTGTCGGTCTATCTGTCTGTCAGTGTGTGTGTGGGGGGAGGGGGGCAGCATAGCTCAAAACGAAAAGTCCGTTAAGTACCAACTTGGCATTTAAGCTCAGTATCTTCCAAGAATGCGACAGGAAGTTTTCAAGAAAATCCCCCACTCCCAACTACTATTTACATGGTAACATTTTTTAAATTTTTATTTTCTCAAAAATGGCTCTAACGATTTTGATTAAAATATGCGTATATTAAGGATATTTACATGACAAATAAAATGAATATCTTGAATTTTCGAAGAATAGCCTCTGAAGACAAGTTTATTCTGGATGAATTTTGCGAAATTTCACATAACTGGTAAACCGTAAGAGACAAGCACTTACATAATAGAAAATGTATATCTCGTTAAAACAGACAAGCAGATATTATTTATCGTGGAGTTGATTTTTGAGATATTCCTTGTTATTGCTTTCAGCTTTAAAATACTTACATTTCCCATACGGAAAAATAAAGGAACTTCAATCACATAGTAGCCAGCTCTTGCCTATCGATTTAGCCTAGTGTACTCCCTTATTTCTCTTTTACTTACATGCAAACAAGTAATAAGACCATTTCTGCAATTTTTTTCTCTCGATTAGCATGAAGTAAATGCAACAATAAGCTTTTTAATAATAATTTGTAGCAGAGATGTCAAGAGAGTCATGTGAATAGGACACATCAGATTTTTATCACCTTTCCACAGGTGCTAAAGACAATGTTTTAATTCAGGTATTACTAGATAACAGTGTTTTAAAAAATGTATACCAACGCATGAGTGTCTATAATATGTTTTATTTTGAATAATGGTCCTAGTATATTATGTATTGCGAGGGAATTATTAACGGATGAAAAGCAAGTTAAAAGAGGACTCTGATTATTATTTAGCGGTTATAATGTGTCTTTTTTATCCGCTTTGCAACATGTTTCGCTTTTCCAATGTCTACAGACTTGGGTAGCAGTGATGTCAAGGCCCTGATTCGTGAACGGTAGGTCTAAGGTTCAAAATCCAACAGGATCGCCGTACATGACTGATCCTTTATCAAGTTTTTCTCAATTCTGTTTACTCACAAAATCCGGGGAGGTACTCCAAACTTATGTGTCATATTGATGTTGCAGATTGAGCTACCATTTTATAGTGAAAAACCAACGAGGAAAAATAACCGTCCGTTGCTTTTCTCTCCCATATGATTCCTATTCGCCGGGAAACAGTAATAAAGCTCTAAGTTACAACAGCTGGCTTTGACTCTGTCTTCCCCTCAATGATTAGCCGCCGCCTGATACGAGTGGTCTTCAATAAGCCCTTAGAAAAATATAGAAAAACAAATTATTTTTGGTAGATTCTTTTTCAATTTCCTTTTAGCTCGATATACCTTTCCCAGCGTTTCTCCAACTGTTTTAAGCCTTCCAAAAGGTAGGATTTCGTAAATTTCTCAAAATAGGCATGTGTTGGAAGATGGCCTCTTCGTTAAACGTGGAACATTTACCACCGAGCAACTTTTTCAAGTTCGGAAATAAAAATAAAGTTACAGGGGTCAAAATGTGGTAAATACGGTGGATTTTGTAGTAACTCGAACCTTAATTTTACAATTTTCGCCATCAAAACTGCGCAGGTGAGGGCGCTTTCTTCTTGATTTCTCAGTTCAAACGGTGCACTAACGATGCATAATATTCTCCATTTATCGTACTTCCTTTCTACAAGTAATCAATGTAGATGATACGCGTGCATTCCCAAAAAACCGAGCTATCACCTTGTCTGCAGATGTCACCACCTTTGCCTTCTTCGGAGCCGGTTCACCTTTAAAAACCCACTGTTGTGACTGTACTTTTGTCTCTGGTGTGCAGTAGTGTATCCATGTTTCATTCACAGTTATATATCGACGCAGAAACTCGTCAGAATTACGACGCAAAGGTTCCAATTCAGCTTCCGAATCGATCACAAAATGGCGTTTATTCTCCATTGAGGGCAATCGCGGCACCCACCTTGCCCAGACCTTTGGCAAGGCTAATTTTTCATGCAAAATTTAGAACGCTGTAACTTGCGATATGCCTGTGGCCTCTACTATTTCCCGCACTGTGATTCGTCGATCACTCTAAACAATATTCCGGATTTTGTCAATAATTTCGGAGAAACTCACTGCCACTGGACGTCCGGAACGTAGTTCAACATTTATGGATGTACGGCCACATTTAAATTCATTTATCCAATTTTAAATTGCTGCAAACGCAGGAGCAGATGTGCCATGAACTTCACCCATCTCGGTTTTTATCTTTTTCGGTGTTAAGTCTTTTAAATAGAAGTATTTAATCACCGCACGAATCTCGTTTTTTTTTTTTCCATCTTTCTAAATAAGCACAAGATTGTTGATTCAATCACCTATGATAACGAGAAACCACGTAATGGATATAACTGAAATCTTAACTGCAATCTAGTAAGAGACGACGGTTACTAAATACAAACTTTTTTCGATGCTACGAGTGTAATTTCTTCGTACTATGCCAGGTGATGATAAACTTTGCTCCCAAACGAGGCCATAAGTATGTGCGCACAACACCGCACTAAAGATAAGTTACACACAAGATTCCATCTAGTTAATAGTAAATTTGCCGCACATATGTTCCATTTCCTTCACGGTAATGGGTGCCTTCAAGAAAAAAGGAAAGAAGGGAAAAAATCTGATATATTCCATTCATACAACTTCCTCTACAAGCTATAATTACAAAGGACTATTCCTTTATCTACATCGCGGTAATCGAGATAAAGCTTAGTAGAAATGGATGTATTAGTTCCTTCTAAAAAGCTACTTTCGCGAAGCGTCTCACCGGCATTGAAATAAAATTATTAGTCACAATGGAAACATCAGGTGTAATCAATACTTACTGCACCAATTTTATCTGCCCATAGCGATAATTACCTATACATGTTGGTGAGTCTTATAGGTGCACTATAGGATAGGAAATACAGATATTACGTAATGAATACTCTATTCCATTCAGCTGTACGTACCTATTATTGGGCATGTTTGTGGGTCTTGGTGTAGAAATCTGTTAAACACAAATGTAAACAATATGCGCATTGAATAAATGATGCAGTTGCGAAGTTGGGTGTTGAGCAACTTTAATCTTCCATATTCCAGATAACAATGAGCGTATTGTCAACATGTTTAATTACCGCTATCGGAAGCTAAAATTGGTGCAGTAGGTATTGATTACACTTGATGCTTCCATTGTAAATAATTTTATTTTAACATCGATGAAACGCTCCGCTAATGTTCCTTGTAAGTGGAAGCGAAATAAGGCAATACAGTAGGCTAAAGCGACAGTCAAATATTTTAAAATGCTGGTCACAAACAAATGAAATTCGACTCGCCTTGCCTGGCCAGGAGAAAAAGCAAAAGAAACATGAAACGAAAGATAACCTGCCGTTTGAGAGACATTTAAGTAGCTTAAAATTGAAACCAATAACAAGGAATACCTCGGAAACTGTTAACTCTACAAAAAGTGTATGATATAAGTTGTGAACGAGATCTACATATTTGTGCAGTAAATTTCTTCTATCTCACATGGTTTACCAGTTATGACTCATTTTTCCAGAAAGAAGGGGTCTTCAGAGGCTATTCCCTGAAAATTTAAGCAGTTCATGTTATCTGTCCCGTATCTTTATACGTATCTTTATGCTACATGCACAGAGCATGTAGAGAAACTAAAAAAGATGGAGTAAATATTGTACATATTGTGTATGTTCTCCAGTTTAATAATTTTAAACGCCGATCTATGCAAAGAATTAGATGCTATTACTGAATAATTCTAACTCGTAAATAAGTTATTTTCTTGTCTCTTCTATGGGAGAGAAAGCCGAGACATGGTTATTTTTGTTTTCCATCTTCTTTCAACAAAATACTCCAGCTCAATCTGTAACATCAATGTGACAATGGGCCCTTGTTAGCCACGAAACAAATTGCTTCCCGAATTTCCGTTTATCATCAGTGTCACATCCTGTAGTGCTGTAAGGAGTAAAGGCTGGAACTATTTTAAAGGACTCTAACCAAATGCTCCCACATATGCATTTTAATTTAACTGCTTCAAATTGCATTTTATGATTTAAAATTCAAAATAATCGCAATACAAGATGAGCTCAGGTGAAATAATTAGTAAAACTAATCAAAGTAATTTACTGACATATGCAAATTTGCATTATTGTTAAAACAGGGAGTGCTAATCTCATCTCCGAATTTTGCGTACCAGTATTCCTAATTCAAAGAATCAAGAATGTGAATTATATCTTATTAACTCAAAGCTTACAAGAATACAAAGCAAATAAAACGTCACTGAATTATAATTGTAATGAAGTTAAGACGTTTTAAGTGAATTCTGGTTAGGTGATAGCTGATAAGATAGCCTGTAGTGTTAAACATACATTGCCTCTTAAACAATCTACTGATTATATTTTAATTCTAAAATAAAACCATATTATCGTATAAAATCTGTAAGGTATGAGAAAATACTAAAAATATTGTTAGTAAAACCAATGTTTTGAAACATATTTAGGAATCCAGTTTTGGGAAACCTTTTTTTTTTTTTTAGGTCGGAACTTTTTTTTTTTTTTTTTTTTTTTTTTTTTTATTAGTATAATACTAAACACGCCCTTCAAAAGCCGATCCAACAGCAACATGTCAATCGCAACTGGAATAACGTGTTATTCTCAGAGGAGATAATATTTTCTTCCACAAGTAAGGGAAAGGTGATGGACTGATGGTCTATCGTCCAAAGAGGTCCCGATACGATGCAACATGCTTGGTTTCACAATATTCCATCATGGTCGCCAATCTGTAACGCATTGGGGCTGGTTATCAAGGGACGGTCTAAGTGTGCTGTGGCAGGTTAACGATGCAATGAAAGGTGTGCAGTACACGGTGATACTCAATAATATTTTTATTATCGTCAGGATGAGATATCCTGATAGAATTGGTTTTCAGAGAGGCAGGATAACAGAATGGTAGAATGTGTGGATTGAGGTAAAATGGGAACTGCGCTCCAATTTACCTGTAGATGGGCGAAGGACAAAACCTGGCTTCTAAGCACAAATTCAAGAGGCCTTGGATCTTGTAGCTTCTCGACCATATTACTGCAGACATTTAATTTTGTCTATGCCCCAAAGATTGAGGGTAGTTATAAGGGCTGAAGGTTCATACACCCGATATTAATTAAGTTTATATTTTGTGTTTTAGTTTTAGAAGATAATAGTTTATTTACGCATTTTTTTAGTTGTTTAACTCGAGTGTTAGTAGAGTTGTTTTTGTGTGCATAGATGGGCCAATAACTTCAAGTGTTTTAATTTTAGAAGATAATAGTTTATTTACAGTTTTTTTAGTTATTTAACACGAGTGTTAGTACAACTATATTTTTGTGTGCATAGATAGGCCCATAACCTCAAATGCCTAAGTTATAGTGTTGCAATGTTATGCTCTACATATCCAGTCATAAAATCAATTAACATAAAAAGAAGACAAACCGTGCAGGATTTGAGCCTAGGGACATACGAATGGAAGCATGTGCTTTATCGCCGGTGCTGCAGTCCCTGCTCATGAGGGCACCTTGATTCTTATCAGAGATTATATCTTCGCTGAATATGTTCCTAGAGACTCGGATATACAGTCCATCGCTGTACACATTAAGCTTCCCTCAATTAGCTTCGCCATTTGTAGTGCCTATTTGCCTCCTTCTGATGACATCTCGCGCACTCATTTAGAGGACCTCGTCTCCCAGCTGCCAACTGCTCTTTTGTTGGTGGGGGACGTGAATGCTTCACCACCATCTTTGGGGCTCTCCTCGGGCTTGTGCGAGAGGTCACATAATCGCCGATTTCTTGGATTAAACTAATCTCTCTCTCCTGAACACCCGAGAGCCTACATTTCTTTCTGACGCCTTCAATAGTTTTTCTCATCTGGATATCGCAGTTTGTTCCTCACAGTTGTTAGTTTCTTTACAATGGAATATCATCTCTGACTTACATTCTAGTGACCTCTTTCCTATTCTTATTTCTCTCCTAGCACCGGCGATATGTTCCACAAGCTTACCTAGATGGCGCTTAGAACCAGCCATTCTATTCTAGCTTGGCCGTTTTCACTACAACGCGCATGGCTCGGTGGATGTTTTAGTCCAACACCTCACGGAGACAATTCTCTCCGCTGCCGAGCTTTCTATTCCGCGCTCAACAGGACACCCCCGACGATTTCCTGTCCCTTGGTGGACGCATGAATGCTAGAATGCCATTTGCGCTCGCAGACGTGCTCTCAGGGCTTTCCAGCGTCGCCCTACTCTGGATAATCTTATACAATATAAAAAGATGTGCGCCCAATCTAGACGAATTATAAAGGATAGCAAGAAGACATCATGAAGCAACTTTGTAACATCTTCTTCTCGACAAACCCCTTCCTCTGTTTTACGGGATAAGTTACGGCATGTAGCCGGAAACGCGACCCATATGCCGATAGCCGGTCTGAAGACATCTGCTGGCCCTGTGGTTGATACATTTGACGTGGCTAACACTCTTGGCAGTGTTTTCGCTCAAGTGTCTAGCTTCGACAACTATTCCCCTGAGTTCCTTCCAATTAAGGCTCAGGTGGAATCTCCAAGAGTTCCTCTTCCACCCTGGGAACCTTGAAGACTACAATTGTCTTTTCACCATGGCGGAGCTAGGCCATGCTCTTTCTTTTTCGCGAACGGCTTCACCAGGTCCAGATGGGCTCAACGTCAAAATGTTGCAACATCTCTCTCCTGACGGTAGGGCTTTTCTCCTCGAGGTCTATAACCACGTCTGGGTGGATGCCACTTTTCGAACTCAGTGGTGGGAGGCCACCATCATACCTATTTTGAAGCCTGGAAAGGACCGTCACGTTCCTTACAGCTACCGTCCTATTTCCCTCACCAGTTGCGCTTGCAAGGCGATGGAACACATGATCAACGGACGGTTGGCATGGTGGCTGGAATCCCACAATCTTCTCACCAACATCCAATGTGGTTTACGGAGACGTCGATCAGCAGTTGACCACCTTGTTTCGCTATCGACGCAGATCATGAACGGTTTTCTCAAGAGCTTTCAGACGGTTGGGATATTTTTTGACCTCGAGAAGGCTTATGATACCTGTTGGCGGGCAGGGATTTTACGCTCCCTCCACAACTGGAATATGCGTGGACGCCTACCGTCGTTCCTTAAGGAGTTTATGCGGGACAGACGCCTGCGGTGCCATAAGTAGTTAAAGCGGGCGTTAAACACTACCAAAAAAAAAAAAAAAAAATGCGGGACAGTGTTTTCCGAGTAAGGGTCGGCTCGGTTTTATCGATCTGTTTTATTCAAGAGAACGCAGTGCCGCAGGGCTGGTTACTCAGGGTGACGCTGTTTGCTATAGCAATTAACTCCATATCGCAATGTGTTCCCACAGGCGGCTCGTCCTGTTTATTCGTGGACGACTTTGCCATCTTCTGCACTTCTCAGCGTACGCCGTTTCTCCAACGGTGATTGGACCATCTCTCTGATTGGGGTTCAAAAAACGACTTTCGCTTCTCACCTGAGAAGAGAGTCTGCGTTAATTTCTGGCATCGTAGGTGGCGAATGGCACCTACTCTTCAGCTTAGGCCAGATTTACTTCCCTTCGCAGATGAGGGGATATTCCTGGGGTTGATATTCGATCGGAAGCTATGCTGGTCACCTCATGTAGCACAGCTTAAAGCGCGATGTGACTGTTCTCTAAATATTTTACGGATACTAAGTGGCACATCATGGGGAGCAGATCGGACAGTTTTGCTGCATCTTTATCGTGCACTAATCCGATCCAAGTTAGACTATGGCTGCATTGTTTATTCCTGCACACACCCATCTATACTGAGAAAGTTAGATGCTCTCCAATTTAGGGCATCCGTATGGCTGTTGGGGCTTTTATAACCAGCCCAGTTGTTAGCTTTTACGCCGAATCGGAGGAAGCGTCCCTTCGATTTAGGCGTGATGCCCTGCTTGCCAACTATGGTTGTGGACTTATATGCATGTTTACGCATCCAGTTTCCCCTTTTTCATTCTACTGAGCTAGACGAGCGCTATCGCCAGCTACCACTTTCTGCAAAGCCTCCAAGCTTTCGTTTTACAGAGCTTCTTCGGAGTTACGGCATAACACTACCTAGCATGTTTCCCACGGGAGAGAGGGTGCACCCACCTTGGTTACGTGCGGCCTCCCACGTCGATCTCGGGATGCTGAAATTCGGGAAGACTATGAAGTCTGCGTGTAGTATCCGTATTTATTTTTTTAGAATTTTTATCCCGCTACAGTGACCGAATTTGAATATACACCGATGGCAGCAAGTGTACCAGTTGTGTTGGCTGTGCCTTTGTTACTGGAACCGAACCACATACTTTCGGTTTGCCTAGTCACACATCCATTTATACTACGGAGCTATATGCTATTTATCGAGCCATTCAGTACGTTTACCGTCGAAAACCTGGTGCCTGCCGTATCCTGAGTGACTCGCTTAGCGCCCTTCAGAGCATACGTGAGCTGTGCAACTACCATCCGTTAGTGCAGCACATTCAGGATACCCTCCACATTTTACATGCTTCTGGCGTGAATGTGGATCTCGCATGGCTTCCTGGACATGTTGGGCTGTCCGGTAATGAACTGGCGGATGAGGCAGCAAAATCGGTAACCACGGAGCCCAGTGTCAGAATTAGTTGTTCAACAGCCGAAGATGTTAGTCTTGTTTTACGGACAGCTGTATCTTCGTGATGGCATACAGAGAGGTCTTCTTTACGCAATAACAAGCTAAGAGCAATAAAGGATCTTCCGGTACTTTGGTCCACTTCCTCTCGCTCTTCTCGTCGTGAGGAAGTGGTTTTGGCTCGTCTTTGCATTGGTCACTGTTCACTGTTTTTTTTTTTTTTTTTTTAACACACAACTACCTACTTAACGGGGAACCTGTACCTATCTGTCAGCTATGTGAGGCACATTTATCAGTTAACCATGTGCTGTTGAAGTGTGTTGCTCTACACGCCCTTCGAGCAACTCTTCAACTTCCAGTCTGCCTTTCCGAAGTCCTCGGGGATGACAACCACGTGGTCGATACGGTTTTTAGTTTTTTTACGCCAAGTGCCTTTTTTAAACTCTTTTTAGTTTTTACTGATTTTAAGAGCATTGGTTTTATCTCTTTCATTTTTTGCGCTGGGAGTTCGATTTTAGATGGCTATTCATTTTAGTTTCAATGTTTGTCCCGGTTTTTAAATTTCTCTATGGCCATTGCTACGTATTTTTAGTTTCCCCTGAGGTTTTATTTGTGACGTTGGCCATGTTTTATCCTTGATCCCTTTTATATTGTTTTCACTGTGGTCCCCATGCATTTTAAGGGCGCTAATAACCTTGCAGTTGAGAGCCTTAAGCCTCATTGATCATAATCACCATCATCATTGGAATGGTGAGCCACGGCAAGGAAAAAGATTTCATCAGCAAATATCCCAAATGGAAAGGCGACATGCAGGAAAATTTTCTCCTAACATGCTTGCTGACTACTGTTGTTTTCTCATCTCTGAGTGTTCCGGACCCAGTCACAAAAGAAAGTCTTTCAGAAAAACAATCTAAAATTGTAAGTTTTTAAAATATGTTTGAACTTATTTACTTGCTTTTTTTTGTTTTTTTTTGTTTCTTTTTGGTTTTTTTTAGTTTTTAAAACTATTTGACATTTTAGCAGTAATAACCGCATCCTTTTAAATAAAATGTATACTTTTGAACACTGAATGTAGTAACATTTTGAGTCTGTAGCTACATTTATGAAAAAAATATTAAATTTTAACCAAAGTATTAAATATGGTTGACAAAGAAAACGGTACGTGATAGGGAATTTTGACTTCAAATTCGAATTTAGGAGACTCGAATTAGTAATTTTCATATCATGGCATGAAAAAAGTTAAAAATTTTTCGTACAGTGTAATTATTGACGATTTATCCAAGGACTTTCAACTTAACATTTCACTGGTGATTAATGATGACTTCATGGGACAACAACCGAGTTAAATTAGAGCCGTAAAAATCCAAGTTTTCGACCATCTTACCTCTGTGGCGTTCGTCAAGGAAGAACAGTTAGCTTGCATATTCACGACTCCAATTTAACTTGGTTGATTTTCCATGAAGTCATCATTAATAACCAACACCGAAAAAGCCTCAAATCTTTAATTTCACTCGTGGTTTTACTCTCAAACGCATACTGTATGCTGCAGCCACTAGATCAGAAAGAGGTCATTTTTTGATAGAGTAACGCACGCTTTTACTACTTTAGCACCGCAGGCGATGATACTGATTATACCTGAAATGAAGATGGAGCACCGGTAGAATGCAATGGCAGGGGATATCGGAGAACCCGGAGAAAACCCGCCCCTGCGCCGCTTTATTCACCACAAATCCTCCATGCGAGAGAGCAGCCAGATTCACCTAGCAGAAGTACGGCAAGGGTAGTGCAACAATAGCTCCGTATTGTGGTAACCCCGGACGTTCACACCCAGACCAACAAATCCTAGATCACAGTAGCATAGAAGGTCTTCGATATTAATCAGGATCATATGAAATTGCTTCATAAGGCAGTATAGGAGAAAATCAGGATGATATAGGGCACGCAATTCTCTGATAAGCTGTTTATAAAAGCTATATCGTTTAAACCCAAAACAGTAAACGAGTGGTACAGTTTATTTTGCCGGATAAACGTTCCTCTTAGCGGTGTACGAGTATGTAAGGTATGTTGCGACTCTTATCCGCTGCAAGATATAGAACGGTAATATAAAATGTAAGCTACACACATAGCTTTCCTTGTGCTGTGCATCAGTCAACGAGGAGCGCAGAACATAGCTGAATCGTCTCGGCATCGACTTTCATGATTTTAACGCAACTCCGAACAGCAGACTTTATCGCAGATGTGCCGGTTACGCCCGTAGAAGCCAACTGCGCTCGATGTCTTGTCAACCGCCAGAGCTGATTTAACTTGTCGCCCTGATGCAATCTCCGCAATAGTGCGTACATACATGTGGCAGCTAATGAGATGTAGACATCGATAATAGACCACCTTAGTAGTAGGCAGAATCTGCTTTTTACTTTCTCTACCCAATCTTACCTTTAGTATATAGAAGGTAGAGAGGGTGTTGTATTTCACCCAAATTTCCATACCGATATTTCACTGGAAATGCATGTTTTGAGGTTCCATGAATCCAAAAGAACCATTTTAGGAAAAGGTTCATGTGTGTGTGTGTGTCCATCTGTGTGTGTGGTGGGGGGCAGCATAATTCAAAAACGAAAAGTGCGTTAAATATTAAACTTAGTCTTTAAGTTAAGTATTCTCCAAGAATGTGGCAGAAAGATTTCTAAGAACCCCCCAACCCAAACTACCCTCTATATGGAAAAAAGTCAGATTTTTTTTTATTTCTCAAAAAATGGCTTAATGATTTTGATTAAAATACCATATATCAATTATATTTACGTGACAAATAAAATGTATTTCTTGAATTTTCTGGGAATAACTCATTCTGGATGACTTTTGCATAGCTGGTAAACCTACGAGATAGACAAACACTTACTAAACAAAAAAAAATTATATTTCGTCAAAACATACATCTGAATATGTCCTACACATGTTTAGTTGTAGAGCTGACCATTTCTGAGATGTTATTTGTTTGTGCTTTCAATTTTAAAATACGTATGCTTTTCTGAAACAGGAAGCCATGCTTCTTTTTGTTTTAATCCTGGTCATACAAGGAGAAGCTAATTTCAGTGTGAATGACCTAAAAGGTTTAACTATCGCATTAGCCTAGTGTATGCCTTTAATTTCCTTCTACTTTTAAGGAACCAAGTAATAAAACCACTTCTGCTATGTTTATCTCGATTAGTATGAAGTAGATAGAAGAATAATCTTATGCAAGAAGTTTGTTTGTAGAAAAGGTAGAGAAAGTGATATTGATGGAACAAATCAAGATTTTTATGAAATGGTGTATTGCTTTGAAAAATAAGTATCACGCGTTATGAATTTATAACGCATAGTAATTAAGAAGAACATTTCCTGTTTGTAATGCTATTTTTCTGCTATTAATCCGTGATTCGTTCGCTCACTTGAAGTACTATATCCAAGTATTCCTGTTATATTTAGATTCTTTTTCTTTTTTAGTGAAGAGATTAATTTGAGCTTCATTTACAAACATAGGCTTTGTGCTACACTCTGGTCTACCTAAAAGCCAACAATAATAACAGTAAATAATTTAGGGAATACAAATATTGATTACTCTATAGCTGCTAAGAATCTCTTTCTCCTTATACGAGTATTATGCTTGCAAGCAAACGTGAACACTGTCAACATGATGCGCAGTGGCATGAACTGATGCTGAGGTCGGCCGGCAAAACTGCTAGTTATCGCTAGTTATCTTCCCCCCCAGTCTTTCAACTAGAGTGTTCACGTCTATTTGCGAGCATAATACATAAAAATGTGCTTACTGTGTGTTATTATTATTATTATTATTATTATTATTATTATTATTATACAAGCACAAGTGTGTTAAATGCACTTCATAGTTATAAGGAATGAACTATAGTTAGGTTACTTTTTAAATTCCAATAGGAAAATGCTTGTCTACTTTTAGCATAAATCGATCCTAAAAATGTATTCAAAACAATCTTAGCGCGACTAAGAATTTCAGCCATGAACAAATTGAGACTCCTGAGAAGTCTCTAATTGGCTTCTCGTAGAGCGCTAGAATGGCTGGAACAATGCTTTAGATATAAACTGGGGAAACAACAGGTGGTACAGGGAATCAAGAGTAGAACAGATGAAGCCATATGAACATAGAATACTGCAATGGGGTTAATTCGGTCTGGATTACTGTTAAGCAATTCTAGGCTACTGTTTTTACCTGTTTTAAGAGTTAGATAATTGGCATTCGCATGATAGCATGATATAGACTTTTCTGTAAAGCAAAGTTTATAGGTTTTAATTACCTGGTTTATACATAGTTTTACTGATTTGTTTCCTGTCATTCGTAGCATTAAATTTTCGTGCACTACTTTGGGAGCCGATGTACAGTAGACCCAATGAACTAGCAATCAACTCATGGTCATCTACGAACGATAGTTGCGGTTGTCGCTGTCTGCTGCGATCACAGAATGACGATAGCAGGTTGTTTCAAAGCTTTCAGGGTCTGCGGGAATTATGTTTTAAATGATTTATCTCGGAGATAAAAGTCACAAGGATATGTTGGGGCACAACGCCTCACAAATCTCTGTGTTCCTCCTGAAAATTCTGGCATTGTTCTTAATACAAACAAGGCTTTAGAAAGTGTGGCAGTCTTATTGAAAATATATAACTCACCCTTCCTATCACTTCTCTAAAAAGAAGAGAATTGTTTTCGCATAACATAAACTGTTAACTCTAAATATATGGTTCCTATAATTCTTTATTCGCTCACGGTATCCCAAACATAACATCCTCCGGTCATATTTGGTTACTTTATGAACGCAATCAGGCTTTTCGCAGCTCCAATAATGATTATTTTGTACACGCAGACGATGATAGTAGATTCAGGCCTGACCAAATAATAAATATGAGACAATTCCGTCACCTAGCACTATTCATGCTCCACCTTCTACAAATACGCATCTACACCTAGTTTAAGAACTTGCGCCAGAGATTTTATTTGGTTTGGCTCCACACATAGAAAATGCCTGTTCTCTGAGAAATATGCCTAACATATTGATTTCTTGAGGACCTCTCCAAATGATGACTAATGTCGTCTAATTTTCTTCCGCAAGATTCCTACGCTGTCTGTTAGGTTTCTTAGACTGAACACTACCCATAGTCTGAAGTTTATTATAAATATTATGTATTTTTAGCGTCTCAATCTTTTGAACCCGGTAATCCTATATGCATATCACAACTGAAATTCTCGAACTCAGTTAAAACTACAATGAACCATGAATAAGCACAATTTATGTTGTACGAAATGATGTACCAAGCTAGAATTCACTTTGTGATTAAATACAGGACAAATTAAATTACTTGCTATAACTGAACTGAACATTTCATTGTTCGGTCGATGTAGGAGAAACTAAATCTAACAAGATCTACAATGCACTAGCATAGTTAATTAGGTCGATACTGTAATTAGTGAAGCTAATTACTCAGAGGAATCCTTAAAGAAGAGAAGTATGGATTTCTAGCACCATCCTTGTAAAAATCACTACTCCTATAGAGAAATATCAAAATAAATTAAAAGTAGAGCAGGGAATAACGTTTGCGTTATGTATTCTCGCGTGCAGATACCAGATGGTCCAACAGTGCCTTATTTCACGTTAACAGATAACCCTTCGTGCATTTAAAGAATTGCAGAGCTCAACGGGGCAAAATCAAGTCAACACCGCTCAGTGGCGGTGATATCGCGAGCGACCTGTGTTCTACTCCTCTTGCATATCAACGGAAACGGTGAAGTATACCCGCTCATTGAGATAAGTTACCAGTTTTGTATTAGAGTCCGTGATCTACAATACAGTAATAGTGCCAACAGATTGAAAAGGTTATGTTTTCCAGTTCAGTTACATAGGTTTTATTTTTAGAGAATAAGGTGGGGAATTATTGCTGTTACATACAGAATTCTTTATTTCACCTATGAGTATCCAGCTATAGCTAGTTTTATAATTATGTATATACCATTCTTATTTACCATTAGAGACTAGACCCACTACAGGGTTAAATGAAAACATTAAGGCTCCGTAGCAACATATATGTATCCGAGAACATAGTGTTTGATTGAATTGTTGTTGTTATTATTACTATTATTATTACTATTATTATTTTTATTATTATTATTGTTAACGTTGTTGTGCAAAGAATCTCTACCGGCTGTAGCATTGCATGTTTTGCGTTATGAGGATTTAATATTTCGATTTATACTTATATACCCTTTTCTCTCATGCAAAAAACTGCAGATACGAAAGCGCTATTATTATTATTATTATTATTATTACTATTATTATTTTTATTATTATTGTTAACGTTGTAGTGCAAAGAATCTCTACCGGCTGTAGCATTGCATGTTTTGCGTTATGAGGATTTAATATTTCGATTTATACTTATATAACCTTTTCTCTCATGCAAAAAACTGCAGATACGAAAGCGCATAGTGTTTCACCGTGGTTATTTCTAGCACTATTCGCAATAGCAGAACACCTAATAACTCTTCGCAACGAAATGTATACAAACACCAAAACATGTAGCACACTGAAATTTTATCTACTTTCGCGTTTGCGGGTTTTTCGTTACAGTGCTTTCATATTTGTTTTACTCTGCTTATGCGTATATGCAGTGCGTAATAATAATAATAATAATAATAATAATAATAATAATAATAATAATAATGCAGTGAAGCAGTTCGTGCTCTCGTACATGTCTTGTTTTGGAGTCTTAATGTTTTGATTTAACCCTATAGTGGGTTAAGAATTATAATGCATTGTGTTCTGACACACCTTCTAACACAAGAAAAGATTCTGAAACTAACTCAAACAACAAACAAGACAACGATGAACATAAAATGTCTTCTCTACGCAATGCGATAAATAGCTGTTTGTTTTGAATACTTCAATTGTAAAATAAAGAATCCTTTACTTCCTGAGCTGTACTAAACTCGGTGTCAGAGATCGTATGTGCTAAAAGAATTTAAGAATTTTTAAATGAATTGGGCTGTACAGCATTAAGAACGGGAAGAATGTGACTTGGCCTATTTGGGGGTTTGAAAACATATTTTAATGAACACCTGTGTTACAAAATACGTAGAACTACATGGTTCAGATGGTGAATATACTGTAACTGTGAAGATTAAATCAAGCAATCGTTTTTATAGAAGTCCTTCGGTCGAAAAAGGATTTTCGTTAAGGAACTACAAAAGGATATATATTTTATAACTTTTTAGAGGGTAAGAGAGACCTGTAGGCTTGCCAATTGAGGCGGACGTTGCTGGTAAGTAATGCCAGGGAAACTCAAATTGTCACACTGGGGATTAGTTGCCATTAAAACCGAATTAGGCTGGAATATTATGGGGTCATTTCAACATCAATCTTCGAAGAACGTTGCAGTAAAGATATTTACGGTACTTGTTAATTGCCTTATTGACCTCTTGAGACTAGACAACATTGGTATCTCAGGTTTGGCCATTCAAAAGTTCACATAAAAACGAGATCTTCATATTCTAATTAATTTTCGAATAACAGGTATTTGACAATAAAATATACCACAAGAAAGCAACATACCAAAATGTGTTTAATTCATAAGACAACGTTCTGAGAGAGGGGAAGAATATAGGAATAATTGAAAAGGTTCCATCTCAGACATTGGATGCTAATGGGCTCTAAAAGCCACATGGAGCAGTCGTGAAGAAGAACAGCACTGCTTGGGTGAATCCTGTGTTTGACACCTCTGCTACAGAGCGAAATTTGCCTTCTCTTAATGTTTGGAATGTGGGCCTATATTATTATTATTATTATTATTATTATTAATAATAATATTATTATTATTAATCTACCAATAAGTACAATGCTTTTACTAATTTCAACAATTGGACTTCATCATGAAACTAATAATCAGCTCACCTAAATTTTCTTGCAGACCAGTTCGATTCCTCTATTCTTGGCAGCAAAGTGAACCATAACAGGGTCGTAAAAGTCTTCATTTTTGCGAATGACCTCCAGCAATTTCTACTCTATGGAGAGCAAAGCAGCCTGGACATTCTTTCTTCCCTCTGAGAATTCCTCACATAGGTTTTGATTCTTTTCAGTGCAAAAAGGAATTGTAGAAATTAGTTCATATAATTTTGTAAACTCACTATCCATCTGAGTTTCTTTTAAGTAAGTTAGAAGCTCACTTGCGGATTTCTTCTTTAATTCTTCTTTGCAATAACACCAGTTCTCTTCTTAAACGAGGAAAATCGAAAAGTTGACCATAAACCACACACTCTGGAAACTCATTTTCGTATTTATTATTATTATTATTATTATTATTATTATTATTACTATTATTATTATTAATACTTGGTTTACTCAATTCCAGAAATTTTAATTCCTTAAAGTTCTAAAATCTTATTGCAATATGACCTATAATATTATCCAAGATTTCATTCTTTAACTTACGGAAACGTGTATCTATATCCCTACTTTATTCAGGTGGTTCCGTTGTGTGTTTATCAGATATTTCAGAAAACACTTTCTCGAAATTTTCTCTTTTACTGGCTATGATTCCTTTAGCTTTAGTCATTTTATGTATACAAAATGAGATGCCATTTGGTTTTGTTTTCAGTATTTTCAAAAGAATGGTTGTTAATGAAAACACATTTTTAAAAACATTAAGTAAAAAATTAAAGGTGAAATCTTTGAGAACAAAAAGAAAACCTCTTGAAGAATAAAGGTATCACTATCTCAGTCATCTGGATATACAATTATAATATCAATATCGCGATTAGTTAAGATTTATGTTCATACACGGTCTCTACAAGGTGACTGTTATAGTTTCACCTGGTTGGAGCTATTTTGGAAAACCACTTTTTTACTTCTTGGTCTAAATAATGAGTCCTCTTTGATAATTTTGAGAAAAATAACGACAAACCGTCAAGTATTAAAACATATATTGCTAATGTCGCCCTCCGTGGTGTAATGGTTACTATGCTAACTTCAAACTCGGCGGAGGATGATGGATTTTTTTCGGGTGTAAAAATCCTTAGTATAACTTCCTTCGGAGGGGAAGTAAAGTCGTTGGTCCCGTGTCGTAGATTGAGAGAGAGGCCTATGAGCAAAATTAAGCGGTCTTTCACGCCCAATTTAGAATGGGACGCTGAGAACCACAGCAGTTAAAGAGCGTCCATAAATAACACGCCATTTACATTTGCTGTCCTAAATGCAAGATACAGACTGCGAAAGAACAAGGTTAAGCTTATGAGCTATGCTGTGAATATATAGAGCTTCTGGAAATACGTCTCTGACCATTAACGTCACTGGACATGACCGCAGCACTATAGTATGTTTGGGCCACAATTTTCCTTCCAAAATCATAATGATTTACAGAGTCTATAACGTGAGTGGCTAACACCGATGTAGTTCGGTCAGCACTTATATTCATAAATCCTAAAAAAAAACGTTCTTGTATTCCTCCGTCACTGGTTATATATTTTAGGGACAGTTGATAGCTGTGATCTGCTGCAAACACAGTCATCTCATCCACTGTTATTGCAAAAATGGAGCTCTCCGAACTTCTTTTTTTTTATTTCAGCCGCAATTACATTGCTTACCGATTCAATTAAGTCATTTTGAATTCTGTTAGATAAACATGTAAATGCAGCACTGTATTTTAGGTGAGCATTCAGCGTGTGGTCATAGTTCTTTATTAAAGAACTAGTCCAACATAGTTACCTCTGTCAACAGAACTGTCACTTTCATTATGACCATGTAAAGCCAGTTTTCTCTTTCCTATTTGACAAACAATATCAATGACAATTTTCAGAACCTCTCTATTTTCTTTCGCCTTCTCATTATGTTGAACACTGAGAGACGCTTTTGATTGTCAAGTTGAAAATCAATTCTCGACTTTCCAATTGTCACCAATTTTATTGTTTAAACAAAGTGCGACTGTGATATTTCGTGTCTTTTCAGTTCCTTATGAAGGTGGTTTATACCACTGTAACCAGTTCCGTTCCAAACATAATGGCCAGCAAAACAATTTTCCTAAATGACAGCATCCACACAACCACTTTGTTTTTGCATACTGGTCGTGTTTGAATTTTCCTTCACATACTTTTGTTTGTACTTTAAGTTATTTCGATTCATTCATTGGCCGCCCTATTTCGATTAATTTTGTTTTCTGTGAAGTCAAAGGAACCAAATAAACTATTTAAAGTGTGTTCAATTTCACAATTACACTTTGAAAATTGTGGATTTATTGTAGTCTGGAAGTGTGACTGGGCCTTCAAGATTGTGTTTCTCTCTCTCACCGCGTACAGGTGGGTCAAACTTGCCGGTCGGTTCGCACACCGCAGCGGTACAGCAAACCTTGTGATGCTTCATGAACGTGCATTAGAAACACCCTATTAATGTAATATCTATTTTTAAAGAACTTGCTTTAAAGCTAAAACAGCAAAGCTAGCTGTTAGCTGCAACAGAAATACTTAGTTACTATAGCACTCACGTTAAAATTGTCCACAACGATTACTGTAAAATGCTCTCACTGTGATAATTAGGGTTCGAACGTTCATACAGCTAAAGGAAGGTTGTGCGAACATGGTCTATAGGAAGTGGTGGGAGTGGTCCATCACGTGATGAAAACAAGAAGGAGCTGCCGTATAATCGGGTGAAGGTAAAAGAATTACATTTTGTACGTACAGTGCTATGTTAGTTTATAGTGTCGCGAACAAACATAGCAGTATGTTATCATTATATTAATTTACATATATGTACATCCATGCCAACTTATGAATGTAAAACAATTACGATATGCTTCTTTTTAATCTACGTTCAACATTGCTGGTGAAATTGGCCCTTAGTCATCAAGCTGGTTGCAATGAGTAACAATATACATTCGCAATGTAGCGAACGTCATTCTTCTTCTGTTATCACTTTAACTGTTCTTATACCTGGAAAAGCTTCTTTCTACGTCAGTTGAGGTGATAGGCGCAAACCTAAAATACTTGAGATATTTGTGATTACTATCAGTCTTTTGTGTTCTTTCATATTCTAGCGGCATATCCCTCACATTACACAAAATTGCAAATCCACTGTTTTTTCGAAGAACAATCTCGAGGTTTGTTTTGATATTCTCTGCAAATGGATTTTCAAGTACCTCACTTACAATTTTAAATGCTTTCTTTACCAAGCTGACGGCATCAGACATTTCTAAGTCGGAGGTTTCCAGGCATTTTATTTATTGTTTTCGATAAACAATGGATGTTCTGTTTTATGTATCGCAGATCTCGAAATAGCTCATTTGAAATGAGAGATTGTGCTTTCGCAATTGCAGTACTATCATTGGTATCCAGTGAATTTATTACATTTACAAGAATGTTTTAATGGTTTGCTTAATACAAGACTGCATCAAGCCAGGTCCCCCATCGAGTTGCGACAGGTTGGGGGAGGTAAAGGAATTCCTGGTGCCATCTTTCGAAATCTCTGTATTCAGGAAGGTCCTTAGAAATACTTTTTTCGCATTAGATACCAAGCTATCTACTTTGTCGAAAGAGAATCAGATTCTTTCGGCCACTCTGTGTAATGCATGGGCGAGACACGTTACATGAACCATACCAGGATGGGAAGATTTAAGATGTTTTGCGACTTTAACCATATAGGTGGCGACATCTGTCACAAATACAAGCACGTTTTCATGCAATATGCCTTGTGGCCATAGAAGTGACATGGTTTTATTAAACAGATGTATAAGAGTTGAATTATTGACCAATTCCAACAGCTCACATGTCAAGAGATTACTGAGACTCACAGGAGAAAGTATACCAATAATTATGTTTGCTACAAATCGGTGTGACGACTCTGTAGTTTCGTCTATTGAAACCCAAATCGTCTTATCAGTAACATTTTGTCGTATGATACATAATACCTGTTCATAGCTGTTAGTTAAATAACGCTGGCGAAGTGTGCCATCTGAAGGAACTTCTTTGTGTGCATATTTTTCTAAAAAAAACATTTGAAGTGAGTGTTGTTCACTTTGTTAAATGGAATATTGTTAATGGAATATCAACATGTCACATAGATATTTATAAAATTCAGATTACTTTTTTGACAGCAGTTTGTCTCTTGGTTGCTCTTTAGTGAACAGAAGCTTAATATGTTGAATATGTTTTTTTTTTACTATTGCAATGTCCCTGTATTATTCGTCTAACACTACTTATCTCTACTTTGCATAACTTGCATTCAACCCTGTCTCCATTTGCAGTAAAATATTCATACCCAAATTCTTCCACAAGTTCAGTAATACATGAATATTTCGATTTTCGTGTTCGAGGCATTTATCTGTTTGCATGAAACTAGTTTGCACGGTAGAGAGAAACGATATCAACTGCAGGTGCTGAGGGACCAGTTGTGTTTCGCTGCGAGTATACTCACGCAGTGACGTCACGCTCTGCTCATGTCGTCGGTACGTTATAGTCGCCTAATTCCGCGAATAGTGTATCAAGGTTCGAAGCTTAGTGATAACACAGCGCCTGTAGTAAGGCTATAGGGCCCGAGAAACGAGCAAGCAATTTGCTTCCCACTGTCCGAACTCCAGCGGCAATAGACGACTGGCTGGCATGTAGCTCTCCAAGTTGGACGGTGACTGGCTGCTTACCGACCGCGGCAGGAGAGTGGGAAGCAATTTCTCTTTGTGGGGCGCTATTGCCAAATATTCGCAACCTTCATTACCAAAAATATTTTTAACATTGCTGCATTATTAATGTTTTTATTTCTGTTCCAAAATCCGGGGAAGCATTGCTTCCGTTACTTCTATGGACAGCACGCCACTGATTCCTACAAATATGTATTACACAAGAAGATAAAGATAGTGTTAACTTCTTTGGTGGGATAAAGAAAGTAAAGAAAAGATAAATGTTTTCCGGCATCCTCGGTTTGTGTTCGCATTGAAATATGGTCCTTTTATTTTGCGTAGTTATTCATAAAAATTTAATGAAGCAATGCCTGTTCCTACTACAACTACGAAATGATCTTGAGAGTAAAGCGAAGTCTGTATCTAGGTAACGAGGTAACTAGTGTTGAACCTTAATTAGAGTTAAACAATTCATTAGTGAGGCAAATGAATTGCTTAAGACGTGGTTGATTCAATTTAAGAGTATGGCAATCCAATCAGCGTGGTTTTGTTCCTATTACAAAGAGTCCGATGTTAAGTTTACCGTGTGATACTGCTTCAGACACTTTTCCGTTGAATTTAGAACAGCTTGGTAATCATAGGATGAGGAAGAGTAGTATACTTTCGGTTCCGTAAAGGATCCTTCACTCTACTGCCATAACCAGCCCTGTATTCTAAATAACTGGATTATGATTCCAAATCTTCGAAAAACTTAACATATATATTTTGGGATGAATAGATTAATAATGTTGCAAAAATGGGATTTTTGACCTTGTACAAGGTCCTTCTTAAGGAGTTAAAAGAGCCTCGGTGGTTCATTTATATACAACACAATATCAGTGTAAGCACTTATACCTCCAATGATGTTAGCGGACTAACATATGCTGCAGCTGTGTTCATAGGCCTAGACAACAATGCTGATGGAAAAATAAATCTTCTGGTCGCTAAAGCGAGAGTAGCTGTTATCAAAGTTTTCACTATTTTTGTCTAGAGAAGATTGCTGCAGTGGTTGAAAGCCAGATTGTGTAAAACTCTGAAAGAAGGGCTTTGTTGGATATATGTTGATTTGCATTTCTGGACAGATTCTTCATTGGTGTAACTTGTGTTAAAAATCATGACGAGTGGACAGTAGAATCTAAATCAAGTACGCAACCTGACTCAACCTAAATGTTGGAAGCACATCCTAATCACCAGAATACTGTAGATGTGGGTCCAGGCGCGTGCACTGTAGAGATGCCGTTGGTTTTGAAATAGTAGGAGTGGCAAACTAGCATCAGGGGCCCTCGGAAGAGATGCTGGTGTATAAGGTGTAGAATTTTCAGGAATTAAACCGATCGCCAAAAGCAGCAAGCTGTGAAGCATTATGGTTACCTGTGATTGGGGCAGTATTCCTAAGGATAATTACAATGTAAATTGTCAGTATCACGAACTAGGTTAGTACTGCCGGTATTTTTTCAGTAATTAGAAAACCGTTCGAATGATTGCGTGAAAGCAGATTCGTCTATATTTCCCAGAACGAAAAATCTATGTGATGAGATAGATAATTATCATGGGGAAAAATCCACTTGGATAAAAACCTACTTATCCGGCTCGTGCAAGAGGAAACCTTCATTTAAAAGACAACAAAACGTTTCAGTAACTTGAAGTTGTTTTGGGATAAAGAAGGAGTTTATAGTCTAAACACGAAACTAGTAAACAAACAACATAATGAGTATTTTTTCACAATTGAACTGATGCCTTCCGCTCATCCCGTAGTGCCTCAACTAATGACAAATGCGCACAAAGACATTCTTCTGTAGGTCTCCAACCCCTACTTAGTATTTTGAAGGAACAGTGCCGGATATTGAAGGTGGAAAAACCATTTGAAACGTTCGTTCAAAATGTGTAGCTTCTTTGAAAATGCAGGACCTAATTTAAATACTTCTACAGTATCCGTACTAGGGAATTTAATGAAAGAACTTCTTATTTTAAGTGGTATTCATTGACTTCTCTAATCCTCGTTATCTCAAAGACGGTACCAAAAATGTGTATGCTGATTCGCCTGTGCTACTTACAAAGCAGACATGTTGAATTTTTATCCTCTGGCTGACTCTTCGGAACGTAGAAAATATGTATCTTACCGTATGAGACAGATCGTAATTTACCGGATAGTGACATTAAATTACTGGAAAGTTCAGTGAGCTCACAATAGTTAATTGGTATAGAATTATGCAGTAAAGCAACTCCACTAAAATTGAAAGTAAATGTATTCCCTATGCATAACCTTGGTGGGGTGGATGTTGGGAGAGATTGATTGAAGTTATGAGACAGGTTCCACAAAAGTTCTAGGTAAAGCTCCATGATTCCCAGTGACACAGGATTAATACTAGACATGAAATGGCGTCCCCAGGAAACTGGGGCGGATCGCCAGACTTAGCCCGCTGTGCTTCTTTGCCTATTAAGTGACCCCAGGGGGGATGAGGGGCTAGATATGATGGATCACGTCAGGGGCAAGCATGGACGAGATCTTTAACGACTAGAGTAGGAACACCTTCGGCGCTGCCCTAGCTGCTGTTCATGGGCTCCAAGCGTCCCCGCGTAGATCCCAACAAGGTACACAAAATCCGAAGGCGTGTTCTAACCAAGTGATACCCCGGATGACAGGATGCATAAACTTTTACGATGGGTAATCCACGATCAAACCGCAACCCACCGAAGAAACCTAAAGGAGAGACAATGAAACAGGAAATGGAGAAACGGAAAATGAGAGGAATGTAGTGGACCTACCCCGGATTGACCAGTAGTGAAGAAGAACAGTACTGTTAGGGCGAGACTAGTGTTTCACGCCTCTGATAGTGAGCAAAATACACCTTCTCCTAATTAATGTTTTCGAATGCGGATCCAAACTCATTGAACTGATTCCCTCTATATTACTAAAACTTCGAGAAGTACCGTTTAGAATGCTAGGGTATAGAAAAGGCGTTCTTATAAGTATGTATTAGCTAAGAAAATGGAGATGACGTTCATTGGCTTGGTGGGATAAGAAAATGCAAAGTTTTCGGGCATCTTCCAGTTTTCTTCGGACTGCAATGTAGTCCTTTTATTTTGGGTGCAGCTATTGATTACCATGTAAATGAAACAAAACTTCGTTCCCACTATAACAGGGAAGTGAATTTAGGACTAAAGCTAAATCTGCGTTTAATACCGACGTAGCTAGTTTTGAATCTTAATTAGAGTTAAAATAATTAATTAATGAGGCAAGTGAGGCTGATTCAATTTAAGAGGATGACATTCCAATCAACATGATTTTGTTCCTATTGTAAAGAATTTGGTGTTAAGTTTACTGTGGGATACTGCTTCAAACACTTAGCTGTTGAAGTTGCAATAGATACAGAGAGTTGTTCCAAATAGGGTGACAGAAGGTACTAAGTTTTCAGTGGTATTAGGGATCCTTGATCCCAGTGGTATGCCAGTCTGCACGTTAATTGCTATATTATAGATTATGATTTAAAAACTTTCCGAAAGGTGATATATCTTTGCACGAAGAGTTAAGTGATATAAATAAAATAAAGAAAATATCAGAATTTTCCGTCATCTTCAGGTTTGGTTCGGAATGAAATATAGCCCTTTATTTTGTGCGCAGTTATTGATTACAATATAAATGAAGCTATCCGCTGCTACCACTATAACAAAGAGATGGTATTGTGTTATAAGCGCAGTCTGTATCTCGATAATAAAGCAACTAGTGGTGAATCGTGACTAGAGTTAAAAAAATTCATCGGTGAGGCAAGGGAACTAATTATACGTGGCTGACTAAATTTAAGAGGAAGGCAGTCCAATCAGCATGGTTTCGTTGCTATTGCAAAGAGTTTGGTGTTAAGTTTACTGTGGGATACTGCTTCAGACACTTTGCCGCTGAATTTAGAATGCCTTGAGAGTTTTATACTAAATAGAGCGAGGAAGCGTACTATCCTTTCAGTTGCGCAAAAGATCCTTAACTCTATTGGCATAGAGTGAGATGCTAATTTCTCTATTTTATACTATGATTTAAATGCTCCGAAAAATGACATTGATCGAGATGAAGACGTTTTTAATGTTACCAAAATGACACCTATGACGCGGTAAAAGAACCTCCCCCTATTTAAGGAGCTAAAAGCTTTGGTGGTTCAATTATACCCAATACATCAATGTAAGCACGGATACCTTCAATGAGTGCAAAGGAATACCTATCCTACAACTGAGTTAATAAAACTAGAGAAAAATAGCGAAAGAAAGATAAATATTGTAGTGACTAAAGCGACAGTAGTTCCAATCAAAGTTGCCACTACTTTTTAGAGAACGGTTGACTTTGAAGTGGTGGAACAGGTAAAATTAGCTGAAGAGGCTCTCAGAAGCGATATTAGTAGATAAGCAGTAGATTTTCAAGAAGTAAATCAATCGACAAAAGCAGCGAGCATTCTGGTGAAGGATTCTGTTACCTGTGATTATAGCAGCATTCAAATTTTAAGTAGTAGGCATTGGCTTGACTAGACTACGTAATCTCAAAGACAGTGCCAAAACCTGGATTTGCTTATTCACTTGTGCTGTTAACAGAAAAGTACATATTGAACTAGTGTTCCTCCCTCCTTTCCTGCCACTCTCTCCCTCAGTCTCTCTCTCTCTCTCTCTCTCTCTCTCTCTCTCACGCTCTCCGGAAACCCTTTAGCAGGGACGTAGAAGATTTATTGCTCGCCGTGCGAGCCCTGTGTTTGACGCCTCTGCTGCAGAGCGAAATTCCCAATCTTTTAATCCATGTTTTGAATGTGAATCTATCCTCAATGAACTGAATCTCTCCATATTACTCAGATTTTGAGAAAAACGGTTTAGAATAACAGGAGATAGAAAAAGTGTTCCTACAAATATGTTATATTCAAGAAGGTGGAGATAATGTTCACTCCCTATGTGGAAAAAATATGACATAGAAAAAATCAAAGTCTTCCGGCATTTTTGGGATTTGTTCAGATTGCAAAATAGCCATTTTGGGTGCAGCTATTGATTATAATTACCAAAAGCAAGATTTTGTGCTGAAAACTATTTTAAAAATTGCCATTAATGATTTAAATAAAATAATTTGTGTTGAATATTCGATATAAATTCGCTTTAATTTCGTGCTAGTTTTCGTAATCAATTAATGAGTAATTACATGGCTGAAATGAAAATTGACGGTAACTAAACCAAAGTTTATATTAAAATCCTTTATTTTCAAATTCAAAACATGTATTTCAAATCAATTTAATGAATAGAGTCAAATCATTAAAATAAAAAAACTGTAACATATAAGGAGTTCCGTAATATTCGTTTTCCATACCTGCTTTTCGGTTAAAAACTAAGGTAACGTAAAGAAAAATCTCTCGGTCTCAGCATTTGACATTGCTACACAAATATTTTTAAGGAAGTTTCCCACAGGAAACACAGTAATTCAGCTTTTGCTTTCAGTGCCAGAGAGTGTTGTTACTACATTGAATTTGAACAGCTAAGCTGCCATGGTTTAGCTCTTCAAGAATGACAAAGAATCAGAATTAATACAACTACATCAAAATGCATTCAATGCGATTGAATGCTGCCATTACATTATTTAATTCACGAATACCTGATTTATAAACTAGTCTTGAAGGAGCAAATCAATGATCCAAACATCTATCACTATATCATCAGTTAATTTTGCCATAATGGAGTCCAATGTAGATAAAATCACATAAAAGCGTACGTTTTTATTTATTTATTTATTTTTGTTTTGTTTTTACACGCACATTGGCCTTCAGGCGAGACATAATTGGCTATTAGGGGAGAGAATGACTTAAAAGTAACACAAACACAGAAATTCACCACAAGCACACACGGCCAATGATCTGCGATCTCCTGGGCCACAAATCTTTAAAGCTGGACGCGAGCCTGGCCATAAGTAACCGGGCCAACATAGCTTTGAACTCTCTTCTGTTTCTCTAACATTGGGATCCATGCGTTTTGCAACTGCACTTACTGTGCTTCAAAAATGAACACTCCCAAATATTTCACGTTTGGCTTCCAGCGGGTTAACTCGGGATAAAACAAGCTTGGCTACTGATTTTTCTTTAGATTACGTTGTAGACACTACTTCACAGCTTCTAGCTGCATGATATGAAGACGCAAATTTTAAATTATATTTTTATCTTTGTAAGTTGAAATAAATGCTCATTTTCTATGCAGAATATAAAAGAATGGATATTTATCATACATCGCTAAACAAACATATTATTCTCGAAAATAAAAACATTCGTAAAAATTATCAAATATATAAGTGTATACATCACTTCAGATACATCTCAAATGCACACAAAGCATTTTAGTTTTTTATTCAACGACTTTCTCATTTGTCATTAAAACAAAACCGCTTGCCTGTGCTAATCTCTTAAATGTTATAAGCTTATATTCTTTCTTTACTTCTTTCTCTCTTTCTTGCTTGCCTTTCTTCATTTCTTTCCTTCTTTCTTTCTTCGTTCAGTTCTTCCTTCCTTCCTTTCTTTCTTTCTTTCTTTCGTTCTTACCTTCTTTCGTTCTTGCTTCCTCCCTGTCTCCTTGTTTTCTTCCTACCTTCCATCTTTGTGGCTTTCTTTCTTTCTTTCCTCGTTTTTTCCTTTTTCTATCCTTCCTTCTTTCTTTCTGCCTTTCTCTCCTTCTTTAGTTCTTTAGTTCGCTCTTTCTTTTTTCTTTTCTTTCTTCCCCTCTTTCTTCCTTTCTTTCCTCCTACGTGCTCTTTCTTTCTTCTTTCCTTTCCTCCTTTCTTTATTTGTTTCTTTCATTCTCTCCCTCAGTTTTTCTTTCTTTCTTTACTTCTTTCTATATTTCTTCTTCTTGTTACATGCCCATCGACTAACTCTCTTCTTCAGTTTCTTTCAAGACTTCTGTTGAAGTTAGAAACATTTCTCTACCATACTAATTATTCACTGCTTTATATCGTACTGATATTTCCAGCTAGCAAAGTAGGATGCAGTGATGAAGACTGACTGTTCTTACAGTAACACATCTGATCTAGTTGCTGATAAACAAATAAACAGTTTGCTACAACACAGTAATATATGACTTTAATATGCCGTGGAAGCTAGGAAGGCTCTTCTTCACAAAACAACTCCACTTTTGCAATCTCTGAGGAGGTGAAACTTGCATCGAATTAATTACAAATTTACAGAGAAAGTGGACTAAGACAGGACCTATTTAAAGCAAACACCCAATATTTCTCAAGTATCCTAATACGTGCAAAGAAAGTAAGACAGGTGCTGTTTGTGGGTGAATATAATATCCTCTAAAGAACATAAACACAACGAGCTAGAACAGGTTAGGTTGCAGTCACAATTATTTATGCATTTCTGTGCCATGAAATTAATATATGAATTTGAAACATATTAAATGTCAAGGAAAAATTAGATTAAAACGAATAATCCAGTCCTACTTAAGTTTAGCTGCACATGAATGTTAAATAAAAGATATAGAAGAGGCTTAGAATACTGAGGAATTTTCATTCATAAATTCTTGATAACCTTACACATAGGTATTTTTGATATCTTTCAGAATAATTTGTATGATAGCCAAAGGCTTCTCACAATGACAACCGTTTAAGCATATCCTCGGAATACCATAGAAGTTATATGTAAGTTTTTTCCGATAATAAATAGCATATTTGCGTTAGCAAGTTAGTTTAATTATTTCAATTTAGGGTTTAAGCTATATCGGTTTCAGGAAAATAATAATTAGTCACATGCCTAGCTATGACATCTTAAACTGTTCAGTGTGTTCACATTTTTCCATTACTTCTGTATGTAGTGGATACCGCGAAACATTTTAGCAGTTTTCTAACTAATCAGTTCACACACAGGAAACTGGGTACAAATATCCCCATTCTCAAGGATGTGATTAAAGATGTTACATGCGAGTGCTGATAATAGGACTTTTTCTATTAGAGTGTATGCTTGTTTTTTTTTTTTTTTCCCATGCGTTGCTACACAAAAAAAAGGAAACCATTTTGAAACCATGTGTGATTTATTCTCCTAAGCTTGTGGTTCATTGGATTATATCTTGAGACTTTAAAGAAGAGGATATGGAACAAATCTTTTCTCCTAACATGCTTTTTTATTTCCTTTGCCTAAAAGAGATGAGATGAGAAAACAAACATTGTATTTTACTAACGCTTATCATTCTAAAATAACGGCAAAAGAGGTCAATCATGACAGCCGGCATGGAGATTTTTACGCACTCACAGGCCGAGTTATTTTAGAACGGCAACGTGCCTCCGCATTCCTCCAAGTACCTCGCAAACTTGAGGCTTATCTTATTCTTCTCTCCAGATGACTGGAAATCGATAATGCAGCTAGTCGCTAAATTTGTCCTTCACCAGAAGCTGTTTCACTACTACTGAGGTATTGACACCCAGGCCATTATATCATCTCATATTTCAATTGCTAAATACCTTTTTAATTATCGTCATAAGTGTGGACATGTGGATCACACTTTCCCCTTTAGATAAATATGAGTATAATGACCCGCAGTCCCAGTTATTGCTTCCATTTTCGTCACTAGCCTCTTTCCGGTCCATGCTATGCAACAAGTGCTGTTCTTCAGCACTTAATACAACACAGCTCATAGCTTTTAGTTAGTGATGAATAAATCCGTTGTGAGGAACAATAAGGTATGTATTTTTAATTTTATATAATGTTTGAAAATTTAATAAGATTTACGATTGCATTCCAGCTATTCTCAATTGCACCGTCCAGTCAAAATATTAATTGTGAAAATACAGCCGAATGGACTTAATTTAATGAAATTATTTCGTTACTCAGTTTAGAAATTACTACGGCATATTGTGTAAGAAAAATTATTAATACATCAGCAGAGATGCATCTTGATTTTGTTTATAGAATATTTTATTCATGTATAATTAAAAAGGCGCAGAGAAAATGTTGTCTCTGTATTACAGTTAAAAATAAAGCGCGAATAATATATAACGTTTAATGTAAGAAAATACGTATAAACTTATTTATGCTGAAACTAAAACGCAATAGCTCTAGGTCTATCGTTTTGCCAAAACTTCCCTTGAAAAATTACTAAAATGAGTATGTTACTTACTCTGTTAGGCGAAGATAATAACAAACTAACGACTGAATAAAAGGTTTTCAGAAATGAACTGCAGTTTTAAATGGGCGTATGCATGTTAATCTATATTAAAACGAATCACCCACACATTTTCTTTCCGTGAAACACACTCCAATGAATATATTGGGTATTGTGGGGCACATAAGAGGTTTCCATGGAAACAGGCTCAAAACATAGAAATGAAAATAATTTAATACGTACAGAAGGTAATATCAATATATTATTATTATTATTATTATTATTATTATTATTATTATTATTATTATTATTATTATTATTATTATTGTTATTATTATTATTATTATTAAATTACAGTCAGTACCAATCTTACTTTAAGAGAAAACTTATGTAATAAACGAAACTGTATTTCTATTAAATAAAACCTGATAGATACCACGTTTAGAAAATGGCATAGATTATACCAGTGGCGTGCGGCGGTTGTGCAGGCAGCCGAAGTACTTCACATTACGATTTTTAAGTAAATGTAAATTAAAGATGTGGTTCCCCTTCATAAAATGAGAGTTGGAATTTGTAATGAATTAAATTCATTATTGTTAATAAAACGTAATAAATTATAAATAGGCGAAACATTGTTCAAAACAACAAAATTTTAACTTTGGTCATCTATAGCACAAATTGCAGAAAAATCAGCGGAATAGAAATTCCATTCTTCGGTCCTGAGATGAAAATTTGGCAATCACCTACTAAAAGAGCTGCTCTTTTTTATTTTCTCTACACGCACTATGTACATAGTGTACAGACTAGGTATAGCATTCTACCCAAAATTTCGATACCTGGATTTCACCGGAAATACGCAGTTTATGGTCTTTTGTGTCCAAACAAAGCAGTTTTAGAAAAAGGTCATGTGTGTGCGTGTGTGTCTAAACACGATGACTCAAAAACGAAAAAGTTGGTAAAATACCAAACTTGGTTATTAAGGTTATTATCTTCCTGGGATGCGACACGGCAAATTTGACGAAAATCCCCCCAGCAAATTACCCTTTATATTTTGATTTTCTTAAAAATGGTTCTAAGGATTAAAATACCATGTATTTAGACATTTACATGGCAAAAAATATGTATGTATAGAATTTTCTGGGAGCAACCTCTAAAGACCTCTTTATTCTGGATGAATTTTGGTGAATATTGCGAAACTGGCAAACTGTAAGAGTTAGACAAATAGGTATTTACCACACAAAAAGTGTAGATGTAGTTAAAACACACAATTTATGTCATATCCGTTTTTCCATGGATTTGACCATTTTGAGATACTCATTGTTATTTTTTTTTTCAGATTTAAAATATTTAAAATGTTCTCAAATGGAAGTTTGTAAACTCCTGGCTCTGCATAGAAACGGAATTCAACTACATGGCAACTAGCTTTTAAAAAATTTGACTATCGTTTTAGCCTAAGTTATTCCCTTATTTACCTTCTAGTCACAAGGAGGGAAGTAATTAAGACAATTTCTGCTAGTGTTTATCTCGATTATCATAAATTAGATAGACGAATAAGCTGTTAATTTGTTACAGCGATGTAGAGATAGTCATGTGAGTGGAACACATCAGTTTTTTTTTTTTCTGAGGTCTTGTAATAAGCGCGCTTCAATTGAAATAATCCAAGATGTGATAACCTCTCTTCTCCAGTAGAGCTACGAATGTAGCATTTGATCCTCTTTTAGCGCTGAAAATGACTTCTCAACGGATAAAGTACTCACTGGAACTGTACAGAGTAATGACACTAACAAATTAACCTATCGAAAACTATTTTTAGAGCTGAATTAGGGCTGAACAATTTTAAAAGTTCACCTATGGTTTTATTTTGAAATTCTTCACTACTGTACCTATAATCTGCTCATTTTTCAACCGAATGGCGTCGAAAAAATAAATAGCCAGGAGATTCCGAAAGCAGTTTTCGGAGAAAATCTCATTTCCAAGTGGTTGATAAAGTTGTCAAACACTTCGCAGTAATAACGTTTATAGTTTACATTTGTTCTCCTTGAAGGTTCTCCTAATTAAAAGTGCTTCTTGAACACCTCTTCAAAATCGTCACGCAAAGCCGCTATAGAGTGACAATTTCTTGAATTTTCTGACAGTACAGAATATCACTTCCTGGCTGGAGGATGTTATACAGTACATATGTGAAGGAAAACATTTTGTTGAATTTGTTAGGAAGGAAAGAAAAATATCAACTGGTGCCAAAATGTCTGGCTCAATTCTCTGCAGGGTGTTCTAGCATTGCACAAAACACATCACACAGTTGAGTTCTGTTCCTGCACATTTACTAATCTGGAAGAATAGATAATTACATCGCGTTGGGCACGCGTGGAAATCGATGCTGCAAAAAATGGCTCAAAAATCTTGTAGTTTTGGAGGTTCTGAAGCAAAGGCCGCAAGTCCATTAAGGGTGTTAAAAATAACTTACTTTCAGACATCTGGTACTTTGAGACAAATAAGGTTTGGTACAATGGCGTAACAATGAAAACTAACGCTTCTGAATGCATGAATTTGATTAGTGTTTGAACTCTATTAAAATTTCCGGTCATTACTGCTGCACCGTCAAAAGTCTGTGCAATCAATTTCTCATTACATCCGAACTCTGATAAGAAGTGCCGGATAAGTTCTGCAATAGCTTGGGCAAGTCGGTCACTGCTTATATCACAGAATCCAAGAATCTTTCTTTGGTCTGTCCTTCACACACACATATATGTGTATGTGTAGAACTATGGAAAACTATGCTTTATTTGCCACATCAGTTGTTTTAGCAACCATAACTGCCACACAAGGAACATTCACTATTTCTTATTTTATAGCTGATAAAATAGCTGAACTAAGAACCTGATTAGATCATTTTCCATACGATAGAAAATTCCTTTAAAAAGACTTGGAACAGATAAAAGAGGATCATATTCTGCAGTGCACTTTACCAATTCGACATAATTGCGTCGATTAACATATGACATCATGTCCTCCGAAGACTAACTCTTTCTTTCCTAGAAAACACACTGTATTAAAGTCTTTTAAGAATTTCCCTGTTTCGCTTTACCTTCTGATTGTGTTCAGAAATTCTATTGTTTAACTGGTCAGCAAGCGCGGTATACTTCTTCCATAACCAGCTAAATTTGCGGAACATCATAGAGGATTGACAAATAATCCCTGCTCGGCTAGGTATAGACTTAACTGAATTTCTCAGATGTGAGAACGGACTTGCAAAGCATATATCTCCCTCTGGTATTAAAACTATGGCAGAGACCTCATCAACACCAATACATCATTAAAACAATTACCTCTATTACCCATTTCTAAAGCCTCGAGTATATCAATTTAATCATACCTATCTGAATGTAGGTTGCTCGGTTTGTGACTCTGCTTGAAATTCACAAGTCAAAAGAATACAACCTTTCCAAAACCGGGATTTTCGGTATATTGGTACATCAGAAATTCTGATCTTCATAAAGATCACCGCACTTCCTCATACACGCGGCCGTTTAAATCCCTCATTAATTACCAGAACCCATTACTGAATTAGATGCCCCAGAACATGCCAAAACAACAACCGGCACGCAGACTGAAAGAAGAACTACACACAAATTCGTCTCCGCCTATAAAGCACTGTTATGTTATTTTTTCTTTACTTTGTGTAGGTATATTACTGAATTAAATTTCCTTTAGGCTTGTTAGTTTTCATTGTTACGCCATTGTACTAAACCTTGTAATAGATCCTAAAAGGGAAATAAAAGTCTGGTAAAATAAAGATAATTCCCTGGACCCTAAAGTACAGTTTAATTAGAAATTTTTTCGAGAATTTTCATTTTCTTAAAAGTGAAATAGTCTATGAAATCCTTTCCATTCTTGATGACTTTGCATAATTGGTAACCGTAAGACACACAGAAAATCTTGCCACACCAAAAAATTTACATTTCGTTAAAGCACATAATCCTTGTTTTTTCTTTTCTTTTTTTATGAAGCTAGCCATTTCTGAGGTATTCGTAAATATTTATTGGTTTCAGTTTTCCAATACTTAGGCATTCCTCAAATTGGAAGTCGTCATTCGTTTTTATTTTATTTTTCCCCAGATCATGTAAAAACATTGGAAGCTCATCATCTAGTGACAGCTATTCAAAAATTTGCCTATCACTTTATTCTTGCGTATCCCCTTATTTCCTTTTGCACCCAATAAGAAGGGCGAAATAAGACCATTTCTACTAAAGCTTTTCTCGATTAGCATGAAGTAGATTGATGAACAAGCTTTCGTAAGAATAGTTTGTAGCAGAATAGTTAGAAGAATCCCACCAAATCATATTTTGTTTTCCATGAAAACTTTATGATCTGTGTGAAGTCACATTTTGCCGGAAAACCATCATCATGATAGAAGTTTAAGGACAAAAAGTATATTTGGAATGACTGGAGCTGCATTGGGCTTCGTATAACGCCTGATATTTACTGAGTTTGCGTTTGCATTCTTCTCACAAGCAATTGATGGTTCTATTAGTGGCAAACTTCAATGTAAGGAGTGACAAAAAGTCTTCTAGCTCCTCGAGGACTATCCATCGATTGCAAAGACTATCTGTTCCACTCTGGACTGATTTCTTTTCACAGAAAGGTATTAAAAGCAGCAGTCTCATATGTTGTAAAAGATATTTACGGTTCAGCGATTGCTTCTTTTTTTTTTTTTTTTTTTTTTTTCCACATTCTAGCGCTTATAACGTACAAAAACTCCATACCGAGATTTCACCAATCCAAAAAAGGCATTTTTAGAAAAATGTACATGTGTGTGTGTCTGTGGAGAATATAACTTAAATATCAAACTTGGTATTTAAGTTTATTATATCCCAGGGATGCAACACGAAAATTTTCATGAAAATCCCCTCACCTTAAACTACCCTTTAAATGGAAATAATTCCGAAATTTGATGTTCTAAAAAATGAATAGCGATTTTGATTAAAATACCGTATACTTACTTATATGACAAATAAAATTTATATTTTGAATTTACTGGGAATAGCTTCTGAAGTCCTCTTCTATCGGGATGATTTTTGCATTACTGGTAAACGGTAAGAGAGAGGCAAAAACTTATTACACAAAAATGTAGATGTAGTCAAAACACACAATTTATGTAATTGATACTTTTGTTGTGGAGATAACGGTTTCCAAGATGCTCCTTGTTATTGGTTTCAATTTTAAAATATTTAAACTTTTCTCAGACAGGAAGTCGTTCACGTTTCCTTTGTTTATCTCCTGACCATGCAAAGGAGCGAATTAGCAACAGCTTTTAAAGCATTTGACTATTGCTTTAGCATAGTGCATTCCTTTAATTCCATTCTACTTATGTGAAACTAAGCAATAAGACATTTCTGCTAATGTTTAGATCGATTAGCCTGGTGCAAAAAAAAAAAAAATTATCTTTTCTAACAAGTGTGTTTGTAGAATATCAAGAGAAAGTCATATAAGTGGAACACATCAGTGTGTTCACAAACAAGCTGGACCACATTATAGTCCGCTTATATTTCCGGATTTTTATCTTTTCTGTCGCTTATTTTCTTATAGATGTGAGCTATGCTCATAAGGATATGTACCTATTTCTGTTTGTAATTTAAGATATTCCTGTGGTATTTTTCACCAATAGAATTTTGAGCTAGGGATATCGTTTTGCTTGATATATTTGGCAGCTCTGTCTTGCTTTTTAATTTTTCTAGCTCGAATTTACAATGTACCTAGTAGGTACAGAAGGTATTGTGTTCCACCCAAAAATTCGATACCGAGATTTCACCGGAAATATGTGTTTTGAGGGCTCTGACTAAAAAATAATATTTTTAGAAAAAGTCAGTATGTGTGTGTGTGTTTGTGGACAGTATAACTCAAAAACGAAAAGTCCGTTAAATACCAGACTTTGTATTTAAGTTTAGTATTTTCCAAGGATACGACACGAAGATTTGCACGAAATCCCTCCCCCAACCTACGCTTTACATAGAGGTTTTCTCAAAAAATGGTTCAAACGATTTTTGTTTAAAATGCTCTACATTAAAAATACTTATGAAGATAACGAATAAAATATGCCTCTAAAATTATCTGCGAATAGTCTCTGAAGTTCTCTTCATTCTTTTGCATAGCTGGTAAACCGTAAGAGATAGACAAAAACTTACCACACAAAAGTGTAGATCTCATTAAAACAGACAATTTATGTCATACATTTTTGTAGAGTTACCCATTTTCAAGATATTCCTGGATATTGGTTTCAATTTTAAACTATTTTAATTTTTCTCAAGCGAGAAGTCAGATTTCGTTTCATATATCTTTTGTTTTACTTCCGGGAATGCAAAAAAGAACCCAATTTCTATTGTTTCACATATCTGTGAGCTCTTAAAATATTTTAGTACTATCGTTTTAGCCTAGTGCATTTGCTTAGGTCCCTTCTACTTACAATGAACTAAGTAATAAGAACATTTCTGCTAATGTTTATCTCGATTAGCATGATGTAGATAAAAGAATAATCTATCTTCGAAATTATAATAATTCGTTTGAGAAGTGCTGCACCCAAGATATAAGGCAACATTCTGATATGTTGCGTTTACATGATTTTCTCTACGTGTTCCAAAAACAAACTATAAACATTCCTAGCTGGGTAGGAAAAGTATTCTTTAACCACAGCCACTCCCTATTTTCCGCAAAGTGTGCAAGTGAATGTAAATATGCTTACTGTCAAAAATACTAAACAATTAAAAACATACACTTCAGGGAGTAATAACACCATCAGTTATTTCTCAAGTCAAAGCCCCCATTATGTTTATAAATGTTAAAAGGGTGCATGTAAATGAAGCATTTGGAAAAAAAAAAAAAAAAAAAAAAAAAACATCTATGTCAAATACTAACAACACGCAAACACAGATTGTCCACTTAGCAAAAGAAACTGCCTGTGCTAATGGCCTATGATTTGCTAGGATGTTTAAAGAATGTGATTTATTGTGCTTTTCTTATTGTATTTAACGCTCATTCTCACTGCATACGGTATCACATACAATAGGCACTAGTGATACATGAAGTGATAAATGGGAAAAGAAGTCTGCGAAGGGATCATTTCAGGCCTAAGTTTAGGGTACCTCCCCAGTATTTACCAGTTATATCCACTCAGGAAAACCTGGGTAAGGGAGATCGGCCCTGGTGACCTTTGAACCACAGTCCTATTTTCACGAGTCCGTACCTCAAAGAGCTCAGCTACTCGAATTGGTGTTACTGCGTTGTACATGTCATTGATTGCTCTAAGAGCTGACGCAGGATTTTCAACTATATCTTCAACATTGGATAACATATTGTAAAAACAGGAAAATTGCTATTTTATCGAAATTGGGGTTAAATATCTGTTACGGTGATTGGCTTGTTTTTCGAAATAATCACAAAAATCCTGAAAATAATAAATGGAGAATATCCCTAATCGGCCAGGGAAATATAAGTGAGGTGAAGAACAAAATAAATCCCAAGAAATGGGAGATATTATTCTTACAAGGAACAGATAAATCTCATCTACCGTATTTCAATACGTTGATTGCAATTCTTAACGTCAAAATGTTGAGTTAGCAACAGATCCGCTGAGGTATGTAACTGATTGGCAGTTCCCACACAGTGCAAGTCAAAACACACTAGTTGTTTGGAACTTAACGTTCCTCATTTGCGTTTTTCAGTGTGATGTGCAATGACTTTTTGGCATCCTATTTATTTGACACTGGAGATACACGGATTGAAGCCAGAGTATCGATGGAATGCAATGGCGGGAAAATGGAGAACCTGAATAAAACCCTCCACTGCACCACTATGTCCACCAAAACTCCCATATGTAGTCGCCTTGGTGAGAGGCGAGTGGTCTAAACACTTGGACACGACGCGGTCAATATCTTTAATTAACAGTTCCATTGCTCTAGCACTCGTTCTAAACCTATCATTGTGTTCATTATCAGATGTGACGAGCTTATAATTCTGAGCCATAACACGTCTTCTAAACCTATCATTGTGTTCATTAACAGATGTGACGAGCTTATAATTCTGAGCCGTAACACGTCTTCTAAACCTATCATTGTGTTCATTAACAGATGTGACGAGCTTATAATTCTGAGCCGTAACACGTCTTCTAAACCTATCATTGTGTTCATTAACAGATGTGACGAGCTTATAATTCTGAGCCGTAACACGTCTTCTAAATCTGTCATTGTGTTCATTAACAGATGTGACGTGCCTATAATTCTGAGCCGTAGTACGTCTTGTACCTTTTCTTGCAAGAACTTTTTCGTTATTTTAATCACTTTAACTGCCATTAAACAGCACTTTATGTAATTTTAAGCGATGTTTTGCTGTGCCGTTACTATAAAGGGTGGACTTCTCATTTTTCTCATAAAAGGTATCTAACTTAGAAATATTAAGCCATTTATAGATAAAATGCTTACTTTACTTATTTTACAAATACACGTTGCAAGTGTGCGATTACTATTTTATTGTGAAACAGAATACTTGTAAATTCCGTCATATTTAGTTTGTAAACATTTAAGTCTGTTGTAAGGTTCTGGCGGCGCCGAGGACGAGTGGTTAAACTGTTCATCTCTGAGCAAGGTGGCCTAGGTTCAATTCCAGGGGCCCCATGTGGGATTTTTGGTGGGCAAAGTGGCGTCTGGATGGATTTTCTCCGATGTCTCTGTTTATCCCTCCATTCATTCTACCAATTGCTTCATCATCACCTTTCCCATCCCCAAGCCCGCCTTCACTTCATACCAAATCCTTCCTAGCTCTCAGGTCTGGCCACGCGTCTTCCTTCTGTGATTCATCGTCGTTGGCTCCTCAACCAGTTTTTATTCTGGGTACCCATTGTAAGTCCTCCATAAGAGGGGGCAGGCCTTGTAAGTAAAGCATAAGCTTCAAGTATATAAAATCTCATTGTGAAATACATTTAAATACAAATTTTACAATTTATAAAGATTGCAAAGGTGAAACAGGCCCCAGGTGTTTGATTACGCTTTTATGAATGGTCTTTCATATTGTGTAACACTCCAACTGATATCCCAATCTTTCAACGTACTGCTTCCACAGTTTGTAAATTGTAACTTCAGGCTTCATTACCTAAAATGCAGTTCTCCGATGCTATGTAGGGCAAACGCTATCTTCACCAGTATGGTTTTCTTCTAAAGTTTCCTTCCCGCTATCAGACAAATTTCCCCAGTGCTCCCTGTTCACTTTATTGGGCAATGGCTTGCCATTAAAGCAAAACATCACTTGCGATAGCTTTATTCATGTCTTCATTTAAAATTTAATTAGATATAGTAGGCTTCCTATATCACCTAAGTGGAGAATCCTTACGATGTTTCCTTGAACAGATTTGAATTTCTAGTTCGTGAGTCGCCGCTTGTCGCCCACTTATGGCACTGCAGGACGAAATCACTATTTGCCGACGCGAAAGGGCGGAATTTTGGCCAGAAACCTTCTTTTTTAAGGTATGAGGTTCTTTTACATGCAAATAAACATTACACAGGATCACCAGCTTTTCTTCTCTCCCGAAGGAAGCCATGTTAAGGAATTTTGCGTCCGAAAATAATCAATCACCCTCTGCCAGGTTTGAACCTGCTATCTTGGACTTTTAGATACTAGTATGGTAACCACTGCACCACACAGGGCGACTAATCAGATATAACTGACTAATATTCTCCTATGTTTACAAGCTTACAATAATTTTCCATTGTTGCAGAAGCAAGTAGTGAACTGCATTTTTCTTTACATTGGTATGCGTATGGATTTAGATATAGTGGAGCGTGAAAATTAAATGAAGGAAATGTAGAAATGAATATTAAATAGGGAAATATGGCTCAAAGAAATTCAACTGGAAGGAATTCATGTACAACAATTATGATGATGATAATGATAATAATAATAATTCATTTTCTGATAAAATGTAAAGCTTTATGAGCAAATATTCTGGGTCTTCAGATTTATTCGGCCTTTAGCGTCAGTGGGTTTAAATGCACGAGTCATTATTAGATCAGTGAGTCCTTTGTCTCAAATGGGAAGTGGGGCATTGAACGCTACACTGCATGCATTGCCTACTTCGTAAACAGGTTGATGTACTGAGCGGTGCAGAACTGTTTTTCACTAACATATTTTGTGCGTTCTTCAGTTTTTGCGGTTTCTTAATTTATTCTGTGTAGGTCAGTTTTCATTCAAAGAGCGTTTATTGTAATGGGGAAGTTGTGCCATTAAAGCCCTCTATGTTACCATAACCGTCCAAACGTTTGGGTTATCTATCAGCATAAATTCTGCGATTGCGTGTTTACAAGACGCAAATGAAGGTCCCAAATGTAAATGTTGGAAAGGTACGAAACAAGTCTCATTTACATTAGGTGAGCTTGAAACAGTTGACATTCATCTATTCTACTCTTTGTTCCTTTGCTTCTGCATGGTAACAAACTCGTTGCCTAGCATTGACGTCATGCACAGACAAACGACTGACGCAAAGGTCGAATAAATCTATATAACATTGCAAGTATCAGCTACAAAATTTAAATTAGTAATACAAAGATGCACTTTTTGTCAGGACATATTCACCCAAGTACAACAGCAGATTTGATAATGACATTATGAGTTCCAGATCTATCCACAGGTTATTTTAAATGTGCAAGCACGTGTGCATTCCTGGTTAATTTTTTTTCCTAGAAAAGCTTTTTTGTGTTTTAGTATTCCTTATTATTTATTTGAATGACATTTCTATATCGAAAGTTTGAATGGAATGGAATAGTATCTCTATCTAACATGGGCAAGTCATAGAGAAAACGAAAACGTTTACCGGTATCTATATCAAAACTTGAATTCGTAAGTTTTACTTCAACACACAGCCGGGCATTCCAACTGTTTACAGAAATTTGGCAATGGAAATCTACTCAACTGTTAGTCTTTCACGACAAACATTATGGGGTGCTGTGGCGTGCAGTTATGCGATAAGTCCACACTTTACACAGATTTTGAATGCTGCAATTTATAAATACTAATTCAAAGAAATTGACAGCTGACAATATTATTCATACTTTAAATAGAGGATATTTATAGTATTCCATCCATTTGCATAATTCAACTTATTCATCCTAATCTTCGTTCATATAACTGGGCAGTTTGACTTCGTACATCAAATTCGTGCAGCGGCCCTGAATTACAACCCATGTAAATATAATTTCTGGAATCGTATTCTGGGTTTGGCGAGAGGTATTTTAGTCTATGGTGTTCTTAGTGAGATGCTAAAACAACTGTAGTTAGATATTGGCTGCGAATAATTAAAGATGACCCAACAACTCTGAGAGCGATATGTTTTCGGCATAAGTGAATAACAATTAACACCCACAATGGTGGACCGCGGGGCTACAACGGGGATTATAAAAATAGGCTTGAACGATATTTGACAAAAGGGCAACGAAATGAGACACAACGCCATGAATAGGCATAGTATCTTGGAGACCGATAGAGGGACACCTGCGAATACCAGTTGCATACCTACCGAGTAGAGACCGGCCTGTATTGGCGACTGTACGTGTCGCATGTAAACAACCTACAGTAACGCGCTCGATTTTTTTTTGGTAGTGTTTAACGCCCGCTTTAACTGCTTATGGCACCGCAGGCGATGACACTGACGATTTATGAAAGAAGATGGAGCACCAGTGGAATACGATGTCGGGGGAAACCGGAGAACCCGGAGAATCCCGACAAGAATGGCAACATCGTACATTTAAATACCACGAGCCCTTAGAGGTTTCGATGAACTTGTTCAAGCAATTAGATACCCGTGGCACCTGTTTTAGACCGTGTGAAGAATAAAATGAAGAGAGTGTTTGGAAAAAAATGTTGAATTTTCAGTTATGCGTGACATATGAAATGTTTTACGAGGTGTTGCTACGCAAATAATTGCTGGTGGAGTATCTTACCCAATAGTCGATGATGTCTCCTATTTCCGTTTTGCTCCAATCACATCTTGTGATGTGGAGCGAAGTTTTTCAGAATATTAAGCCTGTTTACGTGCCAATCGGAGACGATTCATATTTGAGACGTTACGAATGTATGTTGCTGTGCATTGTAATCTATGTATCTTGAGAGAAAATGATAATGATGCTTTGTTGCACAATAGTAATTGAATGTATGTAAATATTAAAATGGTTAGTTCCCGTAAACAAGTTGTATTTATGTGTAGCACCCACCCAACCTCAATCGCCTTCCACTGCTAGTGAAAACATGGCAGTCTACCACGCAACCACCGCCACATTTTCCTTCCATTAGTACCACTGCGTATACAGTGTATTGCCAACAGATTACAACTATATACCAAGCTGCGCTAACTACGATTCCATCCCACTATCGGTCCCCAATATGCTATCCCTAGTCATGAAGAAAGTAAAAATACGACTAACATAAACAGGCAAGTAATAGGCTATGTATGTAAAAATATAGAGTTTCAAAATGAAATAAACTTTGGGTGAGGTAAAGAAACATGCTTTTGAATTGGTTATGCAACAATGGACGGGAATAGTGTGGTTTAGGTTGGAAGGCTGGAAATCTCGTAAGGTTGTTGACGTTGCTCATGGGACAATTTTCCCATTAAGTGGGAAACTGGAATACTGGACGCATATTTTGGGAGTTTACGTGCAGACAAAGGAAAATATTCCCTGAGGGATTTTTAACTTCAAACGGACGTAGGTCAGCGTACTGGCACTTGATTCTAACCAGTCAAAACTGGCGAAGTCTGGGCACATACCTAAATAGAAGAACGGGTGTTAAGAGACAAGATCTTTGTGTAGAATATTGTATAGACATATTTAATGTATGAGCACATATATATTATATATATATATATATATATATATATATATGTGTGTGTGTGTGTGTGCGTGTGTGTGAGCACATAGTTGTTGGTGTGAGTGCAAGTGTGTGGATGTCTGATATCAGAATGTTTTTGTTTATTTTCTTATTGCAGAAAATGGTTCAATGATATATATTCAAGTGATTTTATTGTTACTTATGCTCAAATGTGATGGCTGATAAATGTAATCTTGCGAATGTGTAAGTGCAGTTGATATTGTTAAATAGTTATTCACATATGCAGTTTAAAAAATGGGTAATATTTGTGCTTATCGTATGGTTCAGTGACCATATTGTGCGTATACGCGGAATATTGTAAGATAATTTGGACTCACAATTTCAATCACTAAGCTGCTAATATTAAGATGTGTGACTACTAAGATTAAAATGTCTGATAGCCATATAATAGTCTCATAACCATGTAATGTGTGAATTATGTAATGGTAAAGCTAATTTCAGTGAAAATGTGGCATACTGAAATAGCTCAGAAAAAGTAAAGGACACTCTATAATTACTGTGGTTCTCAGCGTCCCATTAAAAATTGGGCGTGAAAGACCGCTTAATTTTGCACAGAGGCCTCTCTCTCAGGCCTGAGGTTCTTTTACATGCCGTAAATCTACGACAGGGGACCAACGGCTTTACTTCCCTTCCGAGGAAAGCCATGCTAAGGATTTTTACACCCGAAAAAAATCCATTGTCCTCCGCCGAGTTTGAACCCGCGACCTTTGGTATATGAAGCTAGCCTGGTAACTATTACACCACGGAGGACGACAAATAAGATAAAGAAATAGCTCAGAAGTGAGAAATTTGGAACATGAGGAGAACTAAATTGAGATATGTACTTACATGTGTATGATTTGTTTTATTTAGTGTTAATCGAAATGCTACATATTGTATTTCTGGTATGTATATGTAGTGGCTATAAATGACCGAACAGGTTTCTTATGTATTCATGTTTATTGTTTGTGAAGTATAAAGTGATGTATGTAATAAGTTAACGCTAAAAACTGAAGCAAAAAACCACTCAATAGTAACTTACAGCGCGGTACTAAATAACGTAGGTTAGATATCAGATGGAGCTTCGTTATGAATTAATTTGATACTACCCATGTAAAATAAACTTCTTTCGAGGGCATTTGAAACGGTTCATTATTGACTGAGGTAATTAGTAATGGTATAATAGTAATAATTGTCAAACATGTTGTGAAACAGTAACATTGTACAATCTTGAATATAACGTGAACTACCTGAGGGGTGTTGGCAACAGACTGTCGATCATATGGTTCGGCTGAACAAAGCAAGGGGACAGTTCCATAAGATCCAGCAGCCAGCTTCCAGACGTACGGTTTAGGAGCCGAAGTTGAAAAGCTGCATGGGGCAGACGTGTGGTTACGCGAAGACACGGAACTTAAAGAATCCGTTAAGTGTCCCTGTAATCGCGACAGCCCAAGTGTAATTGATGTTTCACGAAAACTCACTCACGTCCTTCAAATTAGAAACTTCGTCCATAAGTAAGCAATTTATATTCTGACATTCGCTATACATTTTCTGGCGTGCTTCCTAGTTTTCTTTCTTTGTGCTTCAATGTGTAGTTGGTGCAAACGCTGGTAGGAAAATTGGTTACAATCAATAAACGATAGAATAAAAGGTATATCCGCGTTGTATTTTTGTAATATCCCACTCCCTAAAAAAGTAGAAGGGTGCTCATTGCTCGCGAGGGCCACAGCCGTGGGAATTAATAAGTACCAACTGTGGGACTACCCCAACGTCGAATTGGATGACCGTTTAGATGTGTTATTGTCTTCAATATAATCGTTATTTTAAACATCCTTATTTGTTTCTATTTTTTATTTAACTGTCAATCTTATTCGTAATTTATAGGTGCACCATTCGTTAAACTGCACGAGCATCCACCTATATGTTTTATTTCTAGCAGCAGCTCATTTAAACTACAGCATTCCCATTTTTTAAAATATCTTTTATTTCACGCTACGCCACTACTAAAATCTGACTACTGCATAATAAAACACTAAAATGTGCAATGATAAACCTATTTAAAATGAATTCTGTAATCCCCAGACACACTATTATGTATACGTATATTGTCTACTCACTGCAGTTAGAGAGCAATACAGTTGCGAGCGGTTTGCGAGATGTGTTTATAACATACTAGGAAGAGATACGAGGGGGCCTCCACAGATGAGCGAGCCACGTGGCAATCAAGTAACTGTCAAGCGCAGAGTTTGCTCTCCCTCTCTCTCTGACTGTAACAAACCACTTTTTGCCTGTTGTCCATTTGTTGCTAACTACTTACAATGATCACTACTTCGCAGAACCCTGACTCAGCGTGCATTTACCTCAAAGACCTTATTACTTAGACTCACCGCTGGCGCTGGTGTGCTGTCGTTAATTGAAACCTCTCGCGCATCGGTAGGTGAAGGGCAAACGTGTTTTTTGCCGTATGTTCAGTACGCTTAAAACGCTTTAAAAGTGGGTTGGTTTAAGGGTATTATGGTTTAATAATTAAAATGGTGCACCTGTGCAGCATAACTGTACCAACCACCGGAAAAATGATTCCGAGATCAGTTTCCATCGGTAAGAATAAATTGTAACATTTGTGTTCCAAATTCATTCCGATTTATTCTCGTGGGTTTCCTCGGTCACTAAGCGAATGATAATTTATTTTAGGTTCCTAATACATAGACTAGAATTATTGAGTAAGTCGTCAGTTGCTTCGAGACGTAACACATTTGTGCCATCGAAATATCACAGGCTGTACTCAGTGCATTTTGCGAAAAATTGTTTCCATGAGAATAAAGGCAAGATGATGCTAAACCCGGATACAATTCCTTCAGCATTTAGTTTTCCTTCTCGTCTGACAATGCTAATGAGAACGCTAATTTCATTCTTATAACTATTTCTATATGTTTCATTAGCATTAGAAGGCAGTGCTAAAATTTTAGATTGAATATTATAATTAGCTCTAAATGAAAAAAAAAAAATACCCGAAATCTCGATTAAGTTAATTTTTCAAATCTGCAATTTCAGACTCAAACACAATCCCACAGGGTGCAAAAAGGAATTTTGCAAAAGCGTTAGAACATAAAGAATATTAAGTAATAATTGATTCTAATCTTCGATTTGTTTATAAATTATATCTTATCTAAGTCAAATATACCACAAATACTAATAGAAAGCGTTTACTTAACGCCTGGAATATAGTTTACTGAAGAGGAATACAGGTACCTAGTTTCACTATTATTTTATTTTTATACTGCACATAGCATCTCTGAGAATCCAATATCGCATTTTTTTTTCTGCTTAATCATTTAATTTGTTTGTTTTTATTTATTTACATATTGCCTTAGGTACTATAGTCGTATTACCACTTTCACCTTTACTGCTTAGATTTGAGTGTACATTCAGTATCGCATTCATATTTCCAGGCTATTGAGGGTGGTGAATAAGAAAAGCTTCATCAGCCTAGAATTGAACTCAGCATATTTTTAATTTTTAATTCAGCATTTTGACCACTTTACTGCAGAGACACTCTTAACGAACCCTCGTTATAATTCTTGTTGACGAATTTGTACATTAAAGTAAAAATCAGAAAGTATACATGGAATCACTGAGCAGAAACTGAGAAAACGGAATTAAAGCTGAATTATGCTCTCTGTGATGCTTAAATCCTATTTATAAAACACTTTAAATGCAGGTATGCGATATTCAAGTTCAATGATGATATTTACTTCTATTTTCTTCAGTTGTGGGATGAAATTCCGTCTAGTCAATGAAGTGATTTTATTCAACTTCCAAAAGGACATTCAAGGTCTAATCCCTGTGCATAGATCCTGACGATCACAAAGAATGTGTTGTTGCAACTATTTCCTACTCAGGTAGGACGTAATTATAACTGTTTTAAATTTCACTGTTTTCCTATTACAACCAATGTATTGAGCGCGACCTAGGGAGTCTTGCCCTCCACCTAACTTCTTCATGTTATGACACTTTATCTGGTCTGCGCAGCTAGGCGCGTAGGGTCTTGATTCACCTTGAATTTCAAGCACTTAGTTCGAGTTTAGCATGATCTAATAATTAATCTTGCACTACCACAACCTTAATATGACGTTTTAAAAAAAGAGTTGAATTTGTTAATAAATCATTTAAACTCGTAATAAAATTTCCTAACAGAGTTTGTCTTGTTGGAAGCTTCTAAATTTAGCATACTACAAAATAAGTATGGCAACAAATATTATAATGCTTTACATTAGGATTTCTTCTGTCTAAATGGAATATATTGCCTTCTCATTCTCGGTAGTGTAGAGAAGTCTGCGCAAACATACCAATCCTTAAGCAACCTCCCCTGTCCTTCAGAGAATCATACTGAGTTTGACCATGGTGTAGGGCACAAACAAGGCAGGCAATTGGGAATCTATCCTTCAATTCCTGAATGTCGCTAGCTTTTCTTCTCACGAGACTGCAAGGCGTTTTACGGTCCCTACATCTCAGATATGGATACGACTATCCAGGAAAGGGAATTTATTCTGTCAACATACTTATGGAAGAAGGCGTATGACGCTACGAATCGAACTCAGCTATGAATGCAGATGTTCAACGCAACCTCTTTTAATCTGTTTCTTAATGTAAGAAAAATTAACCGTTCAATGGAAATGTGGAAGCACCATAGGTTAGAGCAATAGTCAGATGATTTAAAAACTGGTTTCTATGTGATTGAAGTTCCTTCGTTTGTGTGGCCAGTTGACAAATTTCCATATGAGAAAAGTATTAGTATTTTAAAACTAAAACCAATAACAAGGAATATCTCATAAACAGTCAACTTCACGACAAAAATGTGTGTAAAATAAATTCCTAGTTTTAAAGAGCTCTAGATTTTTTGTTAAGTAAGCCTTGGTCCATCACTTACGGTATAACAATTATGTGAAAGTTCGCAAAGTTCAACTAGAATAAAGAAGTCTTCAGAGGCTATTCCCAGAAAAGTAAAGATATACATTTTATTTATCATGTAAATATCTTAAATATATGATATTTTAATCAAAATCCTAAGAGCTATTTTTGAGAAAATTAAAATTTTCGAAAGTTTTCCAAGTAAAGAGTAATTGAGGGTGAGGGGATTTTCTTGAAAATCTTCGCGTCGCATCCTTGGAAGATACAGAACTTAAACACCAAGTTTGGTATTTAACAGACATTTCGTTTTGAGCTACGCTGCTCACACACACATACACACACACAAATACACACACATACACACACGAATATTTTTATAAAAAATATTTTTCATGGATTCAGGAGGTATCCAAACATATTTCTGGGCGTATCAAAATTTTAGTGCAATACAATACCGTGTCTATACACTATGTATATAGTACGAGTACAGAAAGTAAAAAAAAGTCACTGCTGTTTATAAAATCATCTGCCACTGTCACTGACGAAGACCTATGTTCATGTACCCTCACGAAGACAATGGATGACCGTATTGGCGTTAAGGCAAATAATTTTAAAAGATGCTACTACTTAGATGTGAGGATAGTTATGAGCTCTAAAAACGGATACAACGTTTTTCTTACAAGTATATTTCCCAAAAATACAATATATCTTCCGCAATATTAAAACTGCAAGATATTTTTCTATAGTAGATTATGAAACTCAGATTCGTGAACATAAGAACAATTCAGTATTTCTATACTTTAAACGTTTTTCCAGTGTTTACTTAAATTTAGTTTGTATCATCATTGCTTTTGTTGACAGTAGAACTTTTATATTGGAAATAAAAATGATCCTTAGTATCTGCGTTCGGAATTTTGGGGGGTTACTTAATTAACATATATCTTGGAATGCAGGATGAGCACGGCCCCTTCAGTAAAATAGTTGGAAGGGCGAGGCCACTGGCTCTGTAAATTAGCAGGGGCCAGAAGGTGCCTTGCCTCTCCCCTAGTTAGCGCCTAGGATATAGTATAAACGCCTTGAAGCACGGACGCCTCGCACTAACAACAACTAAGTAGAAACAACTGCGGTAACATCACAGCAGTGGTAAAAAAAATTAAATCCGAAGCTTAATAAGACAAAGTCAGAAGTTTACGGGAGAAAAATTCATAACGGATAACTGCGTTGCAAAAATAGGAAATAAATAAAATTCCAGAAATTACCGATACCGGACACATGTTTAGTAGTTTATATAGGAGAGAGCTGGGCCATACATGGGAAAGATAGAGAATATAAGGAGTGAGAGCGTAGGAATAGGGCCAGTGAGCATACATGGTAAAGATGCCATGCTAGGAGGTGGAAAAATCTAAACTAGGCTCAGATGTATATTTCAGTCTGTCGAGCTCCTTTTCAAGGTTGTTTGCTTTGTTTTACAGTTTTTTTGTGCTCCATTAACGATTTTTAGCACTTTTCCATTTATTGTGGGTGTTGTTTGAAGACCCCGTTTCATTATTTTGTAATGCTTACAGATTATTTATAAACCTTTTGCAGGTTTTTCGAGTGGTAGGACAGTTGTTTCGAATGATTTTAATGCTCTTTCATGCAATTTGGAAGGTGTTTAGGACTTTAGGACAGCTAGTTTCAGGGTACCCATTAGACGTTTAAGCTCTTTTCAGCAGACTTCAAGCTATTTTGAGGATATTTAGGGCTGTAAATCATGTATTTGAACCTTTTATCAGACGTTTTTGCACATATTTTCTAATATTTTGCAGTGTTTTAATGCTTTTGACACTTTTACAGGCATTTTAGTACGTTTTGTGCCTATTTTTATTGCCTGTAATGCTTTCACTGCATTTTGGGGGATTTTAAGACGATTTTAGTGTTGGCACAATTGTTTTGAATCCCTTTAATGGCATTCTATGCCGTTTGGAGAGTGTTTAGGATTCCACAACAGATAGTTTCAGGGTTATTTATCAGCTATTTTAGCACTTTTACACTGATTTCATACCATTTTGAGTGGAGCTTCAGGACCCGGCTGACCTGGAAGGTGCCTTGACGTCAGGGTTGCCCTTATTAGGGTGACTTCTGTCAGTCGAGGCAAGTCGACAGGAACGACACCGGCCCTGCCGACGCTGCTGCCCTTCGGGCATAGCCAAGACACCTGCACCTCAGCGCCGCGGCGCTACTATTGTGGGACCAACGTTTTGACGACGCAGTGCAATGGGCATGATCTCCGCCGCCGTCACCGTTTCTGTGCCACTACCGAAAATAGTGACGGTCCAAGATGTCTTCTTGGCAACCACGTCGCTCGAGAACAGGAATCACCATTACTAATCATTCATTCGTTTCACCAACTACTTCTCCAGTGGATCATTCAGAGCGCAAGTCATGTGTGTCTCCTAGAAATTCATACTGTCACTCGCTGTTAGTGCCACTGGCGGGCAGCATCCATGTTCACCAGAAATGCGCAGGTGCTATATGCGGTACTGCATTAGATCGGCATGGGCCTTCTACTTCCGGTGGGGATTTTTTGTGATTAGTGTTACCCTGGTTCGAGTCCAGGGTGACGAGTCTCACACTCCCGGGCCTGCCTGGGGTTAGGGCGTCAGTTGCCTTTTTCCCCGTCATCAATAAATTAAAAAAACTAATTCCGAGGGTGGAACCTTACCGGCAGCCCTTCATCCCCATACAATGCAACCGATGCCAGCAACTGAGGCACACGGAGGCAACGTGTAGTGCGGGTGTGGTTGTGTGCTCCAAGTGCGCGGCCTCCCACGACTCGCGGAACCCTAACGTTCCCCCACCCCAGAGGAAGTGCGCGCTGTGTCTCAATTCGGGCCAGGGGGCCAGATACTGGGCTGGTCCCGAGTTCAGGCGGTAAGTGGGAGTCGTGTGCGGGGGGAGGCTCCGGTACGCGCACCGCTTGCCCCTCGTGGCCCGGTGATGAGCGTTGGAAGCGCTGGAGGGGTAAACGCGCCAATGACTCGAAAGTTAAGCAAACCCCAAGTAAGGCCACGTCAACCCCCTCAGGAAGTCCCGACGAGAGAGGAAACGCTGGCAGACGCTCGCCTGGAGCACCAGCGGAACATGTTCAGACGTGCGTCAGCTGAGAACTGGAATAATGCCGACATACAGGACGTCTGTATGCACCTCTTCGAATTATTGGCCACTTCGCGGGAGTTGGAGTCCGAGAGCATCCTGTCCTGCTATCGTGATTTTTTTCAATTCCTCACCTCTCCTGGCTTCCTATGAACCGCACACCCAACTTTAATTGTATGACATGGAATGTCCACGGCTTAAAAAGACGAAAGACGGAACTTAGTGACTTTTTAGCACGCAACATACACATAGCTTTAATTCCAGAAACTCACTTAAGCGACAAAGACATATTTAACATTCCAGGTTACGCAACACATCGCAACGATCGAAACAGATGTGGAGGCGGGACTGTCGCAATAATAACACATAGCATTGATATGATCTCGCTTCGCAGCCTCACTTTTCAACTCTAGAAGTTATTAGACCAAAGACAACAACAAATTTCTACTCATGGTGGCATATGCCCCCACCCCAGGCGTACTATACATAGCGGACATTATCTCAAACACGCAGGTAAACAATAGGGTACTAATAGCCGGAGCTCTCAACGCAAAGAACCTCATTTTGGATTGCAACGAAGCCAACCCCGAAGGCACGGCTCTACTAAACCTAGAAAATAACTCTGATATAATAATTCACACTCCTACGGAACATACGCATATCACGTTTTGCCGAAGCCAAAGACCAGGTATGTTGGATATTGCATGACTCGTAATCTAACTCGTAGAATTTACCTACAAGCTAAAAACGAACTCTCTTCCGATCACTTGCCAGTGATTATAGCACTAGAGGGCACTGCAGCGCCCAATCCACCAGTCGAGCGTCTAAATTACAATAAAGCAGACTGGGACAGGTTTGCAAACACTATTAACGAGCAACTACCTACTATACACCTAACACAATAGAAAATAGCCCAACTAGAAAATGCCATCAAAGCTGCAACCAAAGCGGCAGTTCCAACAAACAAAGCTAAGCAATACCAATCACAACTACCACCGGACATCCACATGCCAGCAGCGCAAAGAAACCCAGCTAGACGGCATGGCAGAAATCACCACAAATTGTAGACCAGGAATACGCTAGACATTTAAATACTCTTGTCAGAGAGAGAACAATCAAACAATCGCATCCACTGATCAACAAAAAGCAGATATGCTCGCGGACACACTGCGAGAAATCTGCACACCAAATCCTTCTCCCTGCTGCCCTCAATTTAGGAGGCAACGGAGGCGGAAACGGAAGATTTCAAAGAACAGATAACTCACAACTTAGTGAGAAAAACCTGTCCGAGTGAAATAAACTGGCTAATCAGGCATCTTCCAAAGAGAACGTCCCTGGGCAGATAACTTCCCAACAATGGCCCTTATGCAGCTGCCTGAAGGGGCAATTAAGGTACTGTCTAACATATTCAAGTACGTGCTTATCAATAGGCATTACCCTAAAAGGTGGAAACTGGCCAACGTGATACACTTCCCAAAAAGGGGGAAAACTTGACCAAGCCTCACAACTAAAGACCAATTAGTCTACTAAGCACACTCGGAAAACTTTTCGAAAAAGTAATACTCAAGCGTCTCAACTCCTAACTAAACAAGCAAAACATTTTAATTCCAGAACAATTTGGATTCCGAGAAAAACAATCAAAAACTCTTCAACTAATCAGGGCAACCGAAATTATAACCCACGGTTTCAACTTCAGCAAATCAACAGGGGTTTTACTGCTAGAAGTTGAACGAGCCTTTGACAGAGATTGGCATGCTGACCTACTAAGGAAGCTCAGGACAATAAATCTATACGACCCGCTCATTCAGCTGATAGCGAACTACCTAAGCGATCGCAAAATTCAATACAGAGTGAACAATACCATACACAGCTCCAGCTTACTTACCTCACGAAGAACTCAAAATACACAGAATAGAACAATTAATTTAAAAACCTATCCTATGACACGTATCAAAAACTAAATGCACATAATAACCCTTTAATAGAAACGCTAGGGAATTACGACACAAACAAGCAAACACAACAGACCTTTATCACTTTCCGACAGGACGATAAAACAAGACACCACTCCAGACGAAATACAACAACACCTTACAAACCTCCTTTCATAAAACCTCACCTCTCCCCTTAAACCTCCAACATACATGTTTTGTTTATTATCTCTTATATGTCTCAGTACCAGCCCGTTGCAGAGCCCTAAAGCCCTCAGTTACAGTTGAGGCGGACCGTGGGAAAGGGTCTCTTACCGTGATCGACGTGGGCAGGGAACTTCCGTCAGCTGCATTATGGAGCCGATCACTTAGACGACCTTGGCAACTATCCGGTAAACGAGATGACGAATGCCTAAAGAGCCCGGAACAACTACTAGCGACGAACCGCTGCGCAACCACAGACGAGCGGAGAAATCTTGCAAAGCACTAGCGCAGAAGCATAACTCCAAAAATAAAAATTTTAATTTTAAACATATACCATAAGTCTAAACTTAATTATGTAGAATAGCACTTTACTTAGAATTTCTACATGATAAGCAGGCACACCCTGCAGAAGTAGAGCATAGCAATGCACCAATAAAACACACATAGAATTTACGCATGCTTATCCACTGGTATTGTCCGGGTTTCATGGGCAAGTCCAGTAAGTAATACTAACGCGCTCGCATGCAATGCATGTCAGCTAAGTAGCTCTCACTTACTAACCGGAGTGCTATGTGGGACCTGACTAATGCACGTATACACGAAATTATCTGTATAACGATTAACACGTGGAGGGGTTTTTTAGTGGATATACCGCACTTCGCGGGGAGCTTCACATATCCCCTAGCAATTGCACTAAAGGATTGGGATCGAATGCCGGAATGCATTTTTCCCCACCATAGTAAAAATATAAAAAAAAAAAAAATCTAATCCCACCTTCCACTCCGCAGGGGGCCGGATGGGCCTCGGTCAAGCCGGTCTCCTAGCAACAATCCCTTAACCCACTAGACCCCATGTGGACCAGTCCACCTTCACCAACAATACGCAGGTGCTACATGTGGGACCGCACCAATTTTTCCTTCATTTCAGGTGGAGAGGTTTTTTAGTCGGTAGCCCCATTTAGGGAGACCCGGGTTAGTCTTTAATATAGATTTTTCCTCCTCTCTCGAAACTAATAAAAAAAAATGCCAACGGCACGAATCCAAATCTTGTGCTGAAACATCTTCCACCAAATACGTTAAAATTACTAGCGGGCATATTTAGCCATGCCCTCCAGAATGGAAAATTCCCAAAACGTTGGACGGAAGCAAAATTTGATGCTCCGCAAACAACATAAAGACCTCTCAATTCCAACAAATCAAATGACAATTAGTCTCCTTAACACTTTGAGCAAACTCCTAGAAAAAGGTCGTTCTGAAACGCCTAAACTCATTTCTCGCTAAAATATCGTATTAACCAGTGAACATTTCGGCTTTCAAGCTAATCATTCGACAAGGCTACAACTACTCAGTATAACAGAAAATAACTGCCGGTTTTAATAACAAGCAATCCACAGGTGTAGTCCTATTGGACATTGAACGCGCCTTCGACAAAATTTGGCATGCAGGCCTACTTAGAAATCTGATCAACATAGGCGTGCAAGACTCGATGATCACACTAATCAAAGATTATCTCAGCGGAAGGAGCTTTCGCATCTCTGTAGGTGACGCTAAATCAACTGCTCGCCCAATCAGCGCTGGAGTACCCAAGGAATATTACTGTTTAACACCTACATTAATGGCGTTTCCCAACTGGTCAGAGTAGATACATATACGCTGACGACACTGCCTTAGCTACACAATTAACCCAGCCGCGCATTAAACATTTAGGGCTACAGAGCGCTCTTAATGCTATGGAATCGTGGTTCACCAAAAGGCGGTTTAAACTAAATTCAAAAAAATACCAAGCCATCATTTCTACCAGAAGAAACCTGCATAGACACAGGAGGCGAGCTCTCCTACCCCTCACCTAAGACAGGAAGCAATAGGATGGGAGACAAGTGTCACATAACTTGGCGTTAAGATGGGTGAATATCTCAGCTGGAAACACCTTATAAACTCACATAGAGCAAAGGCCAATGCCCAACCCAACAGACTCTACCCAATCATAAAGCTTAGTAGCAGCCTTAAGCTGCAGATGGGACTTGCGCTAAACAAGACACTAAGCCGTCCCAGTTTAACTTACGCTGCCCTCGTATGGGATCATGCGGCAAAAACCCACATGAAGCGCCTTCAAAAAATGCAAAACAGAATACTGCGAATAATTGCTAAACTGCCTGAAGAAGCTCCCGCGTTTGAAATTGCACGAAAAGCTGAAAATGCTGAAGAATGAGCAATTCATCAAACACCTAGACTACAACCTATATGGGAAAAATAACAAAAGCTACAATTATCATATTAGAATGCTAGGAGAATACGAAACGGCGCACGAAACATTTCCGCCCTCTGTCACTATTTAATTGCACTATTGGCATTGGCGAATCGGAAATTAACACCGAAGAATATTTAAACAGCTTAATGTACTAGCCATGATGCAGACACAGGGACTCACACGCACCACACACACACATACCAATAATCCGCTGCCCTCTCAAGTCGTTGTGTTACCCAACCAAGGTGGCCTCGGGGAATGACGGGCCCCCCGTAAGCAACACAGATCTCGCTCCTGCACTAAGGCAGATTGCCCACCATGTGTGCACTATATACAACCTTGCTACACACTGGTAAACGAGATGATGACAATTGACGGAGCCGACAGGTGGTAATAATTGTACTTTATATAGTAATGGTTACTAGCAATACGCACTCATAATACATAAAGTCAAGATAAAGCCCTCAGGCGGATACTTACACAAATACACCTCAACTACTTAGCGATAAGCGCACCTAAATTAATTAAACATGGATACTGAGGAACTTGGGTTGAAGCCTTTGGCGGATCATCATATACATGTAAATACTTAGCAATAATTACACCTAAATACAATTGTTAAACTTAATGTAGTCATGGTCGTATGATGCAGCCTTCAGGTGCAACATTACATGAACACACATTAGCTTAGCAACATGCACACCTTCAAATTAAATTAAACCAGGAACACAAAATGAAGCCATTAAGCGGACATATAACTTACTTTAGGACAACTCATTACGGACGAGGCCAGCAGGCTGCTAACATGTACATTAACACAATTTATTTCAAACACAATGACACTTACAATAACAACTTATGTCACCACCAACTGCCCCCAGAAGGCACCCAGGGCGCCAGTCATGTGTGTCTCCTGGCATTTCAGTCTTTCACTCGCCGTTACTGCCACTGGCACGCAACATTCATTCATTACCAGAAATGCGTCGGTGCTTAATGCGGTACTGCACAAGTGAGGCAAGGGCCTCCTACTTCCGTTGGGGATTCTTGTGGGTAGTAACGCACTGGTTCGAGTCCAGGAAGGGGAGTCTCACATCCCCAGGCACGCCTGGGATTAAGGCGTCAGTAATTTTTTTCCCCACCACAAAAAAAAAAAAATGGACGCGGGCTCAGCATGGACCAAACGCTGAAAGTAGCATTCGAGGAGGTAGCATAGGTTCTTCCCAGCACCGCACCCGCAGCCGAGCCGAGATGGAAGCCCAGCTTGCAGAGAAGGTTCACCGGAACCACGCCAAGAGGTGGGAGCAGTACTATGGCCCCTCCCCACCGCTCAGTGTGAAAGCGCACCCGGCCTCTCCCGAGCCGCCGACAGCCGCCGCCGCATCGGAAACCAACCGGGAATCAGCCAGGCCTTCAACACCACACACCGCCGTGCCTGCTGCTCTGCCAGAGCCGGGCAACAATACGACACTAGATGGCCATCACAAGGTGGTCATTTGCGGCGTGCCCCGGAACCTGCCAGCTTGCTTCCTGCTGGAAGCCGCTCAACAGATCTGGTCTTCAGCAATGAAGGCCAACCGAATCACCTGGTTTCCGACATCTCTGGTCCGGCTTCCCATTTGTTCCGTTTCCGACATTGAAGCTGCCTTAGCGTCGCGCCTGCCTTTGCTAGGCATCGGTTGCGCGTTGAGGCCAGTAGAAGAGAACGACCGGTCCCCTCCTGACGCTGTTGTGCCTACGGGCACGTAGCAGAGAAGTGTTCCGCTCCACCGAGGTTCACTACTGTGGTGCGGATTGCTTCACAGCAGCCTGCCTATAGCACGACCTTCACCGACGACGCCGCTTCTGCACCACCTGCTCCGGCCGTACACACTACAGAAGGCATTCCCCGTGCCCCCTTTTCTCCGGAGCAGGAAACCAGTGCAGTTGCAGATCCCGGACCACCCAGTTGAACGACATCACGCATCTACGCCGGCATCACCACAGCATTCTGCAGACATCATCACCGAAGTGACCAAATTACCGACAGACACCTTCCTGAAGGTAGCCACGGATTCCATCCAGCAGACATTCGCCAAACTTCTTGACGTCTAGACACACATTCGGCCTCCGTCTCGAAGAACTTCAGAGGGCAACCAAGGAACGACTCGAGGCATAGGAGGTTGAGCACCAGACAGCAGTAAGAAATGCAGACGGCAAGGGCGAGTTGTTTGCATCCGTCCAGTACAAGCTGGAGCACATCGATAGCCACCTCGTTAATCCGCCTGCTAAGGACAGCGACGACCGGTGCTCGCGGCTGGGGTCTTTTCAGACCTCGGTCGTGGGCATTCGAGAGCTGCTCCACCAACTTCACCAATCCATCTCCAAACAACTCCACGACATTCAGGAAGGAATCAGCACAGATATTCACACCAGCATCATACCGGCTCCAATCTCCAAGGGAAGGAAACACCGGTAATGACATCATCACTACAGGGAGAGAGTGGCAGCTCTCCTTGCCTTCCCAATCCCATTATCACCACTAACTTCTAACCACCATAACCTACAATTTCCTCTCAATTCCTCACCTATAGTTCGCTACGGAGGCCGGATGGGCCTCGGTTAATCCGGTCTACTAGCAGAACCCTCTAACCCAGGTCACCTTCACCTAGACTGCGTGGGTGAAACAGCTGGACCGTAGTATCTTCATCATTCACTTCCGGTGGAGGGTTTTTTTAGTCGGTATGCCCATTCTGGGAGACCCCGATAATCCGGGCTTGCCAGCCCGGGTTAGTCCCTGAAATGGATTTTTACCCTCCACTCGAAAATAAAAAAAAAAACAAATAAAAGAAAATAAAACTGGACGGGAGATACACTTCCGCTCTTCTGCTTCGATGGGGAAGAACAACATACGCCAGTCCGCAGCCTCTAGGAATGCCAACGCTGACACCCGAGGCAAGTTCAGCCTTGTCAGCATCGCCACCGACAGCCGCCGCTGCATCACCGGCAGACAGCATCTTCTCTCCTCGGCGATTGCAGCCGCAGTGGCCGATGGTGCAGAGCTTTTCTACCCAGTTCAGCATCGTAGTTCCTGGGTTTCCCAAGGGACCACTCTACCCTTCTCTTCACCGCCGCAGCGAAGTCCTTCATGCTTGAAGCCCACTCCTATCGTCAACAGCAGGGACCTACGATGCTGATGAGAGTCGAGCTGCGGGATCGATCGGATATGGAGGCTGCCTTAGCGTCAGGGTTTCCCTTGTTAAGGCAACTTCTTGTCGTTGAGGCAAGACAAAAAGAACAACACAAGTCCTGCAGACGCTGTTGTGCCTTTGGACACACGGCCGACGCCTGTACCTCGCCGCCGCGGTGATACTACTGTAGTGCCAACTCCGCAACCACCGACTGTACTGGGCAAAATCACCGTCACCACCGCCGGTTGTGTGCCATCTCTCGTGGCATAGGGCACATCATGGGACAGGCCCAGTGCCATCATTACCCGAGGACTAGGACCAAACCGCCGCAGACTGCCAGCACCGACGCCTGCACCCTTGATAGATGCGGCGTCACGGGACACCACTCAACACCTCCGCACGGAGATCCTGAACTTCGGTGCTCGTTTAGCTGCTCTAGAAGAGGTGTGCAGCAGAGTCGTGAACCTGAAGCTGCAAGACCTGCTAGCTTCTACCACCGCCGCCATCTCCATGCACTAAATCAACGCAGATGATCTTTCATCACGGCTAGACAGCATTTCATCGCAGCTGAAGCAGCTTATTAGCCGGAGGGCAGCCTAATCCGCAGAGCTGTTCCGATCCAGGTGCCCGCCAATCAACGTAGCCGTTCTTCCTGCAAGGCCCACTATCTCTGGCGGGAAGTGGGTCCCGACGGGGAAAGACATCGCCACAGTGGCAAAGTGGAACAGAAATTTCGAAGACTTCAAGAGGCGGAAATAACATAAGTGAGCGCCCTCGAAGCTCCATTACTCCAACCTAAACTTCACAGAGACCTCCTCCCACCTTCACCTCCATTTCTCTAGGCTGCAGTCAGGTTTCATGACTGCAGACTTGCATCAACCTTTCACCCGCTCCCGCCCATTGTGCGGCAGCATTCCGTCTCTCACTTACTAACGCGGGTGCTAAGAAGGACCGCGCTACGCTTAAACAGCACGATTAACCAGCAACATACGCGTTATCACGTGGAAAGTTTTTTTTTATTAGGTATACCGCCGCCAGAGTGGAGAGTCCCACACATTCTCAAAGCCATTGCACTTCGGCTGGGGGGTCGAATGCGTAATGCATTTTTCCCATCCACGGTAAGAAATGGACGTGAGGACGGTAGGGGAATGGCACTTCAGCTTTTCTGTCCGATGGGACAGAATGAGCAACGCCGAGCCGCAGCCTTTAGGAAGACCAATTCCGCCGCGAGGGATCCATCACCATCGCCGACACCCGAGGCAAGTCCAGCCTCGACTGTATCACCATCGCACCCGCCGCTGCTTAACCGGTAGCTAGCAGCACATCTCCTCAGCGATTGCAGCCACAATTGCCGATAGCGCAGACCTCCTCTCCACGGTTCAGCGCCGTGGTTCGGGGGGGGTCCTAGGGAGCTTTCCACCCGGCTCTTCACGGCCTTAGCGAAGTCACAGTGGCCTTCATGTTTTAGGGCTGCTCACATCGTCAACGGCCGGGGACCCACGTCTCTGGTGAGGGTGGTGCTGCGGGATCGTGAGGATCTGGAGGCTGCCTTAGAGACAGGGTTACACTTGTTAGGGCAACTTCTTGTCGTTGAAGCCAGCCAAAGGGAACAACACGGGCCCTGCAGACACTGCTGTGCCTTCGGACACACGGCCGACGCCTGTACCTTACCGCCGCAGTACCACTATTGTGGTGCCAACTACGCTACAGCCGATTGTATTGGGCATGATTTCTGTCACTGCCGCCGGTTCTGTGCCATCTATCACGGCACAAGACGCTTCATGAGAAAAGTACAGTACCCTCAATACCCAAGGCCAAGGAGTAAACCTCCGCAGACCACCAACGCCACACCGCCTGAAATCTCAACTGACGCAGTGACGCAAGATGCCATTCAGGACCTCCACGTGGAGATCCAGAACGTCAGCGCTGGCTTAGCTGCGCTGAAAGAGACATACTCCAGCGTCATCAGAAGAAGCTTCCGGAGCTACAAACTTCCACCTCCACAGCAGTCACCACACTGCGGTCCGCAGCAGCTGACTTGCCAGCAAATGTGGACGGCATCTCCCAGTAACTTAAGCACGTGCTCCTGTAGCAAGCTGCCGACTCCTTCAAACCATTTCACTCGAATCGCCAGCTCAACACCGCTTCTCTTCCTGCACAGGCTGAGGGGCATGGACACACCGCAGAACTGTGGAACGCCCCTGTCCATCTTGGATGGGTTGCCAGGGCAGGAAAATAGAAATGGAGTGTTATTTATGGACGCTCTTTAACTGCTGTGGTTCTCAGCGTCCCATTCTATATTGGGCAAGAAAGACAGCTTAATTTTGCTCAGAATCCTTTCTATCAGGTTTGAGGTTCTTTTACGTGCCGTAAATCTACGACATGGGACCAACGGCTTTACTTCCCTTCCGAAGGAAGCCATGCTAAGGATTTTTACACCCGAAAAAATCCATCGTGCTCCGTCGGGTTTGAACCCGCGACCTTGGGTATATGAAGCTAGCATGATAGCCATTACACCACGGAGGGCGACCCAGGGCAGGAAGGGCACCGTTCTTCCAATACTTCAAGTTTCGTACGATTCACAAGTAATTTACCACCTAAACTCCCGCAAAAAGCACGCCTTCATAAGTCCTGAGACCTTGAGCAGAACGGACGGGCCAGGTATTTGCAGGTATAAAAAGGAAGCGGCCATGGAGGTTGATTTGGTGGCCTACCGGACTTGGAAAGGAATGAGGTCGGTAGCGAGCCTGCAGAAAAGGCGGACTTGTCTTCCTCCAAGTGCTTTTTTATGGTGTTTGTTTTATTAACACTGCTAGTGATAGGATGAATCGAACTGAACCCAGGGCCTGTATCTATTGAACGATGTGAAAGCTGCAACAAAACACTAAGGATCGGACTTTTGTGCAGCATTTGCGCGAAGTGGTATCATTTTGGCTGCCAAAAAACTAAGACGGACCAGAACATTGAGGAAAACTGGGCATGTTAGTACTGCATGGTAACTGAGACAGCCACCGACAATCAGAAAAAACTGGAGCAGCTGCAAGAGGAAGCGTGGGAGTTACGCGAGAAGCTCCAATGCGCGGAAAACGAAATTGGGAGGCTGGAAAAAAAAAAAAAAACAGACAACTGAGGGAGCTGAGGGCAGATGGTGAAAAAGAAGAAGTAAAACCATGTTTGATAGTTGGCGATTCTATTGTGAGACATGCGGGGAACCCAAATGCAGAAGTAGCTTACTATCCGGCCATAGGGGCTGACGATTTGATGGAGGAAATCGAGAAAAAGCAAGAGATAAAAGGCAGCTATCGGACGATTGGAATTCACGTTGGGAATAATGACCTGCGAAGAAGTGTTAACTATGTGATGGGAGACATGTATGACTTAGTTAAAGGGACAAAACAGCTGTTTCCATCAGCGAAAATCGTCATTAGTTGTGTTTTAAGGCGACGCGATGTAAGTTGGAGAAAGGTAATGCAAGTAAGCGACACATTTTCATAGGTAGCAGAACGACTGGATGCGCAGTTTCTGGACCCAGATTCTTGATTGAAGACCGAAACTTCGGACTGGACGGTGTATTCTTGAACCGTAGAGGATCTTCAAAGTTGGCAGCATTGTTCCGGAGGGTATCAAAGTGGAGCGACAGCATCGAGCGGCAGGAGCACTAGTGACACCAACATCGGTGAAATGAAGCTCTACTGCTGATTCCTTAAGGCTGTTACAGGTAAATTGACGTAGTATTATGAACCAAATTGTAGAGTTTTGGAATTTAATTGAAATATGCAATCCGACTGTAATTATAGGTACAGAGTCAAGGCTAAATATTGACATAAATGACGCGAAGGTTTTCAGATCAGATTAGGGTGTGTTCAGGAGGGACAGACAGAAACAGTGGGAATTTTTATTTGCACTAAGACAGAGCTGAACAGCAAATAACTGTAGGCAGAAGAGGATGCAGAAATTATGACGATTGACATTATTGCTCAGGAAAGCAAAGGGAATAATAATAATAATAATAATAATAATAATAATAATAATAATAATAATAATAATAATAATAATAATAAAACAATAATAGCTTACTACCGACCACCTGGCGAAACTGATTATAAAACACTGCATAAATTAAGAGAAAAAATATTTACCTTAAGGGAAAAAATCCTATTGCAGCAGGGGATTTAAATCTGCCAAATGTAAACTTGGAGGGTCAGCTAATAGGAGGCGAAGGTCAAAATCTAGTGAATTGTTTGGTCTGGGAGCAGAGTATGTTGCAAGTTGTTAAACCATGTAAGCGGAAATCAGCCTGTCTGCACCAACTTTATGGGGAATTTGTACAATCTGCCACTAGTATAAATGAAGCTTGGTCCAATTTCAAAACTCTTACCTCGAAAGCAATAATTAAACATGTACCCTTTAAAGTTTTAAAAAATAATGTCCTTCAAGAATTTTATACAAAACGTATTCGACCACTTAAAAGGAAGACAAGGCACGCGTAACACAAAAGGAGGAAATCAGAATGGCATTTTAATAAATTTGGAGAACTAACCAAACGATTACAAAACGAAAAGTTGCAAGCACAGGAACGGTTCTTAGAAGAAATCCTTAACGAGGAAAATAATGGCTGGAAAGTTTTTTCCATTTACGTGAGAAGACGCAGGGGTAATAAAGAAGATATACCGGACTTTAAAGTTAATGGAATTGCTGTAGAAAATGATAACGACAAACCCAACATATTAAATTCGCATTTTGTATCAGTTTTTCATAAACTGGATGATTGTTCTGAACAGGAGGTGGGGGAGAATCGGTTTTTCAAATAATGGCGTCCAAACTGCTCAAAAGAATCAAGATGATACACAATGGAAAATCGAGAGGATCGGATAATATATCTAAAACAATTTAAAACTAGGGGGAGAAGCCATATTCCCTATCTAATGATCTTGTTTAATATGTCAATTAACAACTGTGTTACACCGGAAGACTGGAAAATCGCCGTTGTAGTTCCAATATGCAAAGGGGGTAATATAACAGAAATAAACAATTACAGACCTGTTAGCCTAAATTCAGTAGTGTGTAAAGTAGTGGAACATATAATTACAGAGTACATACGGGAGGAGTAAAAAAACTAAATGGTTCAAAGAAGGGCAACATGGGTTTAGATCTGGGTATTCGTGTGAAAGTCAAATAACCTCATTATATCAGGATTCTGCTGATGAGGTGGATGGAGGGGCGAAGGATTGATGCAGTGGCGATAGACTTTTCTAAAGCTTTTGACGTAGTGTTGCATGATTTACTCATCCAAAAGGCAGTAAAAACAGTAATCGATAATCGCGTAGTATCGTGGATAGAACATTTTTTGAAAGGAAGGACACAGAGGGTAAGAGTAGGTAAAGAACTATCTGAAAAGGGTATTATAACTTCGGACGTGCCCCAAAGCTCGGTTTTGGGTCCGTTACTTTTTCTTAACTTTGTTAATGCTGTAACTATAAATATTAAATGTCAGATTAGATTGTTCGTAGGCGTATGTGTTATTTAGGATAAGATTCGAAATACCATGCATGAGACCGCTCTTCGGGGTGACCTAAATGAAATAAGTAGGTGGGCCGCCGCAAACAAACTGACAATTAATGCTAGGTAAAGTAAGTCAAATTTTTTTAATCGAACTAAGGGGAAAGTTCTTTATAGCTATCATATAGGCAGGGAACAAATTCCACAGGTGCACAGCTGCAAATATTTGGGAGTAGGCTTGTCAAGTAATGCCGGATGGGACGATCAGATAAATTCTACATCTAGGAAAGCGTGGAAGACATTGCACTTCGTAATGAGAACCCTGAAGAAGGGGAGAGCAAAATCCAGGTAAATGGCCTAGTGTCTTTAGTGCGGCCAGTTATGGAATATGGAGTAGTATGCTGGGACCCATACAGGGTAAATCAAACTGATTCGCTGGAAAAGATTCAGAGACGGGCGGTTAAATTCAGAAAGAGAGGTAAAGATTTTAGACTTACGAAAGGCGAAGAGAATAAATGGAAGCCGCTAAAAGTTAGACGTAAAACACATAGGTTAGTTGCCCTATTTAAAGCTTATACTGGTTTAAATGTATGGGTGGACGTTAGAAAGAGGTTAGAAACCCCATCATACTATGGACGAAACGATCATTTGTATAAAATTAAGGGTAGATGGTACAGAACCGACGTAGGAAAATTTTCTTTTGTTAATAGGACCATTGAAAAATGAAACGAATTGCCTGTAGAAGCCTTTCAAGGGCTGCCCGCTGACCTTAAAAAAGTTTTGGGATAGTTTAAAGAGAATAAATGTTAGTTAATTTGAGTAAATATTGCGAAGTAATTAAGGATCTCAAAAACTGTATTAGTGTATATTATTATTAATGTATATATTAGTAATGTATAATACTAATGTTGAGGCTTTATAATTACTGATTATAAACAAGCTGGTAACTGGCATACGTATTGCTATACTGAATAATAAGTAGTTACGCATTTAAAAAAAAACATTTATATATAACATATTACAAGTTATAAAGTGGAGGGATTTTTTTAGTGTGTATGCCTCAGCAGGGCGGAAAACCCCACATATCCTCCCAGCCATTGCACTTCGGGGGTCGAATGCGTAATGCACTTTTCCCCTCCACGGTAAAAAAATGGACGCGAGAACTGGTCTTCGTCTTCGATGGGGAAGAACAAGCAACGCCGAGCCGCAGCCTCTAGGACGACCAACTGCGCCGAGAGGAATCCTTCACTGCCGTCGTCCCCATGTCTCGAAAGCATCACTACCGCCTGGCGCCACTACTTCATCGACAGCCAGAATCACTTCAACTCGGCGATTGCAGCCGCAGTCGCCAACAGCGCAAAGCTCCTCTCCCCGGTTGAACGCCGTGTTATAAACATCTAATCATATCATAGTACTATTCCTAACGTAGGTATAGCATTTCATTTTCTCTGTATTTAAACATTGATTTGGTTAAGAAGCTCAAAGTAAAATCTAATATAAGCTAAAGATAAAGATAAAAAAATTAACATCAGAAGATTTCGGAGGAAAATCCGTATATCGGACGGAGCAGCAAAATTCAGAAGCTCTACCAATTTGTCGCAATATCTGGGAACGATGGATCACATAGTATTTCTCCTCATGTTTGCAGAGGAAAAGGCTATCTGAAGTTGAAATATCTTGATACTCTAAGATGAGGCGATATTTTCCGCTGCGTGTTAAGGGGAAAGTGATAGTCTACCTACAGGAATGAAGGCTAGAATGGGAAACTGGAAACAGGACGAACTAACTTCCCACGTAGACACTGCAAGCGCTAGTGTAGCAAGGCTCTATTTCTTATTGTTTTTTTTATTTTATGGAATAACTTAACGCAATTTCAATGGCTGGCATCAACAAGTACCATCTTGGATTCAGGTATCAAGAATATTTTTGTCCAATTGATTCTGATGAGGAATAAACCAGAGATGGTGATTATATTGCGATATTTCTGCTTGAATATATGTGTGAGTAGCAATGGCATTTTCTGAAATAGGATCTGAAGCTTTCCTGGCAAAGAACATATTCTAGACGTTCTCGGGCTTCAAGCCAGGTGCAGTGATGAAGAGTCATCGACGTTTCGGGAGCGTGGATCTCTCCCATCATCAGGATGATGAATGAGAAATGTGGTATTTTCTGTTCACTACTTTAAAATTCGTAAAAATTAGGTAGAAAACGTTTGACGCTTTTAATAGGTCATTGTTAGTGTTACAAAATTTAAATTCTAATTAATTAATTTTCAGACACATCGTGCCATCCAGACAGCGTAGGATACGCATTCTCTTCTAGGATACACACAATGGACATTTGGAGTTTTAAGCTTTCCTACAGATGTGAAATAACTTGACAACTTTGTTCAGTAATAGTGCTTCAAGTCAGAATACAGGCATTGAGAGTGCTAAATGACGTGAAACCGTTACTAATGACATTTTTGCATTTATTGCATGCAGCTGTTTCTTTGTAAGAAACTGTCAATTTTAATAATGCTGTGCAGCTGTGGCAAAATATGTTGTGGTTTCCAGTCAGTAGAATGAATAACAGTCATCAAAACATCTGTTATTCTTGCCAGTTTCCTCTCAATGTACACATCCAAATGCTAATTGTTTGTTAGTTCAAAATGTTGAGGCAATTTAAGTACAGAAGCATTTCATGTAAAGCACGCAGAAAAATATTATGCAGCCTCAAATCTTAAGATTAAAAGTGATACGATTAAGCATTGTAGCATAAAACATTCCTAAAACAGACCCAAAGCAGCAGACTCTACAAAACCGATTATTGTAACGTGAAAGGAAGTGATGTACCTACTATTGGAATCTTAAAATAATAACAATTATGCAAAAATAAATTGTGTTTTTTTTCATACCGTCCTGGCTGTCAGTTATTCCGCTGACAGTATGTTCTACTGCTGTATTGCTGATGACAATGTCAAGTTAATTTACGTGAGCTTTAATCAGCCCCTTCAAAAGTAATTTAAAGAACTCAAATGCAATCGCGACCACTGAAGCTTAAGTAATTAACTTATTGTGATCAGTAGGGACACAGTGTTAGAACATACGATCAGCTGAGCCAGACAGCTAGGCAATTATGAAAAATACGGGTGTAGTGGCTATCGATGACGTAACCATTTTGATGCGCAATTTTTCATAGTTTATTTTAATCCTAGATCACTACTCTGCGCTGCGAACACTTCATGCTTCTAAGGTTGCATTTCTGTTATTTTCCAGTTCTGTGTGTCTACCCACCAAACGGGTTGGGGTAAGCTGCGTAGTTAAAAAAAAACTGATTTGTTGCATTCACATGAGTTTCTCTACCTGTTTTGCAACAAAAAAAAATATTCTTCTACCCACATCGTGCTAAACGAGATAAGCATTTTCAGAATTTATCTTACTGCATAGTTCCTTGTAAGAAGAAGGAGGATAACGGAATATACTAGGATAAAGCGATACTCAAATTTTTTAGAGCCCGGGAGATATGTGACCAATTCAATTTCGGTTCGTTTTGCATTTTCATAAAAACAAAAGAGAAATGAAATGAAGTTTGAGAAGATGCGTAGTTTAAAATTAAAACCAATAACAAGGAATATCTTCCGCCAACTCTGCAACTAAAACGTATATGATGTAAATTGTGTGCTTTAACGAGATTACAATTTTTGTATACTAAGTTTTGTGTATCTCTTAAGGTTTACCAGTTATGCAAAATTCAGCAAAATTCATCCAGAATCAACAGTCTTCAGAACCTATTCTCAGAAAATTCATGATATACATTCTATTTGTGATGTAAATAGCTTTAATAATCGCTAATTTAATCAAAATCGCTAGACATATTTTTGAGAAAAACAAAATGCTCAAACAATTGTCCATGTGAAAGGTAGTTTGGGGTGGGGAATTTTCTTGAAAATCTTCGTGTTGCATCCTTGGAAGATAATAAACTTAAATACCAAGTTTGGTATTTAACGGTTTTTTAGTTTTTGAGCTATCCTGTCCACACACACACATACACACACGCACACACAAATACGCACAGGGACCTTTTTCTAAAAATGTGTTTTTTGGACTCAGAGGACCTCAAAATATATTTCAGGTGAAATCTCAGTATGGAATTTTTGGGTGGAGTACAGTACCGTTTCTATGCACTATGTACATAGTATGTGTACAGAAAGTAATAATGGACTCATGGTAGCAAATCTATATATTGCTTGGACTAGATACCATTAGGGTTTCTTTCTGTGTGGTGAAAGCTTAACGATACACTAAACAGTGCACCATATAAGACAATACTAAAGTAACCTTTTTAATCAACGACAGACTATCATGGCCGAATTGTAATATTTCACAAGGATAATAGTTATTTTATCCACACCTTTCGAGCACTTTCAAATTTATTCTGAAAGAGACAGGACATCACAGCGATAGACAGTCCTGTTCACGATACTTCTAAAGTGTGTAGACTGAGGTAAAGAAATAATTGCACTCGAAATGGAGTTTTATCAATGGTCGGTCTTTAATTACCGTAGTTCTCAGCGTCCCACTCTATGTTGGGTGTGAGAGACCACTTAATTTTACTTAGAGGCCTCTATTTGAGGTTTAAGGTTTTTTTTTTAAGTGCTGTAAATCTACGACACGGTACCAACGGTTTTACTTCCTCATCCGAAGGAAGCCTAGATAAGGATTTTTACGCCCGAAAACATCCATCACCCTCCTCCGAGTTTGAACCCGCGACCCCGAGTACAAGAGGCCAGCATGGTAACCATTACACTATGGAGGAGACGATAGCTGTTCTTGAATTCCTCTGCAAGTGTATAAAGAACAAAAATGCTTTAATGGCACAAGATGCAGAAACTTGGAATATTGTGACCTCTCGTCCACGTAACGGCAGGAATTTTATATCATCTATGTCCCGAAATTAGAGTGATGTGGGTCCATAACTTGGGTAATACTTATTGTTTAATTCCACGGTTTTATTTTTAGAAGAAAAAATACGATTCTCTTCCTTTCTGGCCATTAGAAAAACACTTATAATTCAGTTGGTGATAACGTTATGTGCCTGTACTGGAAACGCCAAGAAAATAAGATGACACATAACATTATGTTGTGACTGTGAAATGCGATTCACTTACGAAATTGACACTGAAAAACAACAACTAATGTCTTAGAATGATTTGAAACCAGCAGTTGAACGAGGAAAATTCTTCCTAAAGTAGTGGGCCGCATTAACACTATCGCTGCATTTATTTCCAGTTGCTTATTGATTTAATGATTAACTCAAATCTTGCCTGGTCGTGACCGTGGAAACCTGCGATACTCGGGCGAAGCATGTCCCCGTAGCGAGTGAGTTGATGTGTTAAAAACACGGGTGTGAGACTATTCAACATCCATATTTCCTAGTCCATTTTACGTATTGTACTCCTGTATCACGCAAAATACAACCTGATATTAGAAAGGAACAATGCCACAGCAATTCACTTCACCGAATAGAATGTAAACACATGAAGGGTGTTTATGAAAATCAAAGGTTGTTCGAATATAGGTTTCTCGTGATTTAAATTAACGCTTTAAGGGTCACTGGGAGTGAAATTTAAAAACTTATTTTATTCTGTATGATTCTTCTAAATATCCTACTGTGACTGCATTGCCGCTATGCTAATACGGATACCAAATGTAATTCAATAGGGATGCATACTTTGCAACATATAAATTATTTCATACATTTTATTATGTAAATATATTGCATTATTAACATGCTCCAAGCACCTCAAAATTTAAGAAAATTAGTTGCGATTTTCTGAATTGGAGCTTTGAACCATACAAAAACTTTAAAGAGTGATATCTCAGTAAGGTTTATTACTGAAATACTATCTGTTTTTAAAAAAGTTTAGAAATTTTAATGTCTAAAATTATTAATTTTTTCATAAAAATATCTTTTTAAAAAGTACTATAGATACTAGGATAATTTTGTTCTTTGTAGTATTACAACAGATGCTTCTGAAAATTCTCGGAAAATGTATTTGTAGTTAAAGAAAAACTGAGACGTGTGGAACATTTTGAGGCTGTGAAAATGTATTTTTGAGAAAAACTCTCTTATGAAATAACGTACTAGGAAACAAACGTATTGTGCGATTTTTAATAGAATGTAGAGCCCGAAGCAAAGGGAGAACAGAAAATGTTGACTCTCTATGGATGCCCAAAGGCTTTAAAAGCTATTTGCCGTACAAAATCCACTTTCAATTTTTTGATTTGTAGTCAAAATTACACTCCCAGTGTCCCTTAATACACCAGGTCTTTGTGAAATGCAATTATGAAGCTACGGTGTGCATTCCGTGTAAATTTGATTTCCTTCATGGTAATATAGGACAGCGCTGCTCAGCAAACTTTCAATCCGAGCGCGATGACCCCATGGTATCGTGTGACGACCACATTTGGGGGCCCAGGAATCTATTCTGGTTAGTCCAGCCACTCAGACTTTGGGTTTTTTCTGGGTTTTCGCTGGCTTTTAGGCGAATGCTAGGTGATTATACGTATAGCACGAATTTTCCTATATCCATTTCCTGCCATTTCACTTACTGCTCACTTTTCACAGTCAAGGTTCAGGCGACATGATGATGGGGGAGGTGTGTGAAAGTGGAATATATTTTAATTAGCTGTCCGCCCTGGATGTCAATGTGTGACGGAGCTCTACATACGGAGACGTAGGCTTGTGGAGTTACGGCATATGCCAGGTTGCCTAACAGTCCCGCATTTGACGTTTTCAGATACCCCTTTGTGAGTTAAAGAAGTTGCAGAAATCAATGGGGATATTTCAAGTTAACATCGGCCATTGAAGAACTGGCGAAAGCCACTATCAATTTACACCCCTCAATGAGCGCGATCCGCTGACCGTCTGCGGAGATAAGCAAGAGGGCTAAAACGAAGGTCACTCACAATCAGCCAGTTCCCCACTTACTGGTGTTAATTTGAAATAGTCCTGTAGAGTTCTGCAACTCTTTAACGCATAGAGGGATATCTGCACACCTGAAGTTGGGCCACCTGGTACCTAGATAACATGTTAGGGTCCAAAGTTTCGCCTGCGTCCGAGATTGCTGCCCGGATCTGGCCAGCTGTTGCGTCCTTCGCTTCACACACTCCTCCCGTAGGTTTCCAGAATCACATTCTAATAGTCGTAAGCTAGAAATTTGTTGAATTAAACAACAAATATTTTGTATGCATTTAAAAGAATTTTAAACGATGTACAGGCTTATTTTTTCGTGAATTTTTAGAATGTTTTCGAGAATAATGTTTGTTTGTTTTTTTAGCGAAAATGAGAAATATAACTGTGCCTTTATTTCAAGTAACAAAAATAAAAGTTCAATTTCACAATTTGTATCCTCATACCATGAATCTGAAAGTTGCGAAACAATGTCTAGAATTGCAACGAAAGGAACTTATCAAGACATTGAAATAAGGTATCAAGCAACATACAGTATTGTTTTTTTAAATCGTAATTTGATAATGTCCAATACGAGATTTTCAATCTAAAGGAAAACCTGTAGATCAACATGTTGTATTCCGAATGAACTCGTTGAGAGGCAAACGTGAAATATCAGAGAGTGGTCACTTTGGAAGCAGAACGCATAGATTCCAATCGTTGACATACAGAAAAGACAATTTAAAAGTTTGCTCCCGCATGACTTTGTGTAAATTAGACTAAATTGTGGCAAAGTAATTGATGATGTAATAAACATTTCCACGTTTTCACGGGAAATTGAAATCGATTTGAAAAATGTTGCATGGAAACACCTCCCTATATAAGTCTTCTTGAATACGCCACAAATATTCTATAGGTAACTCTATTGGTCTCTTTCCAACACGCTGCATGCTCGTGAGTTTGTTTTCTTCAACAAACTTCCCAGAACTGATGAAATAAAACGCAAAACAAAGCAACGGGGGCTCTTACATAAGAGCATAAGAACACTGAACACGTTAACTTTTGAAGCCCTGTGGGTTTATTGTATATTTTTCTTTGAATTCCATAAAACATAACGGATATGCAGTAACTTAAATTCTGCGGCGTTGGAATTTGCCGCGCTATTTTTCTAAACTGGATAAAATATGGCATCAATGTCAGTAGCACATCTTGACTTGTCCACGTTTTAAGTGGCTTTTATGCAGTGTGAATGGTATAACGTAATTGCCTTATGGGTCAAATACACATACTCTGTGCACACTTCAAAGCGTGCTCCATGGCGAAGTTTCTTTTTCTGCGCTGTATCAATACAATTTTACATTAAGAAACCACTGTTAATGCTTCTTAATACTGTACTTCTTAATCCAGTGGCTGCAATAATGCGTTATTCCTACCAAAGTGTGACCTTGGCAGAAGTAGGTAAGGTACGTGTGCGAGAAACCACACATTGCCGATTAACTATATTCTCAAATGCAATGTAATTTACAACTTACTTTCTGTTACCTTAGAACATTGTGCTGAATTATGTCTGCAACAAACATGCAGAAAACTACCTTTTCTTTCTAAGACAACTTAAGCGTCTGTATCATCGTCCTTGTTGTTGTTAGCATCGGCTGCAGTTATATAAATTTATTCATAATCGTAACTAATATAAAGCAGATGGATTCTCAACTCTTACTTTGTGAACATCGAAAATGTAATCAACAAGCTGCTACTAAAACAGTTATTTTTATCGATTCAATAATCTCGCAATTTATTCTTCTCAAAAGCATTCACTAACCGCAAAACCTGCTTTTAATATGCAGAACTATGTTTTACTGGTTCGACAACGTAAATTCAAATCGACAAAGCGCAAAACTTGAATTGTTTATTCTCGAACCTTTTATAAACTAAACAACCTCAATTCGTATTGAATTTAACACGTGAAACACGTATCGTATTCAGATAGAATTGGACTCAAATCGATTTCAATTCCCCATGGAAGCGTAGTAATTAAAAGCTTTAGATGTTTTATTTGAACCTTTAGGGCTAGTTACTAAATCAAGCATTAGTGATTTAAATAATGCAATGGCAGCATTTAACCAACTAAATGCTTTTAAAACTAGTTGTATTCATTTTGATTTGGTTCTTACTTACAAAGAACTTTGTAGCATTGTTGAAAGCTAATCCACGGTGGTTACAATAACAAATTGTATGTAGCAACAGCACTCTTGGTACGAAAGCAAAATGTGAGTATTACCACGCTTTCTGTGAACAATCCTTCAATTTCTTAGTTTACCAATATCGGATGCTGACAGCACGAAATTTGTCTCTACGTATAACGTAATTGTTAGAGACACAAGGGCAACTATGGAAAACGAAAATGTCACAACTAACTATATTGTGGTTTGGTGATGTGTGATATTTATATTCGATTCTATTTGTATTAATGTGAAATAAATGGTTTTAATTTGTCCAATCGTGAACAGTGTGTTTATGTTAATAATGTAATATCATCTCGAAAGACGGTAAAAATGCTGTTCATGAAAGGCTCTCCTAGGAGCTCTTTTGTTTTTTATTACTATTAACGATTTACTATATAATACAATTAATGCAACAACTATGTATGCTGATGACATGAATTTTTTCATGTCTAATAATGATTTAGATTGCTTAGTCACAGATGTGAAATACACGATGGATACGGCATTGTAAAAGTTTAAAACTAATGGGCAATTATTAAATGAAAACAAGACAAATCAAGTGGTTTTTAGTCTAAAGTCATTACCAGTCATCATTGTCAGCTAAACATGGAAGGTTCTGCTAAATTTTTAGGATTATTTATGGATAAAAAATTAATATGGAAATGCATATTGATAAATTGTAAGTCAAGTTGTCCATGATTATATATCTATTTACAAATTAAAGAAATTGTTCACCATTGCAATACTTGAAAATAACTTATTTTCTCTGTTTGAGCCTGTGATAAGATACGGATTAATTTTATGGGGTGGAAGTAAAAGAACTAAAGATGTTTTAGTATTACAAAAAAGAGGTCATAAGAATTATTAAAATTGTAACGAAAAAACGCCATGCAGGCCACTTTTTACAAACTTAAGTATTTTAACTGAATATAATTTGTATATATTAGATATTTTAATTCATATGTACATATCGTCAAGTAGCTACTTATTAAGAAGTCAGAACCATGGACTGAGACAAGACAGAGAAATTATATTGATATACCATTTGCAGGGTTGAGTAAAACACAAAACAGTTATATTTATGTGGGACCCAAAATGCATAATAAACTATCAATTAATTTAGAACAAAAAATATTAAAAAATTTAAATCGAAGCTATACAAACGGTTATCAAACATTCCACTTTATTCTCTTGACGAGTTTTTAAATATGAGGACGACTAATATATGACATAATTTATATAATTTATAGTGCATTTTGACCATGTCTATTGCATGTAATATGCTTAATGACAAATAAAGTTACATTACATTAATAAATGTTTTAGCGTTAATCTTACTTTAGTTACTGCCAATTTTCATTTCAGTCGTATCATTACTCATTTCTGTTGGAAAATTAGTACGAAATTAATGCAAATGTATTTAAAATATTCATACAAAACACCACTAATTAAAATTATTAAAAATTTTCCAAAACAATTGTTAACAAAAAAATCTTACCTCTGGTAATAAATATAAGCATTCGATATCAGGTTTACGCTACCAGAATGTAAAGGCGTATCCCCCAGTTTTCTATACAACAAATACTTCCTGGCTCGACAGACTGCTTATAAAGTAAGCATTGGAGCTAGAACCGAGAAAGCGAGCTTGCTGAAGCACGTTTCCCGCTTTGTTGACACTCAGATTTATAGTTTTCATTTTTTAAGTTATGAAGGGCAACCTATCACTTGTATTTTCTGTAGCAAAATACTAGAAAATTTTCGGGTTGGTTTCCTGCACTAAAAGCTCTCGGGAAACCTCTAAGAAACAGCGTGGTAGGAAATTGAGTTTGATTTATGGGCGCTTTTAATTGTTGTGGTTCTCACCGTCCGACTCTATGTTGGGCATGAAAGACCTTGAATTTTGCTCAGAGACCTCTTTATCCGGCTGGAGTCTCTTTTATGTGCCGTAAATCTACGAAAAGGACCTTCCGAAGGAATCCATGCTAAGGATTTTTACACCCGAACAATTACATTGCCCTCCATCGGGTTTTAACTCGCCATCTTGGGAACCAGAGGCTAGCATGTTACTCCTAGACCACGGAAGACGATGGATATCTTTAGAAGGGCACTTTGTACAAAGAGGTATTCCCCAATCAGCCGGTCCCCATGGCCGCGCTCGCTAAAGCGCCTCGCTTTAGTACTTCGTGGCGTAGAGGATGGTGGGTTTGAGTCGCGCCTTGGGCACGGGTGTTTGTGAATCTACATGAGTATTTGACAGAAAACGGTAAACACAGGAAATTTAGGGAAAAGGATAAAACAAAAAAAAAGTAAAACAAAAAATCAGGTTGCCAACTGCGATAGATATTTGTTCAGCCGAAATCATTGCAATTTCCGATACTGTACTCTTAAATTATTACCTTTTGCTGCACACACTCTTTCACCTAATTGAGCTACCTTATCCGGGTCAACCAGAGCCGACAATAGCGATGTTGGAAATGCAGTGAGTACTGCTGTCATGACTTTGTACCGTTTAGAAACAATCGCCGGTCCCCGTTCATCAACCATCTACCGCCGGCCCATCGACCACGCTGATATACGAATGCTATTCACTTTTGTCACCTTTGACTTCACCATTTCTGAGTGTTATTTAATATTGCGACACGCTATTAAATATATAATGACAATACATACAGATTGACCGTTCACAGTCCAATTCCATTGAATCCATAGATAGAAAGAAAACTGAAAGGCGAAAACTCCATGACACCAAAGGATCGTAGGGGCAGAAGAGACACGTTTCTGTAGGGCAGTTAAGGGCATTCTTGTCCCCGTGGAAGATTGCGTGTCACACGACTTTTACCCCTTTCATTCTCGTTTGCTGCTTACAATTAACTTGCTACGTATAAGTTGAATTTCCTTTAATGTTTTATGCGGCTGCTACAGTTATATTTTGTGTAACTGTATACATAGGACTGTTTGCTATCGCATTTGTGTGTTTGTTAATAGATGATTGTTTAGTTTTAGTTTAACTTCGTAATTATGTTTTTTATTACATTTAAGTTGTTTGTAAATTGGAGAAATGATATGTTATAGTGTCACGATTGCTGTTGAGAAACGCAAGGATCCACAGAAGGTTTGGACATTCATATTTCTGAACACTTTGGGCTAAATTATACATTCATCTAAATTTTGATATTTTCTTACATTTAACAATCTTTCTTGGCGAACGGATGGGCATAGCTAGTATGTAACGGGATTTTAGCGGCTAACCCTTTCCGCAGGGGGAATTATATGGAGACTCACAGTTCATAAACTTCCTGAGTCCTACGTGCCGTTTTGCACATCACCACAATTGTGTATGATTGTTACATCCTTTACTCAGATTTCCTTTCTAACATGTTATCAAATGAACCGGAATAAATGTCATCTTCGAAAGTAATTTTATGTTTAGAGGTGGAAGGAAAATAATTATAATGCATTTTAGCCTTACGCACTTAATTTTTCAGCAGAAAAGGTGTATCTCCACACTTTTGTTTGCATAGTAATATACACAGATACAAATATGATAAATACTATTAAAACATATAAGAAAATAACTGTAGATCTGCATATATTTTGATTCTCTTTATTTATTTATATAATCACTTTGTTACTTTAGTGCCTCAATTCACTAACAGCTAAGATCTGTATCTTTTACAAATCTTGTCTTATTCTGAAATTTCACCGCGTATCAGTCTAAACGGCTTGTATTAAGTCTTACCTCATTCGCACCTAATACGCCTTCCTCTGGCACCTTTAGTGTTGCGACTTCGTATATTAGATATAAACATCGCTTCTAACATAGTGCCGGTATTATTTCCTTTTATTGAATATTGATATAAGAATAAAACATTATAGCTGCTAGTATCGTACATTAAATCACTCAGTAAAATAATTTGTTTTATGTTATTGCATTTCTTATTAATTGCTGAAGAAGATATACATTTTATCTTATCTCAATGACATTTTTATAAGGATCTGAAATTCTTCGTACATGATATTATAAAATAATGCAGCTATTTGATTTTTACTTGAGGTGATGCACCGGCGAAATTTGGAAAATCCACAGTGTGTAAGAAGATAACTTATTGAAATTTATACCAGTCATTATAAACAATGATAGTGATTTCTATTTCATGTATAAACATTTTAGATTTGATGACTATTTAAATAACATTTCTTGTCTAAATTCATTCTTCTAATAAAAATGAGCCACTCGATGCATTTTTAAAAGTAATCACATAAAAAAGTTAAGCTTCACAATAAATGAGTTTACAAACAGATTTGTCATATTTCATTATTTATATTAACCATTATTCTTGTAGAAAAAGTTTTGCATTTCGTACTCTGCAAAACTCCTCATTTTTCAAAATTTAACAATTTATTTCTCAAAATGGAAACTTTATCTCGGAAAAAGGGTATGGCTTTTCTTTAATGTACTTTTGAGGATCAGTATTGTGTTTTTTTAAACAAATTAATAAACATGCATTGTGTGGAGCATTTTGAGTATAGAAAAGTGTTGCAAGAAAGTTTGCGAGAAAACAAGGTATAAAGTTGGAACTGAAGCTGTTAATAAACATTTAAAGTTTTAGTTAACTGTTGTTAAAGTGTGCCAAGAGGAAAAAAATGCCATATTCTCTTAAACTGTAGAACTCTTGTTATTTTATTATGAAAAAAAATGTATTTATTCATAATCTTGTGTAAATTTCCTAGGTGCAGCACCTTTAAGTGCAAAATAAGCAAAATTTAAATTAAACGCTTGTTTCTTATTGATTCCAAACTGTAAACCTTAACACGTGCGTTTCGGTTATAGTTGTTTTTATAATTTTCAACCGTTAAATTTTACGTTTAAAATTTTGATATGCCCCATTCACATGACTTTCTCTACCTGTTCTACAAACAAACTATTCTTACAAACGATTACTCCTTTATCTACATAATGCTAATCAAGATAAACATTAACAGAAATTGTCTTACAATTTGGCTCCATATAAATAGAAGGTAAATATGGCAACTCGCCAAGCTAAAGCAATAGTCAAATCTTTTAAAAGCTATCACTATGCCATGTCCAGGAATAAAACAAATGAGATATGAAACGGACGAGGACTTCCTGTGTAAGAAACCAATAACAGGGAATATCTCGGAAACAGTTAACACTACAAAAAACAAAGCAACTGTATTTGACATAAATTGTGTTTTAATGAGATCCACGTTTCTTTGTGTATTAACGTTTGTCCATCACTTGCAGTTAATCAATTATGCAAAAGTCGCTCAGCATAAAGAGGACCACAGAGGCTATTACCAGATAATCAGAATATACATTTTTGTTTTTTATATACTTATCTGTAATATATGATATTTTAATCAAAATCGTTACAGCCATTTTTGAGAAAATAAAAATTTTCCAAAGTTTTTCCGTCTAAAGTGTAGTTTGTGGTGGGGGATTTTATTCAAAATCCTGGTGTCGCATCTTGGAAAATTCTGAACTTAAATATCAAGTTTGGTATTTAACCAACTTTCTTTAGAGTTATTGTGCTCATGGACACTCACTCACACACTCACTCACACACACACACACACACACACACACACACACACACACACACACGGACCATTTTCTACAAACATTTTTGTTTTACTCAGTGGACCTCAAAGTATATATTGAATTTTGAATTGAATACAATATCTTCTCTGCCTACTATATACATAGTAGCTTCGTGTAGAGAAAGTAAAAACACGAAAGAACCTTCCAGGGAGTTAAATACTTCTAACGAAGTCAATATCGTTCTCGTAATACTGCAAGACCTCCTCGGAGACGTCGGAAAGAGAACCTGGATACTACCGCTTACATTCGCTGCCTATAATGCCACATTGGAATTACTTCATGAATTAAGTTAACCCTTTTAATGTGTTGTAGTACGCGTTCTGGGAGATGTGAATTCAATTGCAATTTAACTCAATTTGTTAAAAGTACATAACTGAACAAATTTTACGTAAACATATATTAAAATTCACTGACCATTTTAAATTCAGTTTATTTCCTCCATCCATAGGTCTGGATTTATCCATAGATGATTTTATAATCAGGATAATCTATTGGGTTGCCACCTTGAAGAAAAACACAGTTCCTACATCCGGCAAAGGATTTTCGAAGAACATTACCCAATATAAGAAAAAATTGACTACTTAGAAGGACAACCGACGATAAACCATAATGTCTCATTTTCGGTAACATATTAGAAAAGAACACGTACCATATCTGTCGTTTAGCATTGTTGAGCTCATAAGAAGTGTGCTTATAATGAAGTTGTGACATATATGGCAGGTTTCCGGCCCATATTAAACGCCAGCAACAATTACTGTCACTTTTTCTTTTATGCTTATTTTCTTTTCCTTGGTATTATAGCCCTACACATTCCAAATGGTACATGCTATTTTCAAAAGGGCGCTAGTTTCGATTGGATTAAACTTTTTAAAACACTATTGCAGCGTAAGCTGAAAACAGTTGATAAAACTGTCTATATATAGCCATATCCATTAGCGCCTTATTCTTCCGAAAATAAAATGGCGTGATTTGACTAGGCGGGACAAAATATGTACCTTTCCATTATAAGGCCCGGAAAAATTCATTGGTTGCCCTGTCCCTACTTATATTTTCAATAGTTTACTTGCAATCTGCAAAAATTGGCCAATCTGGGCAAAACTGTATAGCTTTAGGTTCTGTCAAATATTATCAACGACTGCTTTCTAAAAGGCTATATTCTTGCACTATATTATTCTCCATACTTATTTATAGTTTTTTCTCTCTTTGACATATACTGATAGAAAGTTGTATACTTGCGGTTTAGAGGCCGCCGAAAATTATAGGATACTTTCAAATTTGTAAAACTCATCTCTACATATATTTTAATCCTTTATGTATAAGCTTTATAGTTGGATCCCTTTTGACTAAATGTTAGACACCTTTACTCCTCGATCTAGCGAAATAAAGCCTATTGATCCTTTTAAAAACTAACTCTCTGCTATTTTAAAGCTGTTGCATATGCACTAACATTTTAACGATCCTAAAAAAATCGGAAAAAGACCCTACATTTATTTATTTTTAATCACTTTCCTAGCTTGATTTTTTTTTTCTTTAATCCATTTGATCGACCAGCAAAGAGTGCTATACAAACCTAGAAAAACCATTATAAACACAAAGAACAAAAAGGAACGTGATTTTAGGTCACCCTCCGGTCCCTCTAACACACATTACCTGAGTTCATCACTATTGTGTTGTTCGGAGAAAGGTTAATTCTCTCATGGTCGGAATCACCATCGCATGGCAGCAAAACATCCTGTTGGAAAGGACTCCGGATCCGAGAGATTCCCGCACAACGTCTTTCTAGGAAAAAAGGTATTTTACCGGACACACAGTGTTGTCTGTGAAAGAAGGTGCGTGCCTTAGAATGGATGTGTTCACATATAGCACTGTTTATAGCTCGCGATGAAGTTGGACGTTGCGTTTGAACTATGGTGCATTCAATATAATTCTGGCAACTGAACCTTGCGGGCAGCCGCCAGCCGCTCCTCTCCAACCGAGTATACATTAATAAAGGACACAGAAAGGAGTTGTACATCAAAGAGTCGCATTTTATGCGTGAAAATGATCTGCAGTTGATAATAGGGTAGACGGTGCACAATCTAAAATAACCGAGCGGCGTAAACACCATAGTTTTATACTTCTGGTGGTTGAGTCAAATTCTTGACTATTCGATCCCGTTTACCAAGGTGTTGAGAGCAGTCTGTAAACAATGAGTTGCAGCAGAAATATGGCGATAAGTAGTAAAAAGGGCGATATCATCAGCATATCGACATGTGGGAAATGTGGAGTATTACTGGTGAAGACATAGAGTAAAAGGGTCGCTGGAATGGAACCTTGTGGTACCCCGGACTCTGCAGATCGCACAGAAGACAAAGCACTGATTTAGTGCGTGAAATTCGCATGCGAAATGGCACAAGAAAATGTGTCTGTGGCATAAAACAATATGGTAGATCAGCAAAGAACCTGAGGACAAGTGCACATCCACCACCAAGACTTGAAAGACCATTATGAAAGCTAATGTGCATCTAATATGGTGTGCCTCAAGTAGGGGTTACGTTTAAGGTATTTCCATATAATAGTTTTATCCCTCTATTGCTAGGACCCACATTAAAAACGTAATTATACTTGGGGATCAATAAACCTCAGATTTTGGTATTTTCACTTTCTGTTGAAGTAATACATCAACAATGTTGCTGTTCTTTACGAGCAAGTGTTTAAACGGCTTTTTTTTTTTTAAAACGTAATATTTAAGGCAATTTGTATACAGCAATAAGATATCGGAAGCGTATAGGAAAGGAAGAAGGAAAATGCAGGAACAAGAGGAAGAGAGCATCTCTTGTAGGGTACTATGCGCGCAGTTTTCTTGGTCGCTCTTCTCCTTAGTTTTCATTCGGTAGGCTCGCACAGTTTCTGGCAAGCAGTAAACAGCAGAAACATTAAGACATGAAGTACGCTCTACAGCCTAATATATAGTGTTTTTATGCTAAGGGCTAATTAGGTCTATGTTTTCCAGAGCTCATTCACATGCAGATTTGCTGTGTTTCGTTTAATAATTCAGCTATTTCGTGGCAAATTAGATAACATATTTACCATAATGGGTGAAGGCATCAAAGAGAGCTTTCTGAAAACACTGCGAATTGACAGAAGGGCGATATCTCTTTTCCCCCGTTCCCCACTTCCCAGTAAAACTAGTACCTAAGAAAAGGCGCATAATAGCGTTTCTCTACAGCAGATGTAGGTACACTTGAGCACGCGGCGATGTTCATCGCGTGTTACGCGACTTTCACCGCTTCCCATGTATACTACTTTACTTGCCTATATTTTCTGCAAAATAATACAAAACGCCAGAGATAGTACCCCTGTGTCCAATTAGTAACTTAATGTTCAATTGAAGCATGGTTATATTTATTTAGAATAAAATTGTAAGTATTGAATATTGCTTGTTCAGTTTTCTTGCAAGTTTAAATAACGGTTATGATATGTGCCTACTTTTTCAGTTTGATAAGAAGTATGAGATATTTTGAGTTTCAAACCTTTATTGTATGAATAATGATGAATAAAGAGCTCAATTTGCTGACATTTAGAGCCTAACTTACATTTTATTAAATAGACATTTCTTGGTTTTCAGAAGTTAAGAATAGAGTCCTGCCACTGCTCCGATAGAGGCTCTTACGCCTCGAGTGACCAGCGACTCGCCCTAGACCGTCACTCCTTCCGGCAGTTACTGCCAGCTTTTCTTGGCCTACCCAGCATTGAGGAAACCTGCCTGCCTATGCGTAGGAACCTACGTAACCGGGTAGGTAGATGCAGGAGGTTAAAATCGCAGGACTGTACACATCTAACGCCTGAAATGTCGCCTGGCATGAGGAGAAACAATATTATATGTTCCAATCTTCCCGCCATAGTGAGCAGGACGGTCTGGACCGATCACTACTGAGGTATCCCTACAGGAGCTGGTACTTTGCTGGAAGCTGAGGTATATTGTGCAACACTTACGCTGGGACGTCCAACAAAACAATCCTTACCTTGAAGATACATTAGAAATTAGTAAAGCACGAATACTGTCATATTTTCATCCTAGCTTAATAAAGATATGATTAACTGAAAGCTTTTGAATTGCGGGAGTAATTTCTTTCTTGGTACATTTGAAAAGTTTTTCAACATTTTAAAATAATGTTCCAGAATTTTACAGCGTTTCACCTTTTTTTCATTTTATCAAACCTTGCTCCTAGTTACCAGAATATTGTTCACTATATGTGGAAGACACAGCGGCCAATGTGGAAGACACATCGGTTATACGGTTGGCCACTGTCCAGTTTAGTAAAGTCAGTTATCTGATTATATAAATAAATGGCTTATTTGTGCATTAACCCGTTCGTGTGTTACAGGTTCAGTTTATATTGAAAAGAGAAAGAGAGAGGGGGGGGGAGAAAGGAGTTAAGGGAAAGGGTAGTGGATTGAGAGAATAACCTATAATATTGGCTGCTCATGTATAAACTTAAAGCAATATCCGAAGAAAAGCTACAATAAATAGCGATGAGAAGTGGCTCACAAACTATGGGATGCAATAATTACTTTCATAAACTGCCATAAACTAAGTAAGTCAGCAAAAGCGTATTCATAAAAGATGAAGAGATGTTACACGCCATTTTGAGAAACAGTTTTGGTAAGGAATTTAGTATTTAGAATTCCTTTACAATTTTTACGTTCTTACATTTGTCGACCCTTTTATTTAAAAGGATGTCTTTACAGTGATTAAAATAAAACTATATATAATCTTCTCTAGGGGTGCTTATTATTAAATAGGTGCACCAATTTCAAGATGACAGTTAAATGCGGAGATTATTGCCCAACAAATAATTATTAGATAATTAAAACGAACACAAGCACTGAGGTTATTGTGAATGTGTGTGTTTTGTTAAAGACATACAGTTTGAATAGTTGTAAACACAATGATGTAATAGTGCTAAAAGTAATATACGCACCAATGATGTATATCTGAATAAATATTGTTGTATAAATCCATTATTTTTTGTTAAAATGTTTATATTCGTTTATGTTACGTATTCATTTTAAGTATTATAATTATTCCGATGATATTAAAACCTGTTTGAAATGCATTGGTATATAAAGAGTATTTTATTTATACGGCATTATAGATTTATTTTGGCAATTAGTATCAACATATGTTGTTTTTCTCTGGTATGCTATATTTTAAAACGTTATTTAAGTTTGTTAATTAACGCTTTTTTCTACCATATGATATTTAAAAATTCAATCTCTAAATTAATGCCTGCATAAAAAGAAGTGACAATAACATTATTGTTATTCGTGCTTAGCATAGGCCGCGCCGTGGCCGAATGATTAGACCCTTCGCCTCTCGTCTAGGCGGTCGATCTAGGGTTCGATCCCAAGCAACCGCATGTGAGATTTGTGGTGAACAAAGTGGCGCATGGGGCGGGTTTTCTCCGGGTTCTCCGGTTTCTCCCGCCGTCACATTCCATTCAGCATCAGTGTCATTGTCTGCGGTGCTACAAGTAGTAAAAGCGGGCGTTAAACACTTTCAAAAAATTCTTAGCATAATCGATATGTAAAAATAATTCCGTCCAAAGTTGTTATTAGATCTCTGTACATGAATATGCATTTTAAGAACATGTATAACTGAAGGTTTGAAATTCCAAACTAATAAGGCTAACTTTTGAAATCGATACCACAGATATAGTATAATAGGAATAAATTACAGTGCAAATTTTATCCATTTTGCTCGAACGATTGGAGGTTGTAGTCATATTTATGTTTTTGTCACATCACTAAAACGCACCTTGCGACAAAAAATAAAATAAAATGTTGGTCTAGTGTTTTAAACTTACTTTCTCAATGCATCTAATTTTGAAAATACCCTAGGTTTCCCTATGTCTCCTTCGGTTTTCAGGCTCCAACATTTTGAAAGTTATGAATGAGTTTTTTATTGTTGTTATAAAACATTATTTTTATGTTTGAAAACTGAAAAATGATTAACTACATCTTACTGTAAAACCTAGGGCAATTCTTATTCATTGTACCGCTGTGAAGAAATACAGCAAATGTTATTTGTTTAACAGAAAACTGCTGCGCAAGGGGCATTTTACAGGAAGAAAAACGCTGAAAATATTAATAGCGAGAAAACAAGGAAAGATTTTAATGCATGGTGCACATTGATATCCACCAGGTTGGTAGGTTGGACCCTCAGCTTTCCTTTTTCCTCTCCTCTGCTGCTGTATTTTCTGTCCTTTTCTTCTTGATTTGTTGCATTTGTTCTCCACGACTTCGTTTTTTTAATTTGCATGATGTGAATCAGATCTCGTTGAACTGAAGTTTTTGTTACCGAGTCGAGTACAGTTTCACCTCTAGTGTTTTGCTGTAGTTCCAGTTCAGGCATTTAAATATGGCGCCTATTGGCCAATTATACCTTTTTATATTCAGGAATGTGTAAATTATTTTATGGAATAAAAATAAAACAATCTATTTCTTTTTGTGATTTTTCATGAAACTTCAGTCATAGATACCCTTAAGTTGTAAATGTTGGTCTTATATAACTCGAAATATCCAAAAGGGAAGGATTCATAAATTGAGTGTTTCGATCTATTCGAAAATTGTTTATATGTAGTAAGCTTATAAAATATAAAAACCTGCAAAACTGGAAAATTGTGAAAGCTCCAAAAGCTGTAAGCATGTCTAAAAGATTTTTAAAATTTCGAAAAATAAGTTTACGAGATTCTTGTCAAATATAGAAAAGCTTGTAAACTGTGAAAATACGTGTACAGCTCGAAAACAAAATATGCAAAAGTGTCAGTTTTAACTTCTTTTTTTTTTTATATTGTAATAAGGTTGTAAAAGGAATTAAAGGATGTTCAAATGTGAAGCCTCTGTTGAAACGTCAAAATAGTTTAATGAGGTTGAAAACCTACAATAACGCAAGAAAACTTTAAAAGATTGAATTTGCAAATAGTAAATAATATTAGATAAAATGGAAAACTTGTAATAAAATTGAAAATGCTTAAAGGCGTATATCAACTGGCAAAGTTATAAACCTTTGCAGATATCACGAACTATTTTTAAAACTTTTAAAACGTTTTTCAACGTAATATTTGAAATAATTCCAATCAAATCTTTGCGAACAGCTCCAAAGCTCTGACGTTTTATTATTTCATTAGAAGGTAGTTTGCAGCATATAATTATGGAAACAGTTTAAATCTAACGGTAATAAGTAGTCATAAGAATTTCTAAGCTATGAAGTAAGGAAGAAAGGAAGGAAAGAAGGAAGGTAGGAAATAAGGTTGAGCTGTCATTGGTCTATAGGCAGTGGGGAGCATTTAAGACACCATCCCAGATTCCTTTTACAGGCGTCTTTCGGAGTTTGCAGACATTACTCGGACCGGTTTTAAACGTCCGTCAGTGGCGTTTGGATTCTGTTGTTTTGCCTTCTTTGCAGTGGTAAATGATTTGTACTTGAAGCCGACTGATTAGGATTTCCTCTATCATACAATACGCATTAGGATGTTGTATTATCGTAACGCCATTAATGAAATATGCCAGCAGTCATGATTGTCAGAGACAGTTTCCAAACCCCGCCTCTTTAGCATCCGAGCATCGATGACTATTGCCTGTCTATGCTTATCTTGGCCCACTGATAACCTAGCAGCCGGAGCAAGCATGTCAAGAAGTGCGAATAGCAGAAATGTACACTTGAACCCCACGCTATCACCGAGGAATGTGGGTTTTCCTGGACGAAAGTCTCCATGAACACTGAGTAGGTCGAGGTAATTCATTTTATTCTCGGCAAATTCGCAAGATTTAACACCTCCGGTGGACGTTGAAGTTCCTGCGCTTCAGCCCTAGTGAAGAAAGCACAGCATGTACTGTAATTCTCGCAGACACCTTGGCCGACGTTGTTCAGGCAAGCATTCGTCATTTTAATTGCTTCTGGCCGCTGGCGGCAACCGTTTTGATAATCAAAAATAACTAAACAGGTGTAGGAAGCCAGTATTAATCATTTTATACACAAAGAAGTTCAGTATTAACACATAATAAGAAAATTTTGTGTCCGTTGAAGTGTTGACACTCATTTTTACCAGCAGGATATATAAGCTGGACGCGCATATCTCCACCAACTTCTACAAGGACTCATCGAAATGAACAAAAGCGGATGTACAACCGCCTAGTGGATCCAAGCGTTTGTTTAAAACTAAGCGGTTTACAGTATAACACTTGACCACGCTACACCAGTGAAGGCCAGTGGAGAAAGCACTGAACGCCCCTGCGGTGGATCACATAGTAAACAACGGTGAAATGTACAAAACCGGGAAATGTATCTGTCGGATGTTATATTCTCATTCTTATATATTGTGCATAGTACTATAAGATAAAGCAACGAAGTCTGGTGAAAAATACACATATCATTGCTAATATTTATTACTGTCGTACGTTCTAGTAGAACGAGAGTAGAAACCTTGCCAGGGTATATTTTTCCGACAGCTGGGTAAGTTTGCATATCAGCTTCCTCTCGAAAATAAGTTAAAGGAGGTCTTACATTGATGAATATATTAATGAGAAAAACCACGACTAATATATATGGTAATTTTGAATAACAAATGACAAGTTTGAATAATAATAATAATAATAATAATAATAATAATAATAATAATAATAATACACTAAAACTAAAGTACAATAAAAGCAAGACTGTAAAATAGATATTAGGCGAACAGCCCTTGAAAATGCAATTTCCTCTAACATTCAGCTTTGAAAAGAAAAGAAACGAATTTTGTAAAACATGCTAAGCAGTGAAATAATTGGTATCTGACTCAAGGGATGATGTAGCATACAGGAAAAAAAATTCTTCACAGTTCAGAATTCCTTTGACTAAGTTACCCAAGCATAGGTTAAAAAAGAGCGTGTGTTCAAACAGATTCCTAAATAGTTAATGTCTCTTAAACAACTGTTTGAAAAACTCCAATCTTCCTGCATATATTTTTTATTACTCCATTCCAGATCGTTTCCATCCGTTCCTAATTTGATTACTTGGCAGCGTTTTGTGATTCCCTGCCTCTCCCTCTCCCCACCTCTTTCTCTCTCTCATTCGGAGTAAAGCATTACATTCGAAGAAGAATTCATTCAACGATTCGGCAAGGCTTCCCTGCAAATTTAGCTTGATTAAATTTCAATTGCAGTTCTAGCGCTGCATCCGTGTTGGTAAATTGATGGCTATTACGTCATTCCATTCGTGAAGACTTACATAAATTACTGCTTTACACAGCCCCTTCGTCATTTCGTGCACCTTGCTAATAATGTCAATGGTTTATTAGCTGACTAGCAAAATCAACATCAGACTGTTGGACAAGCGAGCTAATTCTGTAAATATACTACACCACGAAAATTAGGTCTGAGCACAGACTACTTCGGAAACTGTGAGGAAAACTAACGGAGTTTAGAAAAATAAGTATGTATCGCCTTAGAGTGTTAAACCCTGACGAAATTATGACATACTACTGTTTTGTTACCATTCTAGTACGCAGTATTACCATATGTATATACTTATACCATGTATACCCTACGTTAAATATGGCGTCAGCTACGGACAGCTATCTCTTCCATATTCTGTCGCCCAAAAATATAAAATCCAAAACAAACCAAATCAAGTGTTCAATAATTAGATTTTTGCCCAATTTAGACATTTTGGAACCATTTCAGATAAAATACAGAGAAGTTGAAGTTGGAGAGTATTTTTCTTTCGCAAAGGCAAGTTAAAAAGTTATACATATGAATGAATAAGTGTATTTATTGAAATAACAGAAGGGATACACTGATCTTTATCAATCACACAGGTCCATAGAACATACGTGCTTTTGCAATAAGCAAAATAGTAAGCAATATTACAAAACAAAGAAATTAAAAAAGTAAACACGAAAATAAAAGGACAAAGATATTCAAATAGAGCAACTTAAATTTAAACACAGTATAAACCGTATTCAGATGTAGTAATGTACCCAATTATAGCACACGAATACACTTAAGAGAAATACACACACGCACACATACTCGCACACTCTCTCTCCCTTTCTCTCTCTCTCACTTCAAATCAAAAGTATGACATAAAATATATGTAAAACATTGTAATCGCTTTTGTTTAACACTTCTTATCGCCTCCCCCTTCCCTATTATCAGCTTTCTCAAATCTCAGCTGTCTTGCCTTAAATAGAAATTTACCTAGCGGTCGGTGTTTTCCGTGCCTGCCACCAACATGCTTCTATCTCTAACGCGAGCCCCTCTCAAATGAGTTTGGTACCTGTTTTGACGTATTGCTCCATATTTCATTCCGATTTTAGCCCAGACTGTACTTCAAATGAAACCTTCTCCGTGCATTTCGCAATTACTTGCTGCCTGTCAATATCCCAGAGGCGGTTCTTAATTTTTCTCCAAGTACTCCGTCTGTTTGTCTGTCCCGCCATTCAATTGTATCGCATTTCAATAGTTTCTAAACATTTCTTTAATTTTGATGCCCACGTCGAATTACCTTCCACCTTCTGTTCACGGTGGCGAACTGCCCTAATTAGAGTTTGATTTCCGTGAACGATTCTTATCCAATATTTAACTGCTCTGATTTTGCACTCAATCGTTTCACTATGCGCCCCGAATTCCCTCATTATTCCGAAGTTTGCCGTACCCCTCCCTATTCCCAGAATTTCTTTCAAAAATTGCGTCCTCACTTGGTCCAAATTACTGTTTGCTCCCAACCCCATATTTCTCCTTCATATGCCATTGAGGATCTAACTCACTCCCTAAACGGTTTCCATTAGGATTACGAATATATTCGGATTTCTGCTGCGTATCCGGAGAGCTACCGCTGCTTTCACCTTGCCTTGTGTTTCGTGATGTTAATGTGTTTTGTTTATTTTCCGTTCGTTGTAAATGTGAGTCCTAGTTACATAAAGTATTTAAAGTTTTCCAGTTTATGTCCCACATATGTCCAGATATCCTCCTTGCTATAAAGAGAACCACTTTTGAAATTCATTGCTTAGTTTTATTCACATTAACTGTAAGTAGCCATTTATCGCAGCAATTATTAGTTTGTCCAGTCCTCGTTGCAGTCCGTTAACTGTAGTAGAAAACAACACTAAGTTCTCCGCATATAAAAGTACTGGGATCTGCAAATCTAGCACTATTGGTGCTTCGATATTCTCTGCTTGCATTTCGTCAGTAATGTCATCTACAATATATATATATATATATATATATATATATATATATATATATATATATATATATATATAAGGGAGATAACTATCAGCCCAGCCTCACACGCCCCTATTGCCTAGGCAGCTCTCCGACACTCTGTAACGCTCTAATCATTTTACTTGATAATCCCTTTCTGAAAATGTGAACGTTTGCCAAATTTAGATTCTCAATCCTTTATCCAGTTATACAGAGTGATTTATCTAGAACTGACACATTTCTTTCTTTAATTATTTCGTTGGAAAATTCATTCAATGACCCCCCCCCCATTTTAGCACCAAATTAAGCAGAATGTTCTGGAGTTTCGATTCCTTGTCAGTAGGTGTGCAGATGTTTATGTTTTATTCCTAATGTCATTGTTGGCAGCTGTTTTGACATTTTGTTCTTGTAGTCAACGTGAAACTGCAGTACGATGTAGAGCTGAGTCAAGGATATTTTCAACAAGATGGCGCTACATGCCATACATCAAATGAATCTATGAACCTAATTGCAAGTTTCTTTGACGACCGGGTAATTTTCAGGAATCCGTGGCCACCGAGATCTCCGGATTTGACATTGCCAGACTTCTTTCTATGGGGTTATTTAAAAGTCAGGGTTTACGCCACATGTCGCCAGACACTAGGCGATCTGAAGTACATCACAAAAGAGATTCAAGCTGTTGACAACAGAGTCTTCCAATGAGTAGCCAGTAACATGGAACGACGTGTTGAATTGTGCATTATGCAGGATGGAGGACATTTTCAACATTTTCTATAGAGGTAATTAATCTCCCAAAATTCCTCTACAATTTAGGTATAATAAGTTGTCGCTAGCATAATACATTTTGAAACGGTTAATGAAAGAAATGTGTCATCTCTATATAAATCATCCTGTATAATACTCTGCAATAAATTTTCTCCATGATTGGCAACAAGTAAACCCCTATAGGTATCCGCATTCCCAATCATTCCCTCCCTTTATAAATGGGACGAATAATACCCTTCCCCAACAAGTAGGTTAATTCCCCTCAAGAAACAATCTGTTACATATCTGGAGCATACTCCTACCAAACTCATTAACATTGGCTGCGGCTTTAAAAACTTCTGGCAGCAACCCACCCAGTCCTGGAGCCTTGCCTCTCTTTAGGTTCTTAAGCGCCTGAAATGTCCTCGGCAATTATTGGGATCTCCAGATTTCCCAAAATGTGTACTTCCCTTGTTATAAAAATCCCTTCCCCTCCTCCGTCCCCAAATATTCCCTTAAAATGCATTGCCCAATTTGTGGGAGAAATTTCGTTAGGCACCTCACGGTTGCCTCTTAAACTCTTTACAGCTTGCCATATCTCAGCGTTATTACCCCGGGTTAAAACATTACTAATTTTCTGAGTCATTTTATCTTCCCATGTAGTTCGCTTTTCCCGTATAAGCTGTTTGTACTCCCTTCGTTTTTTTTTGTTGTTTTTTTGTGTGAAAATTCTTCTAATGTCCTCCCTCCCCTCCCTTCAGAATTTTTCCAGAGCCTCCTCTGTTGTTTCTTTGCGTATCTGCATTGCTGATCGTACCAACAATTGAATTTTTTTATCTTACTATGTATTCCCACTGGCATTGTCCCCGCAGCCGTTGCTGTTATATCTGTGAGTTCCTCAGCTGTTTCTACGTTCTTTCCCCTTAAACGCTTTTCCAGATTATCAATAAAAGCTTCTGTTTCTACCGGTTCCAAATAAATCTCCCTTCGTCCCCCTTCCACTCTTCGTGTGCATGCTTCATTTCTAGGGCAACATATGCTGATATACAAACTCATCCACCCAGGCTGGCTAATTTGAACCATCGAAGGGTTCTGGCGGGCCCCCTCAACACCACCGGTGCCTAGGGTATAACCACTGCAGTTACTTCTGCTTCCACAGTGTGCGCTGCTTAAGGTGTGGAGGCCCCACCATAAGGAGGTCTGTCCAATAGCCTCCAATGAGTCGCCCAAGTGTGCTATCTGTAGTGGTACCATGTCACATGCTATGGGGGTTATCCTGTGAGCAGGACCGTCATCGCGGCCAGGAAGCGGACATCAGAAGCAACTCAGCAGAAAACAACCTCTGCACCTGCTGCCAAACGACACCACCATCTACACCTGCATCAGCTTCACCTGCTCCAGTGTGGCTAAGACAGCCAGCATAGCAAAGTATCACCACCAATGCCACAACGTTTGCAAAGGGCTGCACGCGGCCCTGCAATGCCTCGGGATGACACAAACACACACCAACTACCCATGCAAAACACCAGCTCCAGACAACCTCACACAAAACACCAGCTCCAGCCAGCCACACCAAACCCACCTATCCAAGCTAGGGTATGCTGACCTGCTAGGCAGCTGAAATTCAACCACAGGGCTCCGCAGGAGCAGTACCATTCCCATGCCCGACGCATTCCTACCACACCCACTCCACGAACCTCCACCCCTCCCACTGCCCTCCAGCTACTGAATGTAATTGCATAGCTACAGCAGCTTCTGCTAAACCACGGCCAGCGCATTTCTGATCTGCTGGTCAGAAACCTTTCTGCCTCTGACCAGAACGCAAAAATGGATGTTCCCATTGAGCTATTCGTCCTCCTAACCCTGATCGTCCAGACTGCCCAGAATGGGGAATCGAACTAGGTCTCGTATCCCATTTCGATTCGCGTTCTAGAACGCGTGTGGCCTGGTTGGTCAGGGGAACGAGCTCCAGCGTTTTGCCGGTTCACTTGCCCTAGATCTCGTGCTGGTCAGCAAGAACACATCTCCGCCTTTTTCCGGGCTACAACTGCCTCAGGGTGAATTGCTTGGGTCACCGTGGAGGTGGCACTGCGGTCTTCGTGAGGAACAGAGTAGTCCATCGACCCATCCGGCTCCTACCGTAGAAGTCTAGGCGGTTCGGAGTTCTTCTGGTGTCTGTACACCATCCACACTGAAGGCAGTTCATACGAAACGATTACCTGTCCATCCTTGCCCTACATTCTAATGTCAGTCTGGCCGGGGACCTCAATGCCAAACATCCGCGTTGGCATTGCAGCCCCCGGGCATATGCCCGAGACATTGAAAGTATACAAATGGTCGATGCGGACCCTCAACTCAGAGTTGAGGACTCCTGGACACCCATACATCATCTACGAGGTCAAGGACTGGCGTCCGTTGTTGAGTTCGCGATCACCAAACAATTCCCTTTACATACATCTCTCACTTCGAACAATGGACTTCATTCCGATCACAATCCCTTGTTAGCCGAGATTAACACACGGGTTACCAGTCGTGACGTTTCGGTTCAAAACCGCGACGTCGACTGGGAATGAGTCAAGGTCTGCCTCAATGACTCCAACCAGCCGAAAACTAAGAATACAGGCTTCCAGCCTAGGAATGCGTCAAGGTATGCCTTAATGACTCCAACCAGCCCAAAACTAAGAATACAGACTTCCATCCTTGGAGGCTGCGGTCTCATCCTTTACATCCATCGTTGTACGAACTGTCCATAACCTTATCTTTCACACCCCAGCTCCACTTCAATCGGACGTCCTGCTCTTGGAACTCTATGTCCTCATCCACCGTTCCTGGGCAGCCCGCAGTGTTAAGCAGCGCCACCGCGTACCCCATAATCGAGCATTCCTGAGGTGTTAACGCCGAAAGGTGCGGACCCGCACTACGCAAGCACAGGGAGCCAGCGTGGGGGGAGACGATGGCCCGCATGAGACTCGAGGATGGCGACATGTGGAGAATTGCCAAAATTTTCCGGCACCGCTGAGAACAAATTACCTCCCCAATCCAAGGCATCCAAGGCCTGGTTTATGAATCCCATACCAAACTCATTCGTTCTCTGACTATCTCGAAAAGACTATGTGACCCCGAGATGACCCCCAGGAAGTAGACTTCTCGGATCGCACTCGTCGGGATATGCGTCGCTACCTTCGACGTCCCTCTGACGAGATGGACCAACTCCCTGACATCCGACCAAATGAGCTCGAGGGCGCACTCCGGCGTTCTCAACCTCAAAAAGGCAGCGGAACCTGAGGGGCTCTTACCCGCTATGCTTCGCTCTCTTCCCATCAAGGCTATGCCCTTTCTGACCAAGGTCTTCAACTTGTCCTCACCTTGTACCACCTTCCAAGCGATTGGCGGGAGGCCGGGTGATATGCATTTTGAAACTGGGGAAAGATCTACTCCATCCTTCAAACTACCACTCCATATCAGTCTCCAGCAGTTATTTTGAAAGCCTTCGAGAGGCTACTCCTAATCTGCTTGTTTCCTCTTTTGGGCGACACTCAAGCCATCCCAGACCATCAATTTTTTTTTCCGTCCAGAACATTCTAGACTCCAGCACTACTGCGAGTGGTGGAGGCCGCTGTCTTGGGCTTCCAGGATAGGGCTTACACTGCGGCGGTGTGACTGGACGTGGAGGAAACCTTCTCTACGACCTCGCACGCGGGTTTCCTACTAAAACTAAACTTATCCGTTTGGAGCTCCCGGCACACACCATACATTTTCTACGCTCATACTTCAAACACCATGCATTTGTAGTTTCAGTTGTGGGGCACAGATCCATACTAAGGCCAATAAGAGCCGGAGTTCCCGAAAGCTCTGTATCATCCCCCACGCTTTTCAACATCTGCATGGCCAACCTACCGACAGAGCAGCACGTCAACATAGCTCAATATGCTGACGACGTGCTGTTATTCTGAACAAACAAAAACCCACGCAGAGCCTTCAACCCCATTCAGAGTCACTTCCGCCTCCTCCAAGAGTGGTGCGAGCCTATGCGATTGTCCATCAACCCGGAGAAAAGCTACGCTATCCTCTTCATTAAGCGCCGCTTTCCCGCAAACTTCGCTTCATTCACGTATCTCAGACGAAGGATTGAATGGACGAATATCAACTACTTGGGAGTGAAGCTTGATAAGGGCGTCACTTTTGGGAAGCACTTCAGGGAACTGAGGTGTCGGGCACTGGGGCTGCGGCCTCTTCGTACCCGATGCTGAAATCCATGATACCGTTCACCTTAAGTTGCACTTTTTGCATAGTCCCCATGCTAATCTACGCCTGCAAGATCTGGGGCATGGCGGCAGACCCCAGTCTGCTGTTGCTTCAACGGGTAGAGAATAGATGCCTTCGGGCCATCTATTGTGTGCCTCGCTGCTTTCTTACGAGACTCCTGCACGAAGTCTGTGGTCTGCCATATCTGGAGGACGAAGTTAGGCGTCGGGCAGTAAAATTCTACGACGGTTTTCCATTCCATTGGAGCGCCCTGGTTAGGTCTCTTGGGGATTACAATCCCAGAAGCCGCTGCTTCAGGCGATACCAGCTTCCCCGCATGGCTTGCGGGCATCTCCGGTAACCAAGGAGTAACTCCGCCAGCTGCTACGGCTAAGCTCCTTACAATCCTTCAAGAGTTGCTAGGACTTCAAATTTTTAACCCCAAAATAAGCAAGTATTCTGTAAACAATTTACACTAGCGGTGTACAAGGGCCGTTGCAGTATTACTAAAAGCCGTTAAGGAGCAAACTTGCTACCTCCCTTCACTCCCCAACTTCACTTTCACCCGACATCCTGCAAACCCCACATTCCCGTCAGTACGTGGTTAAATTCTAGCAAGAATGGGTACACGTCTAACACACCATCGGGCTGCCCTCAGCCGGCCAACTTTTCGTTTCATGTCAATACTTCAGTTCATGGCCACACTTCTACACAGGGGTCGCCCAGCACCACCCAACGCCAGGGACAGCTGACCATTCAGCATCGTGATGGAAAGTTTATGTATTGTAAATATTGTAAATTGTGCGGTTGAGAATGAGTCAGTGAGTGTATGTGCGAGTGAGTGTGTGTGCATATGAGTATGTGTACATACTGTAAATATGTATATAAAACAAAATACCACAAAATATGAAGGAAAAATAGGTGTAAAAAAATCGAACTGTTCTCGAGAGCACAAAGAGCACATCTGTATGGGTGAGGATAAAACAAAAAATAACAGTTATAAAATTCCCAAAAATTATAATTAATATAAAACTAATGCCATAAAGCTGGGTCCCATGTACCGGCACAGGACCTACAAAACATAATACATATCCTTGAACTTTGAACTCAAAGTAACGTTTCAGACGCAGCGAAACCTTCTCCAAGGAAACTTTGACCGCGCCACTGGAGATGTCCACCGTAATTGTGGACGAAACGTCTGGATCATCTTACTCCAGCAGACCTCGGAAAAACATCCCAGAAGTAACTCCTAGGAATAACCATCCGTTCTTGTAACGTATCAAGTGAATATTCTCTATGAACGACAAAAAATATGTGCAATGCTTTCATGCTCACCGTGTGCGCTGCGGTATGACTTTCTTCTTGAGCTTATTGCAATAAATAACGCTGCATTTTTTTTAAATGTGTGGAAGGTAAAACTTCTCCCATCAATACACATAATTTATAAAGCTTCTCTCCTAATCAAATGAGGCCATTTTAAAAAATATAACTTATCATACCCTATTGAGGTGTAAATCGCGTTTTATGGCTTCCCTGCAAAAATAAAATCTGATACGTTCCATTCACATAACATTTTTAGCTGTTCCAAACTTTCCTAACAAAAGATTATTCTTTAATGTACGTCATGCTAACCAAGATAAACATTACCAGTATTGGTCTCATTACTGTCTCCTTGCAAATATAATGGAAATAAGGGAATACATTAAGCTAAAGCCATCGTCAAATCCATTAAAAGCCGGTCGCTAAATGTAACAATTGAAATTCGGTTATGTTTGCTTGCTACGTGTAAACAAAGAGACGAAAAGAAAGATGTCTCCCTTTTGAAAAAGTTTAAGTACCTGAAAATTGTAACCAATTAACTCGAATATCTAGAAACGGTTAACTCTAAAAAGGTGTATGTGACATAATTGTGTTTTTATGAGATCTACATTTTTTGTATAGTAACTTTTGTCTATTTCTTACGGTTTTCCAGATATACAAAACACATATATTAAACTCATCGAGAATGAAGAGGTCTTCAGATAGTATTCCCAGAAAATTCAAGATAATACATTTTGTTTGTCATGAAAGTATCTTAAATATATGACATTTTAATCAAAATCGTTAGAACCGGTTTTGAGAAAATAACAATTTTCGTAAAATGTTCCATACCTGGGAGTGAATATCCTTGTGTCACATTCCTGGAAGATACTGAAATTAAATACCATATTTAAGTGATTTTTCGCTTTTCAGCTATGCAGTCTACAGACACACTCACGGATACGTTTCTAAAAATGCTATTTTTTTATCCATGGGGTGCCAGAACATATATTTCCAGCGAAATCTCGACATCGAAGTTTTGGATAGAATACAATGCCTTCTGTATCTACATTGCAAAATGTAAATGGCGTCTTATTTATGGACGCTCTTTAATTACTGTGGTTCTCAGTGTCCCATTTTAAATTGGGAAAGACCGTTTAATTTTGCGCAAAGTCCTTCTTTCAGGCTTGAGGTTCTTTTAAGTGCCGTAAATCTACGACACGGGACAAACGGCCTTACTTCCCTTCCGAAGGAAGCCATGCAAAGGGTTTTTACACCCGAAAAAAGTCATCGTCCTCCACCGGCTTTGAACCCGCGATATATGCACATTGTACATGCAGACTGGAGAAGGTAATAAGCCTAATTTCAGAACGGCTCTAATTTTTTCTTGAAGTTCTTAACAACCGTTCCAACAGCCTTTGTGCCAATGTTTTGGAACAGTTCTGCAGATATTTTGGCGTCTGATTTTTGATTATCTGTCCTTTATAAACCCGTAATTGTTTTGGGAACATCTATGCTGAGTCATTCCTAATTGCTCATCCTCCTGGAATTGAAACAAGAGATTGAGCACGTGTTAGTGTAGAGCTGCCTCCTTTCATTCTTAAACGCCGATACATTCGGTAATTGTATTGTAATATTCTACACAATAAGTAGCTGCACTTAATCACCTCCCATCGAGTTACGATGTGCAGTTGCTTTGATGTAGTGGACGTGCGCAGTCCTGTGGTCACGCCGCTCGACTTTGTATCAAGGTGTGAGTGTTGAGTTCACATACGTTAGAATTACGGTGGAGTCCTGGTGGTGAGCGTGGGATTTCTCTGCCGCTCAGTTTAGGGATGGGAAATTTCCCATGAAGGAAGAGGAGCAGATGATAAAACAAATGCTGGCATAGGAAACGAAGGAAGAGTTTAACAAGTACTGTTAGAAGGAAGAAATATTCCGTATGGAGCTGCAGTAGATATAAGAAAGTAGAAGAAAAGGCGTCAGTTTAGAAAACCAAAATAGGAAGAATAATGTTGTGGCTGTGTTGGCTGCAATTTATGCTGTTGCAAACTATTTAACACCTGCATCCATCAATAAAATCATAGATGCAGAAAGCATGTCAAAACCCTCTGGAATCATCAAAACAGAGTTGTGCACAAGGCTAAAAATTCAAGGTGCAAAATTATGCAGTTTACAATTATACAAATTAATTTGAAGGTGGGATCAATATAACATTTCACAAGTGCATATGTGATTTGAGAATAGGTACACAAAAATGTGTAAAGTAGAAAATAAGGGTAACTTATGTTCTAACATTTATTTGCAGGTTTCCTCTGTCTAGTCCACAACTGCTGAAAGAGTACATAACTGTAGTTAAAAGTGAAGGTTTCAAACCGAAGCAACACCATTTTTTGACACATTGCCATCTTGTTACATTATTATTGAATGCAAATTTACTGCATTTACTGTTCTGCTTTATCACTCTATCTTGTGATCAAGTGTCCATTCATTAAAATATAATAGCAATTGGCATTTTCTTTGGATGGCCTAGTTCACTCCAGAAATTATTCAATTGAGCTTAAATATTCTAGCAATCAATTTAAGAGGCCAAGTATACTCATCTTAATATGCAAATAGAACAAAGAAGCGCGTTCATTTTCCAAACTGATCACAATAAAATTCTTTTAAAATTGCATCAAGTTTTAAATATTTCCATTCTTAGTGGCCATGGAATTGTACATGCAACAGCCACTTTTTATATACCTCCTTATATTACATGCCGGTAACAAAGCCGCCATTCAACAGATTAAATAATATAAATGGAAATTTTAGGACCATTACCACAATACAACGAAACATTTGTAGGAACATCGAATATTTTACGCACTGACATAAAAAAATAAATCTAAGGCTAGAAAACCATCCCAGAATTCAAAAATAAGGTTTTATTTTTAATCTATCTGCGATGTACTTACATATTACACATGCAGAGAGGTATTGCATTCCACCCAAAAATTCGATACCAACATTTCACCTGAAATACATTAATTAAGGTCCTCCAAATAGACAAAAAATAAAAGAAAAAAAGTTTAGAAAACGGTATTGCCTATGAAAGGAATAAGTTAAAATCGAAAATTTGAATAAACACTTGACTTGGTATTTAAATTCTTTCAAAGCTGCGATACTAAGGTTTTTGGGAAAATCTCACACCCCAAACTATCCTTTATATGGAAAAAGTTTACAAATGTGGCCCATAACGATTATTTACATGACAAATAAGATTTTAATCTTGAATATTCTGTGTATAGTCTCTGAAATCTTCTTCATTGTGAATGAATTTGTAAGCGATGGCCGAAAGCGTACTATACAGATAATTTGTATTTCTCTAAAACACGCAATTTATTCAAATAACTTCTTTGTGTCATAAATCATTTCCGTGATATCCGATATTAATGATGTAATTTGTTTATTGTCATTCTTGTAAGTCCTGACGATTATGGGTTTTGCTTTTAGTAATTACATGTAAATAGTATAGAATTTTAATGCCTCCATACAGCCTCCAGTGAAACACTTGACTATCTCTATTTTCTGTATATCCTAACGAAATGCCTAGTGTAGTTGTTTCGGAACTATTTAATTCAATAATAATGAAGTAGATAGTGATGGCTATTTTCTTAAGAATAACTTGTATGAACTATAGATGATATAAAGTAATGTGAATGTAATACAGTTTTTAATTGTATATTAGTACTTTGGAAGTTATAGTTGGGTGAGTACATTCGATCATTTCATTTGTGTACTATCATTTTGAAAATATCCTCTAAAGCTTTGTGAAAATACTTCAACTGATATTGATTTAAATTCTTCCCAAGGAGGTTGCGACTTAAATCCTGCGGTCAACAGGACCACTACAATGGCCTTCAGACCGCTGTTGAAATTATGGGAGCTTTACGCTTGCCCACTCAAGGATTACGAGAATAATGACACCGACAGGCTGCTCAGAGAAGACTGCCCTCTGGCGGAACCTGGGGGAGCTAGATGCAAATGAGACGGCTCAGAGAAGACGGTCATCTGGCAGGACCGAGAAGAACTTTCCAACACCACTAAGCTGATGAAAGAAAATGGAGACAGGAAATGATGGATAATTGTAGTAAACGCGGAAACCACCCTAGCATTAGCCTGTCAAACGATGGACACTATGAAGTAATCCATGGCGAGAGAGATTGACCGAAGGGATATCGAACCCGGGACCCCAGTGGCCAAAGAAAGGAGTGATGGAATAGGATACGCAGAAACGGGAATGGAAATATCACTTTTTGGTTTGTTTAAAGAACAAGTGAGGCACAATTGTTGTTATGCCCTGATTGCTGTAATGCAGCCCTGGATGCCTGACGCAGTTGGTTGAGATCCGTGTTTTCTATGCCCATATTTACCGTTCCATTGGATCAATGATGATTAAGTTTATATTTATTTAAATTTATTTCACGTGAATAACAATAAGATGTCCTTGGGAGACAAAATATGTACCCATGGGAGACGGTAAAATGACTCTGACGGTTGCAAACACCCTAAAATCAAGCTAACAATGATTACAAGTAACATGAGTTTTAAACTCCGCCATCTGTTAATACATAATTATTAGAATCCAATCAAATATCCTTTATTTATGTAACACGATGTTTATAATGCAAGCAATAAGAAACTCTTTCGTTCGTATTAAACTCCGAAAATAATAAAAATTAAATTAACTTCTTTGACGTAGGGTAAACGCCAGAAACTTTTTCAAAGCTCTACAAGTTTCAAGACAAAAGACAGCTAGCATTAATGTTCGAAAGTTTCTACCAACGGAAAGAAAGCAATGAAGGAGCTAACACAGAAGTATTCTTGATTTGTTTGAAATATAGGTCAAAGCTTATAATAATATACAACTTAGGTGAAGTTTTCTCCCCCCCCCCATTTTTTATCTTTTAGCTTCAGAAATATACGGTTTTTTTGTTTTTTGTTTTTTTTTTGTGGCATCTGACTCGCATAATATTTTAAAATATGCCATTTTTTCTCATGTATTAATAAAAATGGACTTTTATAACTGATTGAGTTGCTTCATGATAAATGTATGGGAAGTGCAATTTTATACATATTATGTAGTACAAACATTAATCTGTGAATAGATGGGTGGAGAAGATGGCGTGACTTAGTCGTTTTTTCTCCCCGCTCCTCCTACTGCGAGTCCAATGTTTTAGCAAAATTTCATGAAACAGATTAAAGTTTTGAATTTTTCGAAAAGTACTGTCCGCAAGACTGTCCCAAACTCAAAAGTTATAAATTATCACATTATGCAATTACGAGCCGAGTTTATGATGTGATTAAAAGAAGACAGTCACCTATTCAACCTTACACATATTTACAGCATGTATATATAGTATGTGCATGAATGTTCACTGTACTCTTTTGCTCTATCCCGCTATACCCATAATCATGGATTCAAGGTTAACCTTCTCAAGAGGCAAATTAAGTATTTTTCATGTACCTTATCTTCAGTTTGCTGGAAGATATTGATTTAAACGCCTGAGTGTTCTTCAGCGCTGTAGAGTTATAAAAATAAGGTGCTAAGCTTAGTGTACTTATTTTTTATTTCTTTTCTTCCTCCTCCCTCTTTCGTTTATTCTTTCTTTCTTTCTTATCGTTTCAGAAATAGAAGGGAGTTGCTGAGAGAATTTGGATTCATTTCCTGAAGTCAAATGAACAGTTATCTCTTGTTCTAAATGACGTTACCTCAAAGAAGGACCAGGGAGCAATTCAATGCACAACACCGAAGTATTATACTGGTAGTTATAATTTTGTATATTATTTTCTATGGCACATGGAACAATATATAGTGGATGAACAAAGTATTGCATTCCACCCCAAAAATTCGATACCAAAATTTCACCAGAAATACATGTTTTCAGAGTGCCTGGATAAAAAAGCATTCCCAGAAAAAGGTTCATGTATGCGTATGTGTGTGTGTGCGTGTGTGTGTCTGTCCCATAACTCAAAAATGAAAAGGCCCTTAAATACCACGCTTGATAAATAATTTCAACACCTTCCAAAGAAGCGACACGAAGACGTTCAAGAAAATGCACCCCCCCTCCACAATCTACCCTTTACGGGGAACGATGTTCGAAAATGCGGTTTTCTCAAAAATGGCTGTAACGATTTTGATTGAAATGCCGTAGATGCTTACATGACATATAAAATGAATCGAGCCAATTTTCTGGGAATAGCTTCTTCATTCTGTATCACTTTTGTACAATTGGTAAACCGTAAGAGAAAAACAAAAACGTACTACACAAAAAATGTAAATCTGGTTAAAACACAATTTGTATCATACATTGTTCTGTGGATTTGACCATTTCCAAGATATTCCTTGTTACTGTTTTCAGTTCTAAAATAATTAAAAGTTTCTCAAAAATAATTTGCCATCCTGCTTCTTTTGTTTTACTTCTGGCCATCGCAAACAGAACTGAATTTGAACTACATAGCGACCAGCTTTCAAAAGATTTGACTGTAGCTTTAGTCTAATATAATTCCTTATTTACTTTCTATTTAATAAGGAACTAAGTAATAAAGCGATTTATGCTAATGCTCATCTCGATTAGCATGAAGTTGACAGAAGGATAAGCTTTTGCAACAATAGTTCGTTATAGACTAGGTAGAGCACATCAAGTGAATTGAACATATCCGACTGTTTTTCTTGCATTATATAACAATATATTTGTCTTCACGGATGTATAATTTAACCTTCTGTAGACTAAACCTAATGTCTAAAATGTTAAGAATACGTTTAAGTAATTCATAAAGTCAAAATAGTTTTAGTTTAAGGATGAGAGTAAGTTTGAAAATTCAACAAGGTAAAACTACTTACCGATGTCAAGACGAAGTGATATGTTATGACCTGCTTATTTTTGCAAGTGAGCCTAAATGATTATGTTTTATGTATATATACAGGTGTTTTCCAAATGACCAGACTTTAAATGAGAGTATTAACATTTTTCAATATTCTGATAATCACCACATCCTGTAAAAGGAGTCCGAGTATTGTAAAACAATTTGAAATATAAATAAGACAGTATGTGGTGAACAAAAGATTCTAATCTTACCATATGAGCCAATGAAAATATCAGATATGTTACATACATATGACTTAGTCTACACATTAAAATATATTTTTATGTCTCTTCTATACAAACTGGTTACAAACGCTTTACTGCTCTTTCACTATATCTAGATAAATGTTTGCAAAAATTGCCTCACTACGTAGTCCATTGTGGACACAAAGGAAATGCAGTGGCCAAGGTAGTCAAATGTTTAAAACAGATCCCTACATGCTGATCTAGAAATTCTATACCCATTCGATGAGGTGTCAAAGAACCACTGTATTTTAACACCACCAAATAACGATAAAGAATTAAACAATGAAATCAATAACAAGGGAGTAACTTTGAAATAGCTGAAACTACAAAAATTGAACTCTGTGTTTTAAAGACCTATGTATATTTGTGGAGTAGGCATGCTTCTGTCTCTTGTGGTTTTACAAAATTCTAGAAAAATCATTCAGTATAAGATGTGCTGCATAGGCTGTTCAAGTTATACATATTTTTATTCTCCATGCAGATACTTTAAATATATTTTAATACAACTTTTAAGAGTAATTTGTGTAAAATACAAAGAGCAAGGAACTTAATAGGCTAAGGGTAATTTTATTGGGATATTTTACTGAACATACCCATATTGCATTTTTGGAGGGTACTGAATCTGAATATGAAGTTTGGTTTTTATCCGGCATTTCGTCTTTGAGTTACGTTTTTCACAGAGAGATACACACAGGCGCGCAGGCACACATAGGGACAAATATTTTCTAAACATGATGTTTTTAATTATTAGACTTAAAAACACGTATTTTTGGAAAACACTAACTAATATCGAGGTTTTTAATGGAAAACAATAATGTCCTTACTTACAAGGTACGTGGGAGATAAAACACAGATGCGCCTAAAGTGTCTTTTAGAAGTCCAGAACTCTTGCCGAGATTCAGAAATGTGTTTGCTGCTAAGAAAATAGGAGAATCTAGCTGATCTAAAGGAAAACTAAAGGTTACATGAAACGTAAGCACATATCATTCACAGATACATTAATTTTGTTCTCTTGCGGCTTATCCTCCTCCAAATAAGACCTACACACCACAGAACCTACAAGCCAATGCCTTGGGTCTATAGCCTGTCGAATAGTAAACAAACTAAGGATAATGGCTTATCCAGAATGGGCAGGACAGTCCAATGCCTGGTATGGTGGCGAAAAGAAGAAACTGAAATATAAGATGGAAGATATGAAAATCCATGGATCAAATTATCTCAGGCTCTTCCAAATCGACTCGTGTGAGTAAGCGTACAGACACTTACTCAGCACCAAAACTTTGAACAGAGCTAGAGGGAGAGCGTGGTAGCTAATACGTCACTGGGCAATGGTCATACCACAGTACTTGCGTCCTGTCACTTCATTTCCACCACTTGATTCAACCGTGACAATAGCTTGCTCACAATGCTGTGCCGTATTGATTATTGCAGATAGATCCCTGTAGCTCGTGAGTTACTCACTGGCTTTTGGTGCCCAACCAAGCTGCTGTAGCTTGAATTATTCAATTAAGCATTCACCTAGCAACCGAGGAAAACCGCGAAAAAACCTTCGGTCAACTTGGTCGGACCCGGAGATTTGAATACGAACCTCTCGAAAGTGGACCACATACCATTTAAGCCATCCCACTAATACATATGCAGTTTATAGCTTAGTGTTATGCTCATTAATGTATACAGCGTAGGAACTGCGGTAACTTACCCACCGTAATCTGCCCAGAAAAAAAAATATGGTGTGATACATTCACAGGATTCTTTCTGTCAATGACAAATATACCTATACTGTTCCATACTAAACTATTCATATAAAATATGATTATTCTATTCCCGCTGATTTACTCACGCTATATTTTTACCTAAAATTCCTTCAAAATAAGCAAAACTGTTTTTATATACGAAAACATTATTCAAATGTTTATTCGTGGCAGCAACTGACTCTTGAAGCTGAAAAAAAAAGAAGAAAAAAAGAGAATAATGGGTAAGAAAGTAGGAATCGCCAGCTTTCAAGCCTGTCAATTAGATGAAGCTTTGGAAAGCTCTAAACCTACAGCATGAAAATTTTAAAATGGCACATAATTCTTAAATATATTTTGTTATAGCTTTGAATTATTTCTATTTGCTATATAAAAGTTTTAAAATAACGAAAAATTTCGCTTTAGGGAAATTTGGAATAGGAGAATGTTCTTGAAGGTCTTCGTGTGACATATTTCGGATATACTTAAATTATACATACACCAAGTTTGGTATTTATTCCAGATTTTGTTTATAAGATATGTTTCGCGCGCGCACACACACACTAGTGTCGTTTTCTAAAGAAGTTAATTATTATTTTCTGTACTATACATAGAAGAAATGGAAGTATTGTGGTCCATCCAAAATTCTATAGGAATATTTCATCGTAAATACATGTTTTGAGACCCCTGAAAGAAAAGCATTTTAGAGAAAGGTGCACGTATGTGCCTGTGAACAGCATAATTCAAAAACGGAAAGTCCGTTTAAGACCAAACTGAGTATTTAACTTCAGTAACTTCCAAATGTACAGCACAAAGATTATCAATAAAATCCCCCAAATCTGAATCTACCCTTAAGTGGAAAATTTGTCGAAACTTTCTCAAAAGCGGCTCTAAGGGTTTTGATTAAAATAACATATATTAAAGATATTTGCATCAAATAAAATGAATGTTTTGAATTTTCAAGGAACATCCTGTGAAGTTATCTTCAGAGGAAGGGGCTTTGGTATAATCTTGTATAACTGGTAAATGTTAAGCAATGGATAAAAACGTACTACATAAAAATGTATACCTTTTTAAAACACACCACATATTCAAAAATAATTATTTTGTGTCAAGCTAGTTCAGAGATATCCGTTGCTAATGGGTCGAATCGTCCAATACTTGGTCATTCTTTCAAAGGTTTTTGATATTCAGGTGTCTCTCGCGATTGAATGGAAATAGTTTGGAATTTTAAGGCCAGCACATAGCTTGCAGTTATTGAAAATTGGAATATCACTTTTCTGTTTGCATCTGTAACAAAACGTAAACTTAGCTGTATCTGCAATGTTTTATCTCAAAGTTAATTAGTTACCCTCCATGGTATAATGGTTACCATGCTAACTTCATATACCCAAGGACGATGGATTTTTTTCGGGTGTAAAAGTCCTTAGCATGGCTTCCTTCGGAAGAGAAGAAATGTCGTTGGTCCTGTGTCGTAGATTTACGGCACCTAAAAGAACCTCAAGTATGATTAAGAGGCCTCTGAGCAAAATTAAGCGGTTTTTCACACCCAATTTAGATTGGGACGCTGAGTGTCCATAAATAACAAATACATTTATTTCAAAGTTAATTAAATATAAATATAAACTTTCGTAAGATTAGTCTGTATACCCTCTATTAAACACTAAAGGCATAGAGAAAGCAAATGTGAATGCAAATAGATAAGATTTTTTATTCATTATTTTTTATGAAATCTGGATACATTGGGGTGGAATGCAGTACCTTCTCTGGATACTAGGTAGTACGTGATAGCGAAAGTAAAAGTTGTCATGCTACGCTACAGGCATCAATGTTTCTGCACACAGCAAGCACGTATTTATCAGCAATGCCTGTGAAACAAGTGACGAAGTTTTTATTAAAACGTTTGCAGACACACAAGGCACAAATAAATAAAGAAAGAAATAAAAAGCTGCAATAATAAACCCTGGCATGTAATTTCTAAAGCCAGGGTGCATATTCCAAGTTCTTATAAGTTATTTAACTTTTAAAATTCATATCATTATTTTACAAATATAAAAACTACAACTACTAACTGAAACAAAAACCAAAAAATAAAAAGTAAGATAAAAACCTATTTCAAATTTAAACAGTATCTACCAAATACAAAATACTTAAATATTGCTCTCTTCATATCACCAATCATTAATATCATATTATATATTTATTTATTTATATTCATATAACCATAATCTATTTCTATTAACTCTGTCCAGAATGTGTCGTAAATTTGTTACGATAAATTTTGGACAGAGTTAATAGGTACTAAATTTTTTAAAGTTTTAGCTTAGGTACGGATATTATCATTGCAGTTTGTATTCCTTTCGTTAAATTTAATGCATCCCTGTTTACATTATTTCCATCGAGTTTAAGTTTGCCTTTATGAATTCCTGTTTCAACAAGGCCCAATTTGCTAGTTTAAAATTGTATCTAATTTGTATTTCACCTTCTGTTGTAGTTTTAAGTGATAATTGAAACAAATAAGCCTGTGGTCGCTGGATGATAAATCTTGTTCAACCTCCCGATTTTGAATTTTGTTGATCGTCTTGTTTTTACAAAGGGTTATATCTATGTTGGTTGTTGCCCATTCTTTGTTTTCGAAAGAGTGAGGTTGTGTAGTTCATTTATAACTGTTAAATTTAGTTCTGAAATAAGCTTCTCAATTTTTTCATATCTTTCATCTTTTATGTTATTAGGTCACCATTCGGATTTAGCGTTTGCATTGGCTGTAAATACTTGTTCAGTGTTACTGTCATTTATATTAATGTCTCTAATTTTCGCTAAATATGGCTTGATATCATGGCTATACTGAAAGTATTGAGAAGTTAAAATTAATTTTCCGGATTTGTGTGCAATTTCTATACAATTAGCATGAAAATTGCTATGTTGTGTTATATTTGCAATTTCGAGGTTCGGATTGTGCTGCCATGGGAATGTTTTCATCACACATTATTCTAGCTTTTACTGGGAAATGAGTTATTTTTCCATTGTATGAGTAGGATTCTTGAATACAAAGAATGTACAGTTGTAATTCTGATACCGTCTTTTTCAGCTCCAACATCACATGTTTACTACGCTGTGCATTAATTTGTGCAATGTTTAAAATTTTATACCTTAAACAACCTTTCATTTCTGCTTCTTAACAGAACATATCCAGAGTTCGTAATGGATGATGTTTTACTGTGGAGTTAAGTTTCTGCTCAGTAATTTATCTCGATAGTTTGTGGACTCTTAGTAGTATTAAATTTCTAATTGGCGTAATAATGTTCCTTATGTCACAGTTTCATGTACTTCCTAACTTTACTGTTCTCGATGTATTTTGTGTTATTCCTCTTTCCGGATGTGTCGATTTTAATTTGTTTGTACTTCTAACCAGAGCTCCAAATGTATTATTAGAGGAACGTTTTGGCGTGGGTTTATAGGTGTTGGTTTTCAAACAATAGTTTTTGTTTGTCAATGAGGATTTTGCTGGTTGGTGTGGGATTTTCGGAAAAGTCGAGTTTTTTGCGAATACTTTTGAGTGGGTTAAACCACCGTGTCAAATGAGTGCGAACAACTTGGCCAGCTCTGAGGCAAAGACACAATGTACTTTCCACAGTACATGTGCACACAAAGAACCCAGATTTATCAACAATGTTTACTTTGATTAAGAAATTAACCACGAGCCGCTACAGCCCTTACGAGTCTGGGGCTACCAAACCGAGTGCCAGCATCACGCCCATTTATGCACGGTAGAGATGGACATTCATCCAACTGATACGGTTTGGTGATATGGCCACACATTCCCCAGCCGGAAGTGTGGCTATTATGGATGCGATCGCTGATTGTCGTAGCTCCTCACTTTCCTTACTATTCTGAGTGGGCACATGTCCTATTTGTCGAAACATCTCACAACACAGAGACAACTCACAGCTGATAAACGTACTCTTGAGTTGTCCTGTGCCTCTTCTGTGCAGTGGCATAATACCGAGGTCACTGGGTACGCATATAAAGCGGCAGTGGTCTTGATATAAAACGAAGGCACACACACACACACGCACATATATATATATATATATATATATATATATAAACATGCATTTTCCTTAGTAAGTATATGCATAGATGATGGTGATGATGATGTTGCTAAATGGAGTTTAAGGGCGCTCAACTTCTGGGTCATATGCGCCCTCATAAAACAAAGCGTGGCAACAGCCAAAGATAAAAGCAAGATAAAACTGGAGCTAAAAAGAGATAAAAGCAAAGGAAAATCAAACTAACCATTTCTACACCAAAGACAGAATCTATAAAACTAGGCCGAAAAATGGAGCGAAAAGAGGATAAAAATATTAAAAGCTAAAAAGGCGATAAAAAGGCCTCATACGATAAAATTTAAAAATTGTTAAAAACCATAAGTAACGCTCCATCATCTACCGCAAGAGAAATAAAATGATCTAAAAGCGCAATGTAAAAGGCACTTTACATAAAAACTTGAAAACCCTGTTGCTTTCTCAATCAGCCAGGACCTCCGCTAGGCAACCCGAAAGGTCCACAAGTGAGCGAATGCGTACTAGAGCAGCACACTCTAGCAACACATGACTGACGGTCAACACTACTCCAGAGAAGGGACAGATGGGGCCGGTTCCTTGTTATAAAGTTAACAATGTGTAAAAATACAGTGACCGATCCGCAAGCGAGCCAATAGCACCTCCTCTCGACGAGGTTTACAAGAGGTGGTTACCCAGTTTACTAGGAGAACCTTTACTTACCTGAGCTTGTTCCTGCGGAGAGACACCCACTATGCATGCCAGCACCAAAGCATCGCTCTACGCACAAAAAACCTGAAGTCCGCAGTGATTACAAATGGAAGCATAGTATTGGGTTACGTTGCTGCCACCTTAGCTGCCAAATTTGCAAGTTCATTCCCCGGAAATCCGATGTGACCAGAAACCCATGCAAACTCCACATGAACACCCGAAGTGTGTAAAATGTAGAGGACATTCTGAATGCGCTGCTCTATAGGTTGGTGATTGTACCGCTGACGAAAGCTTTGAAGGACACTAAGGGAATCAGTGAAAATAAGGCAGTTGCCTAAATTTCGACGGAGAATGTACACAATGTCTCGATATATGGCATAGAGCTCTGCAGTATAAATTGATGCGCCACTATGCAAACCGAAAGTATGGCGTTTGGTTCCAATCACAAAAGCACATCCAACACCGGCAGTGCACTTACTTCCATCAATGTATATACAGATGTGGTCACTGTAGTTGGATAAAAATTCTAAAACATAAAAAGGTACGTATGCTACACGCAGGCATTGTAGACTCCCCGTATACCAACATCTCGAGACCTACATGGGGGTTAGCACATAACCAAGGTGGGTGCTTCCTCTCGCCCCTGAGAAACGTGCTTAGCAGTTCAATATTAAGCTTCCGAAGAAGTTCTCGGAGCTGAAATTCTGCAGGCTTTGAACCAAGAGATAGGTGGCGATAACGTTCGTCCAGCTCACTAGAGAAAAAAGGCGTGGATGTTGGATGCGAAGGCATGCTCTGAAGTCTACTGCCATAAATAGCAAGCAGGATATTTTGCCGACAACGCAGAGGAGGCTCTGCACATTTGGCTCGCAACTGGGCTGGCCGGAAAAGCTCCAACAACCACACGGATGGCCTGATTAATGACAGTGTCTAATCGTCTCAGCACAGATGGTCGTGCTGAAGAATAAACAATGCAGTCATAGTCTAAATTCGATCGCATCAATGCACGATATAGACGCAGCAACACCAACTGATCCGCTCCCTAAGTTTTGCCGCTGAGTATCTGCAAAATATTCACAAAACCGTCATATCACGCTTTCAGCTGTGCTACTGTGGTGACCAGCAAAGTTACCAATCGAAGATCAACCCAAGCAATCTCGCCTCATCAGTGAAAGGAAGGAAATCTGTCCCGAGTCGAAAAGACGGCGGCAACCGCCTCCTATGGCGCAGAAGTTAACTCAGACGGACCTCTCAGTGGAGAAACGAAATCTGGTTCCTGAACTCCAGTCGGAGAGATTGTCTAAGCACTGCTGGAGACGGTGTTCCAAAATCGGCGTACGCTGAGAAATACCAAATATGACAAATTTGTATACGAATAAGCAGGACGAGACACCCGGGGGAATACATTGCGATATAGAATTAATTGCTATAGCAAATGGCGTTACGCTTAATACCGATCCCTGGGACACACTGTTCTCTTGGATGAAAGAATTCGAAAAAACCTTACTCGGAAAACGCGGCCTTTCAGAAACTTCAGAATGAATATTTGTAGATGACCGCGTTTATTCCAGTTGTGGAGGGAACGTAAGACCCCTGCTCTCTAACAAGCATCATACGTTTTCTCGAGGTCAAAAAATATCCCAACAGTTTGACTGTTCTTAAAGACATTCATGATCTGCATCGATAGCGAAACAAGGTGTCCGCCCCTGACCAAACATCTTCGAAATCCGCACTGGGCATTAGCCAATAGATTGTTCAATTCTTGCCACCACAACAGCCGCCCATTGATCATGCGTTCCGTCACCTTACTGACGCAAGTGTTGAGGGAAATAGGACGGTAGCTGTAACGGTGACGGTTCTTTCCAGGTTTCAAAATAGGTATGATGATGGCCTCCCGCCACTTTTCGCGAAACGTGTCGGCAACCCAAACACGATTATAGGCGTCGAGCAGGAAAGCTATACCTTCAGGAAAGAGATTCATTTGGATATAGATTCATTCTGGACCTAGTGCAGAGTTTCGCTAAGATGATAGCGCATGGTCTAACTCTGCCATGGTGAAGAGGCAATCATAGTCCTCAAGATTTCCTGAACGGAAGGATACATCTTGAGATTCCACCTGAGGCTTATCGGCAAGAAACTCAGGCGAATAATTGTCTGAGCTGGAAACTCGAGCGAAAGAAACTGTACGTCAAACTTATCAACAGCACCCGCTGCTGTTTTTAGATCGTCGATTAGCACAAGGGTCGATTTTCCGGCCAACCGCCTTAACTTATCCCATAGACAGAGCAAGGTGTATGTCGATTAAAGGAAGCTACGAAATTATTCCATGACATCTATTTGCTATCCTTAATGACCCCTCTAGAATTGGCACGCATCTTCTTATAGTGTATCAGGTTATCCGGTGCAGGGCGACGCTGGAAAACCAGGAGAGCGCGTCTGTGAGCACGAATGGCATTCCGGAATCCATCTGATCACCATAGCATTAGGAATCGACGGGGTTGAACAGTAGAATGCGGAATACACCGCTCAGCAGCATAAAGAATTGTCTCGGTGAGATGGTCGACTAATAGAGCCATAGATGCCTGCTCGTCATAGGTAAAACAGTCAATCGTGAGTAAAGGTTCCAATTGGCTTGATCTAAGCGCCATTTAGATCATTATGTGGAACATACATCTTGTGTTAAGAGTCTAATGAGACATGGGAAGTTGTCACTAGAATGTAAATTAGAGATGATATTCCAACTTAAAGAGACTGCATAATTGTGGTGAATAGACAGCTATATACACCGGGGGGGGGAGAAACCATTAAAGGCAACTGAAAGAAATGTAGGCTCTCTGGTGTTCAGGAGAGCCAAGTTATAGTCCTCCAGGAAATCGGCAATTAGCTGAAATCTCGCACAAGCCCGAGGAGAGCTTCAAAGTGGATGGTGGGCATTCACGTCTCCTACCAACAGAAAAGGAGTTGGTAACTGGGAAACCAGGTCATTCAAAGCAGTTGGCCTCCGATTTAGGCGAAGCAGAAACCAAAGTGGTGTGTTAGGTTGCGCAACCTCCCCAGTCAGTGATAGACAGATGCCCAGGCTCAGATGCGCAACCCTCAACCAACCAGGATATTCCTTTCCACTGACACGGGTCTCCACGCATGGCCTACACATGAGTGGGTCCTTTGATGGACTGATTTCCTCACCACTCGGAGGTTGGCCACACAAGGAAGTCAGGGTTGGCTCGGGACCCTAGGTGCGCCAAACTCGTACCTACCGTATAAGGCCCCTGGGGGTGCGTGTGGGTGCACGTACGTGCTAGCAATTTAGCATTAAAATTAAACTGCAGTAATAAAGAGACAGGGAATTCAGAAATTGCATATCTTAGACATCTCTGTCAAAACTCTTCGTAACCCATTTCAGCTGCCAACTCATATTACGAATAAACTGTTATCTTATTCTGAAATTAAGTTCTTTGCGTAGTAATTTGTTAACCTTTTTCTACAAATTCTGGGTTAAGTTGGTAAAAGTGGTAGTTTTTTTTTTTTTTTTTTGTTCTACAGGAAAACCAGCTATGATTTTCTGAAGTGTTCGTTATCTCGAGAAAATGCAATTATCGTCGCCAGAACAGTTTTTATACACTTCTGTTAAACTCGAACATCAGGAATGTCTTATTTTCTATGTTCTAAGGACGTTTTATAATTAACAGTGCTCAGAAATGCTAGCTAAGTACATCATGACCACTTCAATCTAAAGGCCGTCTACTTCTGAATAATTGGATTGTCTCCTTTAAAAGGTATGTTTCATGGTGCATATGTTCTCTGCAGTAGCAGTCACAGGAGATGTTGTTTTCATTTCAGGACAGCATACGGTTTTGTTTCACGTTTTGTAGTGGACCTTTATGTCCATGCAAGCATACATCATTAACAAAACGAAATCAGCAAAATGTGTACATAATTGAAAAGTGTAATTTTGTAACTAACAATCTAGTGTATTTTATCACCATATAGAAAAGAAGGATGGGGTATTATGTTTCACACTTTAATAGAACCAGGTCATGCCCACATTGTCCAACTTTAGTAATTCGTTACGCTATGTGCATTACTTTTGTTTCTTTGTTTACATACTTGAAATTGGTGTTAAAAAGAGAACTATACGCATATAATAATAGGATTCCATTTGAATATTTATTTCATTGATGACGACTGCTTGGTGTAAAAACACCTGACCCACAGTTCAGTCGCTAAATTTATGGCTAGCGGTAGGAATTTTTCTCTAGTCAAGATTATTCTCTATACTCCCCAGAGCCTAGAAATATGAATGAAAGTATGAATGTGTGTGTGTGTGTGTATGTGCGAGCTAGATCTAATATATAAGACTCCAAAGAAAACCAGCAATGTATTGAAAATTGTACAGCGGTAACAGTCATTGCCGTTAGACTACCAATAAGATCATTGCATTTAAAGGCGGAGTATAAATGGAACAATAAGGACAGTGCAGAAAAGAAAAAAGAAATACCTGACAATATCCGGAATTATAACAAAATTGCAATCAAGACTGTCATCCAAGCCTACCACTCTCCTCTCACCTAGACGGCCCGGGTTCAATCCCAATCACTCACACAACTCCGAGTTCTCAGGTTTCCCTTGCCATCGCATTCCACCGGTACTCCATCTTCACTCCTGTGTCATCAGTGTTATCGCCTGCGGTTACAGAAGTATTAAAAGCGGGCGTTACGCACTATAAAATACTTTTCCCCGTGTTCAGGAACTAGCACAAACACTTGCTCCGGGTGCTAAATAACCTCTTTAATTCAGCTGATATGTGAGAAAGCGTACTCAAATGTCAATCATATTTGCCACCCTGACTTGTGCTCCAACTTGTGCCCCACCATCCGAAAGGACAGGTTTGGGCAGAAGGTTTCATGCCAGGGAAGAAACAGTTCTTTGCTTAAAGTGTCGACCGCACGCTCCATGAACCACCATGCTTGGCATGCAACCCGTAAGATTAGATGTAACGAAGTGAGAGGAAATGAGGGACAGGAAAAGGTATGCTAGCATGTAATCTATTCTATCATTTGCCAACCGATATGGGAAAACATATATATAAAAAAAAAAAAAAAAAAACTACAGTCGGGGTTGCCGGTCTAACAGGAGTCGATTCCGGCACTACCCCTGTGTGAGACGCTACTGTTGTGTCATCTTCTGAACAAGAACATAAACATGTTGAACTTGTCATAATGAGGTACATTTACCTAAATATTATAATCATTAAATTTAAGATGGTTTAAATATTTTAAGTCATTAATTTAGGAATTTTTATATAAGCATTCAATTAACTTTTTTGACTTTGTATTAATTTCTCGTATGTCAACGAGACCTGCTTTAGCGCTTTATTAAGTGCATTTCTACCAATAAAATGACACGTCTAAGAAGCAAGATTCATCACTCTCAGCTTTATTATAGTTCTAGTTACTTCAGTTGATAATACATGAAATGTGATATAAGAGAAAACTTACTACAGCAATGTAATGCACTAACAGTATAAATGGATAACAATGGTGTAAAATAAAAGGCCTTGAGGCTAGCCAAAGCGAATATCATAGCTTTTATAGAGGATGGCTAGAAAGAGACAAAGTATTTAAGCTGATATCTGAAGAAGAAGAAGAAAAGTTGGAAGTATATGACCTCAGCATAAAGGACTTTCTGTATGCTTCCTTAGCTTGTTCAGTAATCTGAGCTATTTGCTCTACTATTTGAGTCCCTTGTCCGGAACTGATATAGATGAGAGGTACAGTACAATAAGAATGGGTGGTTTCCCAAAATGCTGTTTCTTATAACTAGACCCGGACTTCATTGCCCACCTTTTCAAGTTATCTGCGCTTCGGGCTAGAGGTGGTTTGGAAGGATGGTTAGATATTGACTCATTCGCTCCGTTACCTTATATTAAGTAGAGTGCGACGAAGGACAATGTTGCTACTTAATTTGTATAAGTCAGCTTTTTTGCAGTTTAATTTCTGTCCTCCAATTCTACGTTATAGCATTAATGGATAGTTTAATAGAATACAAACAATAAAACAGTTATAACCCACTTACTTATATTTCCACAGTTCTATTACAATAAAAATTATATGTTTCGGTAAATAGTCAAAAGTGAATGTATTGAACTCATAGTTTGTTTGTCTTCAAATTAAATTCTTGCAAACCATATTTATACAAGTTGCAGAGAAATGAAATGTTTCTGGATAAAAATCTTTATCTGGTCTTTGAAACTGTGCATGATATATGTTGAGAAATATACCTCTTTCTTTTATAGTACAATACCCACATCCAAACTCGTCCACATATTCAAGAAAACCGTAAGTATTTACTTCCATCATGGCTGTAAAACGGGAATACAGATTTTTGTACGTGTTGATATAGGGTCTCTATCCCATTGCCGTATAAAGAACCAATGGAAGGGTGGACGTTGTGTCGTACGCGAGGTGAAGTCCATGCAGAGACAACGTGTATCGGGTCCCTAGGTAATGGAAAGGCAAAGAAATCCGTGTTCTACTCATAAACTTGCCCTGCAGATGTGCTCTCCGGGCTCTTTCCCGTGATTGACTTTAGCTTTTGACGATGTATAACAAATAAGACGGCGAAACAGCAATGACAGAGTCCCTACACTTTCCAGATTGAAGCAACCCGACAGTCGGGGACCGGAACCCTACCCCATACCGAGCTCAACGCCCCCGCCAGAGACGTTTCTCATCAAGGCGACCAGAAGAAATCAGGGGGCGAAGAGTCATAATGAGCATCCTTTCTCCCTGCCATGCTGCACAAAGCACCATTGTCGACACTTCTAACCCTAAAAGAAACAACTGGGATGAATAATGAATGAAATAACAATAAAAATGGCATGGAGGGTCAGGAAATTCGTGATGTGGAAGAAACCTAACAAACATTCGCCTGGTGACCCTGAGAAATCCCCGAAAAACCCATTGCTCAAGCAGGCCGGATACGGATATCGAGCCTGCGACTTCCTGACAATTCCGTTTGGTCCAGGTGCTTTAACTCTGCTACGTGGTACTCTCATGAAAACATAAATTTGCCGATAATCTTCGAATGCAATGAGATAAATAATAATGTTAAATAACGAACTACTTTGTATCTCACAACGGCATTTAATGAGAGGTTGCATTAAGGGATACAGGGTTAAATGCAACAGGCTTTAGTTTTCAGAAGCATTTTAGGTCATATCGGAGGATGAATGGATGAAATGCTTCACAAATGAGTGGGTCTATAGAAATTTAAATCAGCCGACATTCATATTTTTAGCATAAGGAAAAACCCCGAAAGAAACCTCATCCGTGTATTTCACCCTAAACGAGATTCGAACTCGGGACGCCTTGAATGCGGGGAAAACACGCTAATGGAGGTAGGCTCAGAAGCTTTAATCCCCCTCCCCCAATGAAAAGGTGCCATCACAATAATAGGATGCGAATTCTATGCAGCATGTGTGCCTTTGTTAAGCATTTTGTTCAAATGTGTGTCCCTGTAAATGGTTTGGACTCAGACATATCACCTTCTTTAGGAGGTAGCACACACGTCAATTGTTTCCAATTCTATTTTGTCCAACAAGAGCGAGGAAAATGTTCTGTTTATTTGATTGTATAACAAATAGATAACTAGCTGAGGCTGCTTTACGCAGAGAGATATTGGGAGAATTCAGAGATCCATCCTTCGAAATTCCGCGAGTCTTTTGTAAAATAAAACGTTATTAAATGTTACGTTTCTCAGTGTACCCAAGCAGATACCTCCTAACGTTTAGAAGTTGAATGTTATGACGCTTTTGAGGAGAGACTAGATGGTCAACTTAAAGCAAGTGACCTATTTTTCATGCAGTCTTATAAATTGGAATTTCCTCTTTCATTTGATGTTTGTGTTTGTTTTAATGGCATTGCATCTGCCATTTTTACAGTGAATTCTGCCCCAATTCACAGAAAATATCATCCTTTGGAATAGAGAAGCAAACTTCAGCTCATCTCTTAGGGGAAGTTTGCTTTACAAATTCGTATATGCATGGCAGACTTCTGTGTACTCAAGCCATGTGGTTTCTTTCCATGCAAATGTACCTCTGTCAGTTTATTTTATCCATTTTCCTTTAGCTTTGAACAGGTTCTTCTTTGAATGACATTTTCTGGTATAAAATACTCGTTCTCATATAGTGTTGAAGACAGCTAAATTAAATTTTTTTGTGAATATCCAACTCTTCTTACGAGGATCATCCAGAAAGTAACGAACGATTTGGCACAACTAAATTATATCGAAAGTTATCAACACAAATGTTTATTTACAAAATTACATTATCTTACTCTATTTCTCAACATAATCGTCATTGCTATTAAGATATTTATTGTCACGTGGTATCGGTTTTTCAATGCAGATTTTACGCTCTTCCACCGCTAAAGATCTAGATAATATGTTACTGTCATTTTGAGGTCATCGGTTGGAAAAACTATTCCATTCAAAAAAGTCATTTATGGTGTCCAAGGTGAAATACCGGTTTCCTGAATTATTCTATCAACATTTGCTTTCAACTCCTCCATAACGCTTGATGAACTTCCCCTTCGGTCTTTGTCGTGCACACTGGTTCTTCCTTGATTACTCGTCAATTATGTGTCATTTCCTCAATGACGACTTGTTCATTGCATTATCACCAGACACTAGCATTACTTGGCTATAAAATTCGATTCGCCGAGCATTTTTTGCATTCAAAAAATGAGCAAGTTTTTGACGGTAGAGAAGTATAACATTGTAATTGAAAAACTGGTACCGCGCCATAGTAAATGTCTTGACAGAAGGAGCACATATTGAGAAATAAAGTAAGGTACTGTAATTTTGTGTCTTAAGTTTTGTGTTGATGTCTTTAGTTATGCCAAGTCGTTCGTTACTTTCTGGATGCCCTTCGTACATCATGCTGCTTTTGACGAACAAAACGCTACGCAACGACACGTTTCAAGCAATTATGGCCGTTTATCCCAAATGTGTGTCACCTCCCTAGCATCTGACAAAATATGTTTGCAATCCTGTGTGTACAAACACACACACACACACACACACACACACACACACACATTTCTTGTAATCCTAATATATTTTCTTATATTCGTGAAATAAACAATTAGATTGCAATCGGGTTTTGCTGTAAATAAATAAATGAAGATGCTTAGTGAGATTACAATTGATAAAAGGAATTCTAACTGCGCTTGTGATAACATAATGGTTAGTAAAAAAATATTGCTGTTAAATTTAATCAAAGGTGGTATAATTAAAAAAAAGCCCCATATTCCTCAACAAACAAATTTATTGGCTAAATGTTTATCAGTAAACTTGTAATATGTTTTCTACAGCTTGTAATCGTTTCAGTCTGGTATCCTAAATAGGTAGTTTCTTAATATGTCATGATTTTAGCAGATTTAACATTTGCGGGACAGGGCACTATCAAAAACGATTAGGCATATATATTCTGTTGTGTCTTTCCCGCTTACTGCGATTAATTAACAGGATTAAAGGCTGGTGTCGGTGAATTTGATCCCACGTTTGTTTAGTACTTCGTTCGCCTGCTCAGATAATGTGAGTGCTATTAGTTTCAAGATAATGATATAGTCTCAATTATTACCCTGATGTCTGATGAATGGATACAATATTTCTATTTCCATCTTCCCCTCATCCCTACCTCACATCGTTAGAAGCACAAAAGCCGACACTAGCCTACGTGGGGTACTTTATTCTGGTTTCGGGGGCACTTCCATGATAAATGCACTGCCTCTTAAATTTAAAATACCCAAGTCTCCAAAATTTTGTCAGCGGCTATTTCTTTAGGATACAATAGTAGAAAAATGGCAGCAGCTACTTAGTGCATGATGTCTCAATAATTCAGTGAATGTTGAAGGTCAATTATCAGCTTCGTTTGCAACGAGCTATCCACCATATTATGTTACTTGTGCTTGGCAAGAGGTATCACTTGAACTCCATAAGGATTTGTTTTAATCTGTGGCCTAACACGAGCATAAACATAGTGAAATTATTTTAAAAAATATTTGATATGTTTACCTAGTTTACAATTATGTTGTTAGAATAGCGTACTGTATTTACGTCTTACTGTCTGACGGCTTGTATTAAATACTGGTGTGTCAAAGAGAAACTGTTCAACAATTACCTAAACACTGGACTGTACAAATTCAGACAATTTTGTTCCATTGATCATCCAATTCTGTCCCCTGCAATTCTAATAACTTGAAAGTTCAGTAGTCTATCAACTACAAAACAGCAACGGCTCAAAATAAATGAGTAAATATATAAACAAATAAAAGGAAATACTTAAACAAATACATACATATATTCCACGTCCGAAGAATAGTCAATTGGTTGGTAAATCAACAGGCAGCTGGCACTGTTCTAACTGGAAGACAGATTGTGTTCTAGATATGAGATAGAACACTGAGTGTGCCCATTACACGAAGAATGTGTGGATCATATGAAATTAAATAGTGTATTTCTGTGTCCATTGCGTAAAAGAACCGTTATTTAAATCTGGACATTACATGAAACTGTGTCCAATTAAGGTTACTTAACTTTTATCCTTAAGTTGTTTTTTTTTTTTTTTTTTTTCGTTTGTCATTTCCAGATTGTTAATTAGTGTCAGTTAGACAGGATATTGGTATAAGAATTTTACAATTGTTACCTCTATTGTAAATTTTAAATTATGACTGTGATTAATTGTTACTTTTAACATAGCAAAAACTTTAAAGCATGTAACAGGTTTAGTTCAATGTAATTTCGTCCAATATTAAAAAAACCGTATAAGAGTGACATAATAATGTTACATATTGTTTAGGTGAAATGTACATACAAGTGTCGAAATTAGGGTGCATATTATCTTAAATTTCTCAATTTCAACCCTAGAGTCTTCATATTTCAGAGCCGAAAAGATGTTCAGCTTCTAACAACTATTTTCAATACTTTGGGAAGTTACTGTGATTATACTATTGTTACAGTAACATATTATCCCCTTAAAAATAAATTTCTTCGTCGTTGACGAACTTAGGGACCTTACTTTCTTACATATAGTTTAGTTTCTGTTTTTACAGTGGTTCCTTCAAACGTGTATTGGCTGCTTGTAACAGTTTTGTGTCTTTTGAGGGACTAAAGAACTCTTGCTGGTGAATAATCTGTATCTAAAATCACGATTATATACTTCTACAATACATACTTTTTAACGTTCTCTCCAGTTTCAAATAACACCGAGATTGAATCAATAATGTAGCTCCCTTGGGTTCCATGTTATGAACATAAGTGACATAACCTATACGACTGAGCAAGAACTAAGAAGGTGTTTGAAATCATTGGAAAACTTATGTGCATTTTCAAATATTTCTATATATTTTGTATGTTATAATTTTTCAATGAAGGGACACTAGACCTAAGTAAACGTGAAATGAAATGCAATGTTGACGGCATATTTTGTACCTGATGAAACATTTACTTCTCTAGCAAGCATAGTGTCGGGTAAGAAACTAAATTTCCAGTTTCAATGGCCAGCAAAATTTGAGTGGCTTGTCTATTTCAAAGACAATGATGGAGCATGACCCAACTAGGCAGCACATGCTGTTGTTCTTCTGAGCGTATTGTACAGGGTACCTACCTACGAAAAATGATAACTGATATTGTCACAATATAGATAGTGGGGAATGGGACAGAAGTGTACGCAAGTTCAGCACATTCCGACTATCATAAATCATCAATGGGGTTCGAACATTTATACAGCGATCGCGGAGGGAGGTGACCGCTAGTTACCTGCGACTTTTGTATAGTGTGACGTCAGTGAATGAGTGTAGTCACTGGAAAACACATCTTGGATAAATGCTTGCAGCGCATAGGGTCTCTTTGCTGTGTTGACTAGCCCAATACACACTGAATGCTTTCAACAAGAAACTCGCAATATCAGCATATTGCAAATGGCGACAGGTTTGAGTGCAAGTTATTCAACGTAGAGATAAAGTGTACGAGTAATACAAGGGCACTACATGCACAAATATTAGTCTTCTATCCATTAAAGAGCAACTAAGACATGAAATGCTGGCAAATAGGCAATCAAAATTTTACAGGTGTGTGTAACATAATGATGAAATGTAATATTCTATTTAATAAAGTAAACAAAACTTTCTTCGAAGGTTCTTGGAAAAATATACACACAAAAAAGTTCCTTAATACTTCGTCAACGTTATTTAATTAACTGCTATGAACTAGTATCACGTACCAACGCCAAAATGTTGCTAATAAGATGATAAGGATATAATGATGAAGTCATACTCCCTCATTTTTGTTCACGACCTAGTAACATTAGTGCAATATCCTACTATATAGTAACACCACTTTTCGCTTTACCCGTTTATACCACCTATCCGTCTTATAGACATCAAGTGGTGAACTCACCATCTCACCATCTCTTACGTTAACTATATGAAGTTTCGTTCACTGATGATCAACAATTACAGCAGACGAGTTCTTAAAAATGAATACTCCTAAAACCAATGGCATAAGAACGCAATTAAATAAAATGGGAAAGCAGAAATGAAAAAGTATAGGCGACATCTCAAAGCAGTAGTAGAACGCGTTAAATTCTGCGTGAAAATGAGCTTTCTCTCCTAATGTCAGCGGCCCTATTATTTTAGGGTAACTGATCTATCATAGACAACATCCTGTGGACGTAATGAATCTTACATTATCCCTCATATTCATAATGTAATAACAAGTATTTCTGCTAAATTAATACACTAGTGTCCAAAAGTTAAGCATAATTCGGAAAACAAATAACTGAACGGGAAAACGGTGAGTGAGCACCATTAAACGTTCTCACAGTGTGTGCCTCCCCTTACTGGTGGTCTCTGATAGGTAAGCGGGTTCACGCTTCCAAGGTCAACAAAACCAGAGCAGCAAACCAATACCAGAGTATCAGACCCAGTGCGTGGCTCATTCATTATTGTTCTCCCATTGTGAACAGAGTGTAATTGCTTCGCAGAGAGTTTACAAGACAGCACCAACATGCCACAAAGACGTCAACTGGACCCTGTTTTGAAGACTAGAATCATTGGACGTCTAGAGGCAGGTCAGACAGAAACCACATTCTCTCGGGCCCTGAATACGCCATAAAGTGTCATTTCTAGGCTTTGGTGATGGTTCCAAGAAACAGGAGATGTTCGTCGGATGCCTGTACATGGTCGCCCATGGGTCACAACGTCTCATCAGGACCAATATTTGACCATGACAGCACGACGATATCATTGGGGGCCCGGAGATAACTGTCTTCTGAGCTTGCAGCCGCCTCAGTCGTTGAGTTTCGAGGCAAACTGAATCCCGGAAGCTCAGGGCAGTCGGCCTCTATGCTAGACGTCCAGCAGTGTGTGCCCCACTCACTCGAATACACATACGGTCCCGTTTACAATGGAGACAGCAACGTCAGCATTGGACCTTGAATGGATGGAGGAACATGCTGTTTGCTGATGAGTCCAGATTCAGTGTGAACAATGATTCTCGTCGCTCAATAATCTGGAGAGAACGTGAAACCCGGTTTCATTCCACGAACATGCTGTTTACTGATGAGTCCAGATTCAGTTTGAACACTGATTCTCGTCGCTCAATAATCTGGAGAGAACGTGAAACCCGGTTTCATTCCACCAACATCGTGGAAACACGCCCATTTGTTGGTGATGGTATACTCGTGTGAGCAGTCATAAGGTTCAATGGACGAACAGATCTTTACATCTTCGACAGTGGTACTGTGAATGCCCAGAGGTACACGACGAAGTACTGGAACCACATGTGCGACTTATCAGAGGTGCAATTCGTCCACATTTCATCTTATAGGACGATGCCTGGGATGCATTAGGAAGACAAGCTGCAGCTCGTCAGCCCCCACCGAGGATTTTCCAGACCTCCGAAGTGCTCTCCGTGAGGAATGGGAACTGCTGCATGCAGAGCTCTTGAACCACCTTGTAGAGAGCATGCCACGGCGCTGCAAGACCTGTGTAGCCATGAAGGGTCTCCACACCCCATATTAACCACCCAGCACTATTATTGTCATTGTGGAAAGGATTGTCAGATTTTGTGCTTGCGAAAAAAGGTGTCCCGAGGTCAAAATTGTCCGCTATTTCTCACTCTATTGCATTTCATATCATGTGTGATGAATTGGTAACAACATATTGCATTATGCTTAACTTTTATACACTTGTAATAGTTTGGCAATAAAATATTGGATTATGCTTAATTTTGGACACTAGTGTACAAAGGCAGCTGGTGCATTCAATCAATAGTACGACGTTTTATGTACTCTGTGAAAGCTTCGTTTAAGTTTAGTTCTTAGTGATTCCCTGTTAGTTACCTTAGAGAGATATTCTGGGGTTTTGAAGCACGCTTAAACAATTTTGGGACCATTTCTAAAACAAATAACGTGCTTAAAACGAATGTTGCTAAATTGATTCGTAATACAAAAAAGGACGATTTCTCTGTTTATGTGAAAGAATTTGTTGAACGGCGCCTTAAAATCGAGGCGTTTTTTTTTTTTTTTTTTTTTTTTTTTTTTTTTTTTTTTTTAGAGATTTCTTACCATAGTTGGCAAGTCTTCAGAAACATTTAATTTTTACCAGATTAATTTCATCTATATCTTCTTCTCCTTTTTCCAGTATGGTGAATGAGGGTTTCTTAGTTTCGATTTACTTTCTGAATATACATTCAGACTTACATAGTCCCTTGTTATGTAGGGGGGGGGGCTTAAAGGCGCTGAACTACTAGGTTATCAGCGACCCTTATTATGTATCTTCAGAATTGAGGACACGAAGTAATTATTTCACAAAAATATGCTGATAAAATAGTTGCAAATCTCAATAATTTGGATTCCTCTAATAATAATTCCGATGAGTAAAAATTCATATTCATCATAGTCCAGGGGTTGGCAGAGGCAGCTCTATAAACATAAATCAAGATGTCTCATTTAACTGGGAAGCAATCTGAAAGAGACAACCATTCCTGTAACGCCATAGAAGAATTTCAAAGGCAATCAGACTTCATATCTTGCTTAGAGTACTTTTTTTTTGTCACTCTTTAACTGCTACCGATTTTAACTTCTCATTCAATATTTGTCCGGTTAATTTTCTTCAGTAGTTCTTTCATAAGGCTTGGGGTTCTTTTACGTGCAGTAAATCTACGACACAGGAGCAACGGTTTTACTTCCCTTCCGAAGGAAGCCATGCTAACGATTTTAGGCCAAAAAAATCCATCGCCCTCCGCGGGGTTAGAACCCTCAACCTTAGGAACCAGAGGCTAGCATGTTACCCTTAGACCATGGAAGAGGACTCATGCCATGCTTATTCTTACATCTGGACCATTTAGTAGAAATAGAGAGTATCCGTCATCCGTCATCAATTGGAGTCTTGCCTCCCAAAATTGCTTCATCCTCTTCAAATTGAGCAGCTGTTCTTTCTGAAGTCCTATTATGAGTATTTTCTGTGTGCGAAATGTGAAAAGTGATACACAAAAGTGTAGAATGTTGACCGTTTTGAATGAATGTGACTAGAAATTGTATTCCAGGCTGTATTATGCATTCTGTGTGTGGCTAGCTACCTAATAATCAAACAGTTTATTTTATTTTAGTTAGTAATCCCAAATGCTTCAATTACTATAGCAGGTTTCTGAGGGGGGGGGGGGGGTCGGCATAAGTGAAACCGTAACTGCGTTTGTATTTATGCCTAGGGTTAGGATCGTTATGAATGTGCATCTTTTTCTGGTAAACAGCAAACATAGCTACCTTGGTAAGTATTTACCTGTTATTTGTACTTGGATGTACAAAGAAGATAAGCTCATTATTTTCGATTTTTTCCCCTTAAGGATACTCTTATTTTATTCCATCATTTTTAGACATTGTGTTTGAAATTCTGCGCGTATATTCTAATTAGTTCTTTAGTTGACATGTTTCTACATATTTTTTAATTCACATTAATAATTTATAATTGTGTTTATTTAATTTTCCACACATTCCTTCATTTTTATCACCACCCTTTCTGTGAAATGGGTAACTAACCACCCCACGAGAACAATTTAGTCCAGTTTACCTACTAATAAGTGTTCTAAAAGGATAATATCAGAATCCTTGTCCCCATTTTTGCTGTAATTGTTCAGTAACAGAGTTCCTTTCTGCAGTACATGAAGTTTTGACATTGAAAGATAAAAGGAACGACCGCTCACTCCGTTGTTAAGGCGAGGCTTAAGGGTGGGGACGAGTGAAGCCCGGATGCCTAACGCCCGACCTGCTTAACCTGGCAGCAACGCAGTCGGCTGATTTAAGTTAAGCAGCATTGGGGCTGGTCACCACTTGGATGGATGACTTCTCAATCAGCTCGCCGCTCAGTGGCAGCGCAAGGAGCTACACACCGACAATTTACGACAAATAGCTTGCGAAGGCTTTAACCCTCCTATAACGTCAGGAAAAGCTGCATTAAGACGCTAGGTACCGTGACTTTTTAATTCCGCCCAGGTGAACCTGGGTACCTCTTCTTGGCTATTGGATTAACACAGAATGACGGATGGTCCATGTTTCAGCCAAAGTCAGTATATTTTTTCTATTAATTTTATGCCGAAACACAAAATACAGCTAAAGAATTAAACCAGTATGTATTACAGCAGACTCGCTTGATTTTATGTAACAGCAAGCCTGCTTGCTCTATGCACACAGCGGGTAAACACGTGACAAGAAGGATTGACTCTATTCCTTGTAAAGTGTGTCCATTTGTCACTTTACAATGTCGGGAACAGAAAGCATAGTATATATACTTATATACCTGCCTAGGAGGCATTTTTCTTATTCAGAGAAAGTGGCGGAATAAGTATTTAGTTTGGGACTAAGTTCTACACAGAGAAAATTAAAACTTGCAGCTTCATTACACAATTCATACAAGTGAGTAAAACATTTACCAAGGAGAAACACATTTATTTCTATTTGTGCTCGCTACCAAATAATTACCAAAGTGTTTGTTCATGTTCAGTGCTATAAAAGTGGAAGTTTTGGATTTCAAATTAACTCATGCTGTTGACGTTACAGTGCAATTACATTGGTATTAAACATGTTAAGGAGCTTCTTTTAGTATGCCATTACTATAATAATCATTATATTTTTCAATTATTTATGTTAGACTACCAATTACCAGCTTTAAAAATATGTGTACGCTCATATCCGAAGTATAACTACAGATGCAACAGACATAATACAGCAATTGTTCTATCAATCGTGAGCCTACAATAGCCGTATTAATTTATAAAAGTTGGATTACATATTTCAAACACAAAATGTTGCATACTGCAGCAGCACTGCAGCATTTGTTCTTGTTTATTCGCAGTCATTCACGTAGTGCACAGTAGGTGATTCGCAGGAGAATCGAGCAAATTTACTCTCTCTGTTTTACTCAAAGACAACGAGTTGGTGTCGCCTGTATAACACGATTTTAATTTCACCACATATGAAAGAGGGCTGTATTTGCCACTCCGCTGTACAAAAGTTGCTGCAGATTAAATATTCAATGTAGAACAACTTATTTGTGAAGAATAAGCGCCGTCTTTAAACGCCTCCAGAAGCAAAAAGTAAGCAGCATCTATTTTGGAGCAATATTCAGCAAACCATTCGCAATTTAATGAATACCTACACGAAGCTTTCATTAATGTCAATACTTCACTGAGCAAACGAAGTAAGTTAAACCATGACATATCACCGAAAAATATACCTCCCGGAAAGAATCTGCCAGATTCCTGCAGTATGCGATAAAGTAATTTAAACGGGTGTCATGCGAAATCAATTGTGGATATCTGAAAAAAACTGTAGATGGAAAACTATATGTGGTTTATTGGGACGATTCGTGACAAAAACAGTTACTGATTGGAACAATGGAGGAAGAGGAACTGCATTCAACGACACTGCTGATAGTGAATATTTTGAGAAAGTAAGCGATGCCACAATACGCAGAAGTTTTATAAAGTAATGTGGCCAAGAAAAATAAAGCATGAAAATGTGTTTTTGGTTTGTTTTGTTTTTCTTTTCCTTCTCTTTTAACTGACGATCTGACATTATGAAGAAAGTTGAAATTATTTGAAGCCGCTCCCAGAAAATGGCACACTTGACAATATCATGGCCAGAATAATTATGGACTCATAGAGTTATCGAAGATGTGCATAATAATGGTCACTTGCTAGACCAGATTTTTGGGAACGTGAAGAAAGTAAATTTGCGAAGGCTACCAGAGCTTCATCACAGATATTGCAATTGGAATGTCATTGCTCCCCGCACCGATTGTCACCACAGGAGACTTGCTTCACAATAGTGAATATTTACATATTAACAATTTACAACAACAACAAGGGAAAGATTACTAATGCTTATGAACTTCGTTTTATATAAAAGTTTGTTAAGCTGTAAAGTTTAAGAAGCTTTAAAAGTACAGAGATGCAATTTACAAACGTAAACATTATGCGCATTCTGTCATACTCCCATTTCAAAGCTTCGCCAACCATGAATTACAAAAAAATACTAATTACTAATCTAAAACACTTGATAAGGTTTGTGTGTATTTAATCTGAAACACACCAAGCTATTTAATCATATTTGAAAATTAAGAAATATCACATATTGACGACACGCAATTAAAAGGTATTATATTTTAGTATATTGGCCGCGTTAATGTCCTGCAATTTGACTGGTCGTTTTCAGAATGTGCATTATTACGTCTTAATTTGCGTAGATTCGTCTAAGCGCGAACACGGGATACTCTATGCCATTGCGCACTATATATTATATGCAAAATTTGGTGCATACTTAGGCATGATGAAGTTTCTAACTCCCTGCAAATCTGCAACTGCATAAAATTGACACTCAATTCCCAACCAGAGCATAGCAACAAAATGCTGTTTTGAATTAAGGTTTCATTTTTGCCCGTTGCATGCTGAATGTGCTGTCCTGTATCTTGCAGCAACAATCCCATTACTAAATAGCATTTTATGCAGTTTTCAGATACACCTATTGCTGTGCACTTAGCTTACTTTTCTATGCGTTTTTCGCTCACAAATATTAAATACAGGTTACTCTACAAACCTTAAGCTATTTGTAGATAAGCTGCTTACTTTACAGTCACAAATTACGAATGTGTGGAATTAGGAATTACTATTTGATTGCATTTGTAAACTCTATCAAATTTCACTTGTATTTATTTAAGTTTGTTTGTTATTTCAACTTTACAAACTGTCATTGTGAAGCAAAATTTTACAAATTACAAAGCTTACAATTAACAAAACGTGTAAACATTTGAAATAGGCCCCTGGATGTGCTTGTATTAAAGTTTCTGTATATTAAAGCACTGAATTTCAAGTGTATTAAACTGGTGGTAGCTTCCTTGGACAGTAATGGCGCCCAAATTTTTCCGATCCTGAAATTTGAGGAAGCCTCTATTACATTACCTCATTTTGGTTTTCTCCCTTCTACAAGTATTTCTTTGAAGAACTTTGGAATTCTTCTGTCAGAACAAATTAGTAATAGAGAAATCAGTGGTAAACAGCTTAGTGACTGTTTCTAGATAGGAAATATGTGACGAAAAAGAAAATCTTAAGTAAGAATGTGAAATATGCAATAATATTTTTCAGATCGACGATTCTTTTTGAAGAACAATTGTCGCTGAAAGTAACTGATAGTGATTTGGATTTCAAATACACATTTGCAGTTTCAGTAGACATATAAATAATATTTCCATGCATAATATTCCTATTATTCGACAATTGCATGAGTTTTATTTTACACTTAGCAAAATATTGTAGAATGACTAAATATGTTATTATTCAATTAAACAGTAAAAAATGTACAAGTCTAAGCAGTAAAACACCTCCTACTGAGTGAGATGCTTCCGAGATAAGGTGCGGGGTTTGCATTCGGGAGGCCCTAGGTTTGATTAGTGGGGCCGGCCTCTCTGACTATTGGTTTATCGCAGATATTCATGGTTGACATGAAGTTGTAACTTCTCTAAATTTTAAGTGAAGACAGGAGATTTTGGACATACTCCGAACAAAATACTGGCTACACGCCTGATCATGCAATAACATATGTGTTCCATTCACATAACTTTCTCTAGCAGTTTCAAATACAAACTATTGTTACAAAAGATTATTCTTTTATCTATGTGATGCTAATTGAGATAAACATTAGTTTAAGTGGTCTTATTACTTGCTTCCTTTAAAGAAGGAAGGAAATGGGGGGGGGGGGTCACCTTAGGCTAAATAGATAATCTAATCCTTTAAAATCAGGTCGCTATGCGAAACAGATGAGGTTCGGTTAGCTCTGTGTGGTCTCGTTTGAGAAAAGATAAGTATTTGAAAGCTCAAACAAAAAATAAGAAATATCTCAGAAATGACCAGTTCTACAAGAAACGTATATCATATCAATTATGTGTTTTATCAAGAACTATCGTTTTGAGTAGTAAGTTCTTGTCTATCACTTAAGGTTTACTAGTCATGCAAAATTCACGAGAATTCATCAAGTATAAAGAAGTCTTCAGAGGCTATTCCCAGAAAGTTCCAGTTAAACACATTATTTATAATATAAATCTCTTTAATGTATGATATTTTAGTCAAAGACGTTGGAGTTGTTTTTGAGAAAATAAAAAATTTCGAAAATGTTTCCATGTAAAGGGGGTGGGGTATTTTATTGAAAATCTTCGTGTTGCATCCTTGGGAGATACTACACTTAAATACCTAGTTTGGTATTTAACGAACTTTTCGTTTCTGAGCCTTGCTATCCACAATCACACTCACACACAGACACACACAGACAATTTCCCAAAAATGCTTTTTTCGGACTGAGGAGGCCTCAAAACATATATTTTCGGTGAAAGTTCGACATCGAATTTTTGGATGGAATACAAAATCTTCTCTAACTACTTTCTTCATTGTATGCACATAAGTGCTAGAGAACGTACAAATACTGTTATAAGCTGGGTGATTTCGAGGCTTTTAAGTGTTTCGATATTTCCATAGTAGCCCTTCTTTATCTGTGCAGTATACATACAACACTAATCCAATACAATACCAGGCAATATTTTTACAGAAACGTATGGTATGAAGGGTGCATCCGTGTCGAAAGCATAGTGATTTTAGGACTATTTAAATTTAAACAGAAGTATGTTAAATAGAGATGTGAAAAAATTGTAGCTACTGAGATGTTCCCTTCTTTTTATTTCTCCCTCTTCCTGGAATACGTATATATTTTCAAAGCCAGCACTTCACTTTCAGCTCCACCCGAACACTTGTGGATAGTATGTATGACAAATGCTGCAATTATTTGCTTTTAAACGTTTCACGTTTCTAAACCAACACTGGGCATATTCTGAGTACCAAATAGTAAAAACCAATCTGTAAGAAGGTACCTGGTTTTTCAGAGCACTTAAACCAAATTACGTTTCACGGAACCTAGGAATTAATTCAAAGTACTTTCACAGCAGTCATTAGTGCACGTTTGTGCGTTTGATATCGAAGTATAAAGTTGTCGGAGGTAACGATTTTCGCAATTTCACAAATTACTAAGAGCCGTCTCTTTATAACAAAACTCACTGTTGCTTCATTGGCATTAGTAGTAATTAAACGTAATACAAAGTTTACTCCTGCGGAAAAGTGTCTCCATCGCATGCAAAAGAACATGAGATGATGTTGGGCATTTCGTGATTTCAAGCCTAACATGTATTTCCTTCCTTCTGTATTTCATACCGTAAAATCGTGGCTGAGAGGCATTTCCCTTTCATTGACCAGTTCTTATTAAAACACACCTCATAAAAAATTAGGTGAATCCCTTACTTATAAAACAATAAGCGTGAACTACAAAATAGAGCTTATTGGAAAACCTCATATACTGAGTGTATTTTCATGGAAATAACAGTAATAAATACCTGCCGATAGAAATATCAGAATGGCTGTTATAGAATGCGCAATGTAGCAGCTATGCATTCGCCGAAATTCATGTTATAAATAAAACCAATAATGCTGCTTTAGATAACAAACCTTTTGATCTTGCTGCGTATGTTATTTGTAGATGCTGAACACTCTAGTATTAATTGCGGGAAAGGCTATCAGCAGCGTGTTTCATTGCTGATAAATTTAAGAGTATTCGGCTTTCATTTGTAAATATTCACATTTAAGTGTTAGTATTGCATAAAATTCTCGGTAAATTCGAAAAAATCATTTAACAATCGACTTTGAAATTCACTGTGGCGCAAAATATTAACGCATCTTAAAAATACAATAAAGTGTCACATTAAATAGTGTTAATATTCGCAGTATAAATATAATTATTAATACCCCCAGTAGTTTATGCGAGGTTTAGCAGATATGCTTGTTATTCTTGAAAATATATTAAAAATTTTGAGGATAGGATATATTAACTTAATATGATTTACCTCAGTGTTTATTTCATGTCACAAAATTGCAACATTAAAAGTTACGGTGCCCAGGCTCTTTGACAATCGCTTGTCATTAACTACTAAACTGTGGTACGAAAATAATTATTCACTTCCGCATTTGATATTGGTAGCCATAAGGGATGAATAAGTTCTCACCAAGTCCATGAAAGTGGTTACCTTTAGCTATAAATGTAAACCATATAAGGCACCCATTTTATTACTATCCTGATGCAAATTTCGGACACAGTTGCAGAATTCAATATAGCATGAAAGTGCTTAATTTGTTCACACCAAAATTCAGCTAGTTCCTTGATCATATCCTTTACAAACAGGAGATTAGTATCATATTTTACAATGAATTTTAATGAAAGAACATCGAGTGTTTTGATTCCGTTTATATTGTGCGCATATTTTCTAAAGAAACCCTATAGTATTGCTAAAGTTAATTTTTAACAGTTTATTATGCAACCCCTCACAAAATCTCTACGTTCACAAAGAACGGTTTTTTGCACTTTATCCACTTTACTATCAATATTTGCTTCGTTATCACGGACGAATGAGTTTCAAATTTAACTTCTAGAGTTTTAAAGCGGAACTTAATTTGTTGTACAAATATGCAACATGACCTAACCTAATATGAAGCTGATGTTTCAACTCCGTAGCTTTAATAGGTTTCTAAAAACATGCGTGTTTTTAAAATATATCTCCTCTTGCAATTTTAATGTAATGAGGCTGAAAGTGTTACTGAATGTTTTAGAAAATGTGATTAATAAAACTAAGAATCAGATTCTGATAATTGATGTACAAAATAAAAAATAAAAAAGTTGACAAAACCCATGTGTTTTTATTCCTCGTGTCTTATTTTTAAATTTTTATTTCATGAACCATGCAAATTATAAAAATCTAATATTTAATTTTATTAATCATAGTTTTTTAAATATTCATTTCAATTTGCAGCTCTTTGTATAAAAGTTATAAGGGAGCATATATTTTGGTTGCAGTAAAATGCTCAGCAAAAGAAATAGGACAAAATGAAGTTTAAAGGACAGGGTGCAGTCTTTTAAAAATGATATATCCTAAAAAGTTTCAAACGTCGTAGGACCAAAAATCTTCGGGAATACGTAAAACCAGATTGACATATTTGATTTTTAAAGGGGGGATTTTCTTGAAAATGACATATTGAACCCGTTTGTCCTTTTAAGACCTAGTTCGTAAAATTACAAAATGAACTGCTGACTCTTCTCGAGCAATTTTTTTAACATAATCCGCATGAAAGTACATTACACTTCTTTGAACTATTCAGGTAAAAGGAAATTAAATAAATAATAATTGAGAAAAATTCCTGTAATTGCGTTTAAATTAGCTCCCTTTTGTGTTGAAAGTGGTAGTTTTCCCCAATTACCGAAATTAAGCAGCTCGTACTTGCGCCAACAGAAATGTCCAAATGTTAAAATATACTGTATATAATATTCATATGTTCAGCATTACTTGGAATTTAAGGGCCACATTTAGCTTCTGCAATTAATTTTGTAACTATGTCAACTTTGGTGTTCAAGGTTCAAATAAAGGCTTTCGCGAGAAAACGAGAGTTTCGTGAAACGTGTAGAAAAAGCTGTCTTACATCATCTATTGTTTATTGCGAAACACACACACACAACACAACAAAGGAAACAACAAGGAACTCGTATTGAGAAGTAATTTTTCTTGTTCCCTCTCCTCCTGCTCCTCCTGCAAATTGGAGGGTTGAGATTCTTATAACCAGTTCCATCATCGAAGGATTTTAATAAAAGTGCTGTAAACATCTTTTCTTTGGCCATCCCATATCTCGTCCTCCCTTGGAAGATTAAACTAATGTAATTTACGGGAGACGGTAATGGGACATCCTTCTGTAAGATTAATAGAGTAATCGTGGTCGTCGCTTTAGCGCGGAGATAGTGTGGCTGCTTACCAAGCGGGAGGCCCATTCGATTGCCGGTACCGGCGTGGAGATTTTCTCCCGTTAGGGCGCACTAAGCCTCGTGAGGTCCCGGGGGGGGGGGCAATTGAGGAGATACTTGAGGAAAAAGTAGCTACTCCAGGTTGCGTAGACCGCATTAACCGGCCGGGAGGGACTCGGGGCGCTAAACATGACCCACTCTCCAGTGCTGCAACCCCTTCATGACGTCTGTAATGCGCAGAGATGGAAAACGTAGCGGTCAGGTGGTAACTCTTGTCCCGACTTCAAGCTGTTTGCCACGGAGTTTAATTGAATAATCATGCAAGGGCAGAGTTAGAGCCAGTATAGAATACACATGATCAATTCGCCGAGTAAAGTGCGCAGGTAGAAAAAATCTAAAAAGGCGGTGACTGTCAATAACTTTTCGGACATGTTAATTTTTAATACCAATGGAAAAGAGAGTCAAGTATATAGCTTTATATTGGACATTCGTAACAAGTGTACAAAACGGATGTCACATCATCTAGTAATTTTCCTTGCTTAAATTATAATATAATAAAGAGCGGGAAATTTTAGTCACTGTGTTTAAACACATATGGAAAGATTAAATACATATATATTAGATTGCTGAAGGGTCCACAGAAGCTGCTCTTGAATTATTAAAAAAGAAACAATTGCATACAGGGTTAAGGAGAGTTTATGCAGCCGCAAAAATTCTGCTGTGTTATGTTCTACCCACTATCAATTATTTTATATAGCTTCTGCAACTATTCTTACAAAACCTTATTTTACTGTTTACCGCATGTCATCGAGGTAAATACTTACAGAATTAGTTAAATTACACATTTCGCAGTAGGTACAAAGGGGGTGCAGGAAACCGAACTATTTAAACATGTCCCTCTATTAATAACTTCGCGAGTAACTGCCGAATGCTGGCACCACTAGATAAAAAAATTGATGTGTTCCATTCACATGACTTTTCCCCTCGGTTCTGAAATTCTTGCAAAATGTAGGTACATCACGCTTATCAAGGTAAACATTGCCAGAGATGGTCTTATTGCTTAGTTGCTTATACACACTAGACTAAAGCGATTTCCTGTTCGAGAAAAATATTGATTTTCCTGAAAATCTTCGTGTCGCATCTTTGGGTGATACTAAACTTAAATATCAGGATTGGTACTAAACCGACTCTCCGTTTTTGAATTGTGTTGCCCACAGGCACAAAGGTACACACGGATCTTTATTTAAATGCATTTTATGGATTCACAGGACCTCAAAACATGTAATTACGGTGAAATCTCGGTATTGAATTTTTGGTAGAATACAATACTTTTTATATCTGTTGTGGAACTTGTACATACGTATTAGAGAAAGTAAACATCTGATATGTTCAATTCATACGACTTTCTCTACCTGTTCTGCAAACAAACTTATTGAATAGATTATTCTTTTCTCAACATCATGCTAATTGAGAGAAATGTTAGCACAAATGTTCTTATTACTTGCTTCCTTGTAAGTAAAGAGAAATAAGGGATTACTTTAGGCTAAAGCGACAATAAAATCTCTTAAATCCTGGTGGCAAGTTGAAATTATTGATGATTGGTTCTCTTTGCATGGTAAGGAGTAAAATAAAAGAGGCGTGAAACGAAAGAAGACTTCCATTTGAGAGAAGCTTAAGTAGTTTAAAATTAAAATCAACAACAAGGAATATCTAGGAAGCTGTTAACTTTACAAATGAAAGTATATGACATAATTTGTGTATTTTAACGAGATCTACATTTTTTGTCTATCTTTTACAGTTTATCAGTTACGCAAAATTAATTTAGAATGAAGGGGACTTCAGGGGTTAATCTGAAGAAAGTCATGACAGATATTTTATTTGCCATGTGAACGATTAAATATGACATTTTAATTTAAATCGTAATAGCCATGTTTTAGAAACTCGAATACATAGAAAAATATTCCAAGTAAAGGGTAGTTCGGGATGAGAATACTTTTCTGAAGAGCCTGGTGTCGCATGCCTGGAAGGTACACAATTTAAATACCAGTTTGATATTTAACAGACTTTCTTTTCTTGAGTTATGCAGTCCAAACACACACACACACACTGACCTTTTTCTAATTTTTTTTTAATTCAGGGATCCTCAAACCATGTGCCTCCGGTCAAATCTCAGTATCGAATTATTAGGTTGAATACAACACCTCCTCTACCTACTACGAACATTATACAAACGTACCAGTGAAATTAATTATAAAAGTATTGACAAGTTCAAACTAATGTCAATGTATATATCGGAAATAGCGCATGTTTTATTTGAAATGGGTGCATTGTGTGTTTTAAACAGATCTATATTTTTATACAACATGCTTTGCCCCTCTCTTAGGGTTTTCCCATTATATAAAATTATACATTCATACTGAATGAAGAGGACTTGAAAGGCTATTCCATGATAACTAAAATTATTAATTGTACTTGCTGTGGGAGTACCTTAAAATTTGTGCTATTTTTATCAAAATAGTGTCATTTTGAAGATGATAAAGAAATGTACTGCAGTTTCTCATGTGAACAGCGCTTTGAGATGGATAGATTTTTTTAAAAGCCATCGTTTCATAGCATTGGAAGATACTGAATTTAACTACCGAGTTAGGTATTTATCATAGTTTTTGCTTTTGAGTCCGCTCACAGACATACACATGGGCCTTTTTCTAAAAAATGACTTTTTATTCTTGGGATCTCAAGGCATGCATTTTCGGTGAAATCTCGATCTAGAATTTTATATGACATCAGCACCTTCTCTACCTACTAGGTACTTGGTAGATAATGTAATAAGAGTGCAGTTTCCACTATAAACACATCAGAAATGGCACAGACATGAAAACTATCTTTCAACAAAAAAGAACTCAGCAATAGCGGCTAATTTTATTGTGGGACAATTAGTTTTGAAATTACTGAGTTTTCTGAAAGTTTCCGTTTTTTTCACTTGCTGTACATACGTCTATGGAGAGATTTTCTGAAAAAGTTAAGACTATGTATGCGGCACGTGTTAACAAACAGAATGAAGAACGTCCCTAACCTAACGCAACCTAAACTGCAAGGTCGCTTGAAGAGAACATTTTTGACTTCTTGCAGGAGACGGGATAGGTACAAAAATAATTTACGATAAACTTGTTAGGTTTGGTTTGGGCGCTGGTAAGCGTAACGCAGTGCAGCTAGCATCAGAAGGAAAATTTTGCGTTTGATTAGTGTATGTGTACGGCTCTAGAGAATGAACCTTGCTTCAAAACAACTTTTAGTGTCGTGAATGTTGTTCATATCTTGAAACGTATAACGTTAAGTAAACGTGATATAGCTGTAAAACCTACATACATTGCGGCAGTTACAGGCAGTTTGAAACCTCTAAAGCTGCGTTTTATTCGACAATTTTCTAAATAGATGTTCTGCGAAAAGCAGTTTTCAAACATGTTCCTTTATCATGAAGTATCTAATCGCTAAACTTAAAAGTAGTGAGCTAAAATTTAAATTTTTGGAGCTGACGATTGTTAAAGAGATTCACTGTCTTATGGATTTCGAAAGGTGTATACTGTGCACTATCCCTTATTAGTTCAACTGTGCAAAATAAGCAGTTTGTTATGGCCAAATCAAATACAAACGTAATTCTGAAAAAGAATCTGACAGAAGCACTCGGTCATGATTGAGTTTATCGATATCTTTACAAAGGAAACTAAAATGCCATAAACAAACACCTATAGAGGAGCATAAAACACAGAGTTTCATAAAGCAAGGGTTAAATATATTCAAGATTTAATGGTCGAACTGAACATTTTCCCTCCAAGTGAGGTAATAAATTGTTATCAAATGTTTGGGGAAATAAACGATAAAAAACAGTGAGTGAAAAGCTGTCTACGGTTACTCTAATATACACAAACTAACGGAGTTGTTAGTTTTGTAACGGTGACACTATGGCAACACAGTAGAGGAAGTATAAATGGGCTCAAAAGTTGTAAGTGATTTGGATGTTCTGAAGGAATAACTCATAGGAAAATTTTGTTTAGTGCTCATTTGCACCATAGCTTATAATAGTAGTTACAGTTAATGGCATTCAAATAGCCGAAACAATTCGTTACTACTTTACGGTTCCATACGACAGTTAAGCTTAATGCACTTCGTTTTAAATTATGGGAATAGTATCCGTTACCAAAATATGGACCACCTGGACTTGATTTGACAGATAAATGTCACTCTGAAGTAGAGCAATGAGAAAAAATAGCATCTCAAAATGTTTCTTTGAGGTCAGTTTTATTTTATTTGAAACAATTCGTTACTACTTTACGGTTCCATAGGACAGTTAAACTTAATACATTTCCTTTTAAATTATGGGATATAGTATCCGTTACCAAAATATGGACCACCTGGACATGATTTGACCGATAAATGTCACTCTGAATTGGAGCAATGAGGAAAAAATAGCATCTCAAAATGTTTCTTTGAGGTCAGATTTATTTTATTTGAAATATCTCGTAACTGATATTTCGGTGTGCGTTCTTTTGACTTGAATAATTATTTAGAATTGAGTATATATCTCCAAAGAATGCTTCTGTGAAAATTAGGACCCTTCTCCAACACCAACGTTAATGATTTCGCACCCGGGATATAGTACTTCACTGAGAAGATAATGCTGGTTTTATCTTCGATAAGGAATATCTGCTTTGTAAACCACCAGAGTCTGTTTTGTGCACTTCTGCGCTTAGTACAACGGTTCATAATGCCAGACAAACTGCTAAAATGCATACAAAAGTCAACAGTTATATGTCCAAATGTGTGTAATGGCAGTTGTGTATAGCCAGCACGGAAAGAAAATAAAAATAAAACCAACACACAAATAGCTCACACATGGAACTCCGTAACAAAAACGATCTTCAGTTAGAACAAACAATGTTGCTGCATGCTGAAATGATACTTTTTTGTAAGATGTGCCTCTTCCGGAAAATGTCACATCACTCACACTTTGGTTCATAACCCGACATGACTCTGTCCTATCCGCCAAGAGCGTTAAGCGTTTTTACTTAAAATCCTTGTCGTGTACTCAAGTTTCACACCTATTCCATTAAAAGAGTCAAAACAAATTCTTTAATTTCCTATTAAGTGTAGACTTAACCTCTAATCTTGGGATGTTTATAAAACGTGGTTGACAGTGCACTAAGCTTGCCCACAGAGTGAAGATTTAATTTAGTTTATCCTAACTCTAAATTGTAAAACATAAAACCTTTTTGTTTATACATGGCGATACTTGAAATAAAATGTTACCGCCACAAAATTTCGCTATGCAACATTTCTATTAATTCTGTTTCCTCAAAAGGCTCGTTTTCATGCATAAATGTTAGAGCAAGTAATTGTCGTACCTTCGCAGATGTACCCCTGCTGGATGAGGCCCCATAGCATGTCGGTGCAGTGGTGGCAGTAGGTAGGCTTGTGGAACGTTTTCTTGCTGAAACTGTGCCCGTGACCGGTAGCCATGATCCCTGACCCACCGCGGCACCGTTCACGCCAGATTTTCACCGTGAATTTCCGCTGGCCACGAACATATTACATGTCTACGTGATCTCGGAACCGTACACGTACATTGTTATGCCGTGGCGTATCCCTGAAATTCGAAGTTACATGCCTAGGGCACATTTCGGGAGGCCTTTCCCATCACAGCCGTGCATTACCTCAGATACGGAGCGCCGTAGCAATACAGAGTCGTCCCGCACAATGCGGGGTTCTTCGTGGGCGGTAGGGCACGCGCGATGGAGGGAACCATCTTGTTTCTCCCAACGTTCAATAATCTTCACGCAGGTCAGATGCGTTTTCAACCATCCCTATCAAGCCCCATGTTACGGTTCCCGCCCATTTCAACGCATTACTTCGCTTTGTGAACTTCTCTGTAATAGATAATTATTCACAGTCCTAGAGCGACTTTACGCAAAACTACACTTGCTCCATTATATATACAATTTGGTCTTCTTCTGCGCTAACTATTGGTAATCCGATACAGAATCCTGGAACCTACGTTCTTCATGTTCTAAGCTTTGTAGTTGGATTTTGCTTTGTTTCACATGTTCTAATGACTATATTAGCAAACGCAGGAATTATGTTTGAAGATGAAAGTGGGCAAATTGCAGTGATTAATACGGAACAAATATAAGACACATTAACAGGGTAAACATGCAGTGAATATAAACATGAATAGACTGAATATAAAATTTATTCACAATTAATGTATCTTAGATGCACCGGATGCCTCCTCAACAAAACTATATAAGGTATTTTCTGGTATTCGTGCAGTTTTTAAGCTTGTTAAATACATCCTTTGAGACATTTACTGTTTTTAACGCTAATGAATAGCATTCAATTACTTTGAGGACTGGCTCCAAAGTTTAGTTGCCAGAGTACCTGCCTGCTGTGCGAGGGGTCCCTGTTTCAATTCCCAGCTGGGAGGTAAGGATTTTTTTCCATCTTCTCCAAAGTTGGAAAGTGTGAATGGGAATGTGAGCTTGTGCGAGTAATTTTGAAGATGATCAAAGATGCAAATAGTAAGCGAGAGAGCGCCATTGTCATGATCAATTGTTCCAAAGGGTAAGGTTAAGTTATATTGGTTTAAAGATATTCGTGAATTTTCGAAGAGGTATACATTTCTAACAAAGAATAATTATTACATTTACATAATTTTCTCCATCAACCATCATTTGTTTTAATAAACTTTTACAAACTATTCTTATGAAATCTTATTTTTCTATCTATTTGAGGTTAATTGAGACAATTCCTTGCAGCAGTTGTTTCACTATATATTCCGTTGTAGGTACACGGAGATAGAGGAAGTTGCATCGATAGTCAGGTATTTAAAAGTAGGATAAAGAATATGCTGAATTAAAAAGAATTCTACAGTATTTCCATGAAGTCGCGTGATACAACTGGAAAGGGAAAACACGTGACAAAGTATCGAAAAGTTTAAACCAATAATAATGCTGTTGATATTTCGGAATTGGCTGGTGCTACAAAAATTATTTGCAATAAATCACGTGTCTGAAATATGTCTTTATTATTTTGTGTAGTAAGTTTTTGTGTCTTATGGCTTTATCCTTTAAAGCAAATTGTGCAAAATTCCTTAACCAGAAAATTCAATGTGTAACTGAACTTATTTTATGTAAGTATATAATATATGGAATTTTAATTAAAATATTTCAAGTCATTTCTCAGAAAAACAAATATTTAGAAAATCGTTCGATGCAAGGTTAAGGTATTTTCTTTAAAATCTTCATGTTGCACCTTTGGAAGATACTGAACTTAAATACTAGGCTTGGTACTATTCCGAAATCAAGGTGTAGGTTATGCTGTTCACGGACTCAGCATATCACAACAAACAAACGTATGCTCACCTGAACGTTTTCTAAAACAAATGCTTCTTTTGGATTCTGTGGGCCTCGATATATACGTATATAATTATTTCTGATCACTCTGTTGAAATCTCCACATTGAATCTTTATGTGGAGCATAATACTTATACGATAATTATTGGTAGATGGCAGAGCAAGTGTAAAACCGATACTGCTTAAACCTGTATTTTATAACTGTGCAATCTCAAAACTAAACAGTGCAGGAAGAGTAATGACCATTTTCAATTTACTTTTATGAATACATTATATATCCTAAATAATTTAAGCAGAACATGTTTAATATTTAAATTTCTTAAAGACACCACTTCTGAAATTACATATTTTGAATAAAAACCAGTTATTGTAATTTTTTATAAATGAATTACATACACTTGTGTAATTAATCCTCTTGTTACTGTATTTATTAAACATTATGACTATATCAATTAACTGATTAAGAACGAAAGTAGATATGATAAAGCCAAAAGTGTATGCGAAAGTTGTGCAGTATAAATTAGAGCTTCCACCATACAAGACACAGGAACACAGTGCGATCTTGCTGTTTATAACACACAGAGGTGTAAGTGAAATGGTGCACTAGGCTTTAAAAATGTTAACTGGAATTTTCTAACCCTATGGAGGGCGCTCATACCAAAGTATAGTAACAATCTTGTGTTTAACATTTAATCTCCATGTTGACAATTAGCATGGTTTAAAGTAGTATGGTCCGAACGAGTTTAAATCTCAGCTTTACTTCGGAATATTTTTTTCAGTTATCAAAAATTAGGAAAATTATCAGTATCCCATTTGTTATACTTAAAGTATTTAGATATACGACGCATAAACACAGATATTTATGGTTGTAGGATAATTTGTATAATTTGTATAACTTATCACAACTATTATACATACAACCGTCCCACAAATAAACACATGTACACGCTAATATACCTGAATTATTGGAAACAAAACGTGCATGGAAGCATAATTAGCCAAATGATGCTTATTACAGATCAGAAATGTGCAGTTACAATAAGTTGCCTAGCTACACGCATGTCTATGTCAGTTCTCGGTCTACTCAGAGATGTCGAGAAGATGGCCAAATTATTAGTAAGCATCAACCTTCAAATGGTACGCGGAAAATTTCCAGATGTGGAGGTGCAGTCCTTTGTTTTTTTTTTTGTTTTTTTTTTGTTTTTTTTGTTAAATATCTTATTCATCTTACTCTCCACGTATAGAAGATTTACATTCCCTACGAATTACATATGGGTGCCTAGGGCCAGGAGCCTGTCGAGGAGCCAGCAGCATTTGAACATATAATAGAGAACCCGGAACGAGAAATCGACCCGCCGCAAGGCATAAGAAGTAGATTATACGAAAGAAGGCGAAATAGATAGGAAACGTAACGATGTAGCAATTGCTGGATTGCATGGAGGGAAAAACTGGAAGACCCGGAGAAAACCCGCCGAGACACCGATTTGCTCAACCACAAATCCCATATTACTCACTTGGAATTGATTGCAGGGGAGCAATATAATTACTTAGTCATGGTGGAGCCTCATCTGTTTTTAACGTTTGTGTAAACAAATTGGTGTTAACATTTTCTACAATATGCATAAAATTAAATAACAAGCTGAAATAATAACGTATTGAATACAATTTGAAAGATTTTACATATACCCCAAAAATAGACACAAAAGAGTTAAATTCGACATTAAACTTTTCTTCCCCTTCGTTTTTTATGGTTAAAAAGTGAGCTGCTGAATTTAGTTATGATTATGCTTAAGATGCATTGAAAATGATGAGCAATCAAGGCACCCCAAGGTCGCGCTCGTTATAGTGCTTTGGTGCTTCGAGGCGCAGAGAATAGGAGTTCGAGTCCCGCCTTGGGCATGGGTGTATGTGTGCTTGTAAATGTGTGTAGGTAGAATCGGAAAACAACAGAAACATTGGGAAAGAATGAAAAAACAGGGGAAAAGGAAGGGGAAAAAGATGCTATGACCGACGACAAAGTGACAAATTCATAATACTGTGGGGAATATAGTAATAACATTAATTGAAAGTAATATATTAGTAGGAGCTCCATAATTTATAGCCTTATGAAAACCTATACATATATAATATCTTAAAAATATAATTTAACATGTTGTCTAATCATGTTTGATATTGAACCAGAACTGCTAGATTAGAGACCACTAAATCACTTGATTTTGCGCCGCAGCAAATAGACTTGCTCCTTACATTCAGTAGGTAAACAAGGATTGTCTCGCAGTAAGTTTTTCATCTGTTCGACATTTCTGGTATGATATCACAATCACTTCTCGTTAAGTATGTGTATGACTTATATGTGTAAGGCCTATTTTGTGTTATCACATTACTTGTACAGCTTTTCATGAGCTTTTTGCATTAATTTACTTTAGCAATATCTCCCACGTTTCAAGAATCGCACAACTTCGTGAAGAAGTTTAGTGTCGATTTAAGGATTATTTGAGAGACATTTTACTTTCTCTACAGACACTATGCACGTAATAGGTAGAGAAGATATTGTATTCCACCCAAAAATTCAATGTCGTGATTTCACCGGATATATGTGTTTTGAAGACCTCTGAATCTAATAAAAATAATTTTTAGAAAAAGGTCCACGCCCGCGTGTGTGTATGTGCATAGGTTTCTGTGCACAGTATAGCTAAAAATAAGAAGACCGTTAAGCACTAAATTGCTATTTAAGTATACAATCTTCCAAGGATGCGGCATGAAGATTTTCAAGAAAATCCCCCCACTCGAAACCACTCTTTACATGGAAAATGTACTGAAAATGGTGTTCTAAAAAATGGCAGTAACGATTTTGATTAAATACCGCATATTAAAGATATTTACGTGATAAATTAAACTGTATATCTTGAATTTGGTAGGAATAGCCTCTGAAGACCTCTTCATTCTGGATGAATTTTGTGTAACTGGTAAACTGTAAGAGATAGACAAAAAAGCATATTACACAAAATATGTAAATCTCATTAAAACACACACTATATATCCTATCCATTTTTTGTGGGGTTAACCGTTTTCCAGATATTCCTTGTTATTGGTTTCAGTTTTAAACTACTTAAATTTCCACAGACGGGAAGTCATCTTTCGCTTTATTTCTCCTTTGTTCTATTCCTGGCTGTGCAAAAAGAACCAAACTTCAACTGTTAATATAATAGTGAGCTTTGGAAAGATATGACTATCGCTTTAGCCTAGTGTACACCCTTATTTCCCTTCTACTTACAAGGAAGCAAGTAAAAAGACAACTTCTGCTAATGTTTATGTCAATTAATATGGTAGGGAAGGTCATGTGAATAGAATACAATAAGATTTTTACTTTCTCTAGCGCATATGTACAACGTACGTAGTAGGTAGAGAAGGTATCGTGCCTACCCAAAATTTCGATAGCGAGATTTCATCGGGAATACATGAATAAAAAAAATGTTTATAATATGAATTCTACTTCATGTGTGTGCAAGGTTCTTTGAGGTACACCTAATTTGTACAACTATTTTTGTATAATTGTGACTAGTTTGTAGCTATACAAACGCTGTGGATAACCTATCAATAGCACTTGTATTTCTATGACTCCTGGTGTAGCATTTCTGGTGTTAACTCGCATTAACTGCACTGCACTCTTAAGTTCCGTTTCGCGATTTTTATGCGTAGTATTAGATCTATTTTATCATCATCATCATCATAATCAGGTATGGCTTCTTGTGTTATATAAGCGTAACACTTCAAGTGTGTTATAATTCTGAAAAAAATATCACCATCCTTCTATAGCTTCTCATATTGCATTTTTATGTTTTCTTTTGTGTTAATGTGATCCATACTTATCAATATTTCTTGTACAGTCCTTCATGTTATAAAGGTCAGGCTCAATGTGTATCCTTTCTGGTGTTTAATCAAAATCACTTATAGGCAAACGTTTATAAATATCACTTGCACAACTTTTCACACCGTGTTTTCACTACCGTTTTTGTGCATAACGAATCTGATGCTTAATGAGAATTAATTGTACAGTTCTTCATACTATACAACTCACCTCAGCATGGGGGTCACCAACTGGTTGTCCTTTGAATAAAGCAAATAGAGCAAATTGCTCGATGCTCTTTCGAATCGCCTACTGCACACTGCGCGGCCAACCTCACAGGAACAGATAATTCTTTCAATGTTGTGGCAGTATGCAACATTTTGCGCTTGAAATGCGTAATCCACCTACCATAAATTAATACATGTATTCTATATTAATAATTGGTAGAACAATTGCTCTGTTATGCCACTTGCATTAGTATTTGTACTTCGGATGTGAGCACGTAATTATTTTCAAAGGTTTGCCGGTAATTATTAATTGTAACATATATAATTACAAAATATGGCAATTATTATAGTAAATATTAGCACAATAAGCTCTTTACTTGGTTAATACCATTGTAATACATTGTATCACTAACAAGATGAGAATTAATTTGTACGAAAAGCTTTCGCAGTTATGGCAATGAATAAGACCAGACATCTTGGTAATTATTTGGGATAGAACTCAATTTAAAGGAAACGTTCTTCTCCTTCGTGATTATCGAACTCATTTGCATGGGTTATGTAATGACGCTGCAAATTGAATTTTCTGAGTGAAGAACTTAGCCTCAAACTAAACACTTATCCCTTCACTTTCTATAAATAAGAAAGATTCCTCTTAGGCAGGCATAAGCTTAAGAGTTGATGCCCTGCGCTTGTCTTCTGTTACCGACACTATAAATGACTCACGATCCACTATGCATGTAAAAGAGACAATTCCTGCTGTTGCGCGTTTACCCACTGCGTGCACGAAGTAACCCTATTTGCTTCGGCGCCTGGTATAGCCGATGAGGGCAACACTTCAAGGCTACCCAGAAACTTGGCTCGTCAGTTTCAAACTCTCAGAGTTAGCATAGCTCAGAGTCTAAATTACGTTCCCTACAGACTAGAGGTGAAATTCTGCTTGAAAATTCCCATTCACAGAGTCAAGTTTGAATCTTTGGGAATGACTATCAATGTACCACCCCAGGATACAAGGATCATATAAATAACATAATAAATGGGAGTTGAAGGGTTGCAAGGGTTGAATGAAAGAAATGATCTCGTAGCACTATATACACAAATAAATGACCCGAAAAATTCAATAAAGATGTAATTACTACAACGTATCTCTAAGGCTTCTTCCGATTTCTTACACCAGCATGTCACATTAGTTCTTTACCTTCCCCACAATGTCTTATATTTTTGCATTTTATAAATTGTTCTTAATGTTCACTCGGAAATGAAACACGTTGCTCCGTGTTCACGTTTAAGATATACATATTTCTGTTCTTAATTAACATTAAACTATAAGCGCTGTATAAGTTTAATTTGACCTCATTTCAGCAAATCTTCATTTTTAAACTAACGGCGTACTGCGCTGATCAACATTGCCAAGTGTACCTAGTCCTCTGTTATTGGTTGCTAGACAATTATCCACTTATCGTAATGTGAACCTGTCTTGTGGTTAAGATAATAGTCTGCCTTCATATACTCTAAAAACTGCAAGCAAATGCATGAAAGTACACAGAGGCATTGACTCATTTGTGTGTTAACGCCCATTGTGGTGAAATTGTGGAGGTTAGTTCCTATGTTTGAATTCAATACATGTACCAGAAAGCTGGTGCACTTCGATTAGACTACCGCAGCTTGTTTATTGTTTGGTACTTGATCGCCGATTAATACCTCAGCTGAGCGTAAAGCATTAACATTGACTGTCACTGAAGACTGAAATTTTAAGGGTTTTCTGTAGATGATGTATGTATGCAAATGCTGCACAGTGGCAGAATGCAAGCGTACCTTTCAGCTCCAACACCGTTTGGGGAACTCTTAATATTAGCTAAAGAAAAACGTGATAAGACATTTTAATATCCTTTTGTAAAGAAAGCCGTCAATACCTGTATGACAAATTGAGGTGTTCGTATGTAAATTTATTATACCGTTGTAGGGGAAACCCACAAGAAAATTGAAACTGGAAAGTTCTTCTTCCAACAGTTTTCTTTGGTAGTGTTTAACGCCCGCTTTAACTACTTATGGCACCGCAGGCGGTGAGTCTGATGATACATGAACGATGATGGAGCACCGGTGGAATGCGATGGCGGGGGAAACCGGAGAAAACCCGCCCCAACGCCGCTTTGTCCACCACAAATCTCACATACGGTCGCTTGGGATCAAACCCCGGCCGTCTAGGTGAGAGGCGAGCGGTCTAACCACTCGGCCACGGCGCAGACTTTCCAACAGTGAACCTACCATTACGAAATTGGACATTGACATGGAAAGAGTTGTGCCACTAGAGAGAATTCCACAAATTAAAATAAATATTATTTAATAATACTTTACAATAGCAACTTTTCCGGCTCTTCGTCTATATGAGTGCATGTTCTTATAGTTCAATCGTGGCTATGTCGTCCCTTGGTCCCACCGTTCCACGTGTTAGGAAATGTGCACTTTATGGCGCTAAGAACTTGAGCTACTCAGGGTAAAGCGGATCTGGAGTAACACACTGTGCATGTTCACATGCGGAGTAAACTTAGCAGAAACTAAGTTTAGGTGTCCGGTCTACATAAGCAATTTTCAGTCACTGATAACTTGATGTATGGATATCACTCTCTTTACTACACAGTATATGTCATTATAAAAATGTGACGCCAAATGTTCACACATATACTCGAACAGACACATATATGTTCATTGCATCCTGGTTTTTATTATTATTATTATTATTATTATTATTATTATTATTATTATTATTATCATCATCATCATCATCAACTGCATCGTCATTATGACTATCCTTATCATTATTACTGATATATATTATAATTGTTATTATTTGATAACAATAATAATAATAATAATAATAATAATAATAATAATAATCTCTGACTAAGCAAATGTTCCATCAGTCACATGTTAGCGACTCATTTTTTGAAGAAGCAGAAATAATAATCAAACGTAATTTTTATAAGAAATGATTTACTCATAACAAGAAAGTATAGGCACATAATGTATACTTACTCTCATTTTATGCTCTCCTTCTCTATTTGCAGGAATTCAAAATGGCTTCACAAATTTTGTAGGGTCTCATTAAATGTTTATGGTGTTTTCATGTAATTCACTTATTTTTAACAATAACAATTTTGTAGCATGCAAAACATATTTCCTAGTGATCTCTCCTGAACCTTTGTGCTACACCATTGGGTGGTAACTTCTAAGTAACAAGCTGACAACCTCTTGTCCTGCACAAGCATCAAATTATTAGTTTGTGGCACCCGTTTTGCTTGTATCGCTTCGTCTTTTGCTTTCTTGTGTCTGCTTCGTTCTAACCGTTGGTAAATTATATTAAATGTCTCTGACTCCGTTCACTTGGTTTCTTGGTGCTACAAACTATCAGCAGGTTTATTTTACCAGGCTCCGGTCCATTCAAACCATCAAGATTATCGGTGTCTTTTGATGGTGGATTAATCGCATCGTTATCTACCCTATAAATACCCAATGTTTCAACTACTGTTTTTGTGATTCTTGTGGAATAAAAGTCGTATGCACAGGAGATACCCCCCATGACTTCTTTCTGTGGTATTGCCAGAGGAGAGTAACTAGAACAGTGATACAAATTAATTGTATATTTTCTTGGTTTTTATCAAGAAACTGCTCCGATATATCGTCTTTATCTGATAAAAATTGCCTCCATGTTTTACTCTCGTGGTTAGCATTCTTATAAGACTTTGCTTACCTATTCACGACTTGTTATTTTCTTCATTGGAAAAGCTTCACAACTTTAGAGTTAACGTCGAAATCACACTTACTTAAATCCATACTCTCGGGTAGCTATTTCACTGTGTTCGTTAACAGCAACTAAGGAACTTGGCATATCTCTAATTATCTCTCTAATCTCAACATCATAATTAATATTCATCAGCTTCGCCTCTCTGGCGCATGCGTAAATCGCACAATGATAGAAACTCTCTTACGTTTTTATGTAGGTAGTGCGTAACATAAGAATTATCGCATATATATACATATATAATTTGTTGGTCTCCATGAATGTGCTAAATTATCATGATGAACAATTTTATAACATTATCGGTAAATAAATTTTCCACTTTTGAACACCCCATCTATAAAGCTCATACAAAATTCCGTTCTTTTGACTTATGCATCAAGGAATGATCCCCTCAATTTCCGATGAGCGCTACAATCAAAGTCTATTTCCAAATATTCCCACTGGAGTATGTCTCTGTGCTTGAAAATCTTAACCAAAGCCCTCTCATATTTAGCTTCGTGTTTCATTATCTCAGGCAACCGATATGATCTCAATAAAGACTCCGAAATTTGTGTGGAACAACTATACTCTCGAAAGTATGTGCTTTCGGTACGTGAATTACTTTTATATGGTGGAGATGTCCAGTTATATTTCCGGCAATATATTTAAGAAGAATGCAAGTTGATACTGGATGTGGAGTTGATTGCTGGCTAGCTGCAGCAGTCCATTCTTCAATAATACTGCTACCAAAATTGTCAGGCTAAAGCAGTTTCTTCACCAAACTTAAGTCTTTGATGGACCTTAGCGCACTTAGGAAGCAATCAAGCAGATATTTCGAACTTTCAAGAAAAATCGGCATATGAGCCGCTTACGGAGAAGTACTATTCAGTTATAACAAAGACATTCGTAAAGAAAAAGGCTTTCATGAAGGTCATTTTGCTAGGAGTGTCCTTTACTATTGTATTTCGTGAACATTAGTTGTCAAAAGGCTACGATATTTTATGACGCCTATCAGCTTTCCAGAAAGTATACGCTAAAAAACTTCATTTGTAAACAGCGCACAGTTCATTTTGCCATTTTAGATGCCTTATTTAATGTGCACTTTCACTACGAACTCTAATTCACTTGTTAAATAGTGTATATTAGCTGTTGAATAATTTCATTGAGCTGAAACAAAACTATATTCCGTTGGAATTTACTTTCCACTCCATCTTGGGATATGGGTCTTCTTACTTGCGCTTCCATGGTATTTCTTCCCAACAGTTGAAAACAAAGGAAAAGTGATGCAGCGTATCCACAACATTGGCAAGCGAATTACTTAGTTTGGTGAAAACTGATGATTTGGCAATAGAGCGCTGTTTGCTCTTTTTAGTAGCCTTGTGCAGTTCTTTTATAGCAGGCGGTGATTGTCTATTTTGTCTGTAATATAGACGTTTTGATTAAAAAGGAATTCTGGCAGAATATCACGGCAATTATTTGTGCACAGCAGGCATAGTTATATGAGCTTTGTTACACTTACATAGCCTAGTTGACATGAATCACATTTTGGTTTCAATTGCGTGCAGTCATGCAAATGTATTGTCAGGCAAAATACTTTCGTATGGATAAGTATCCATTGTTTCAGTCGATTATTTGATTCGAGCTGAATGAGTACGGGAGCTTAACATAAGTGGACTTGAAATAGCTGACGAAGGTAATATCATTCCCAAATAAATATTTTGACGATGTCGATTGCCAGGATCATATCGACGATGACGGTGTCCGAGAATTCGTCCCGCAGGAGTTATTTTACATTCCAGTATTCTAGTCACATGGGACCATCGCTTTTAAGATATTTAAAAATCATCGGTCTGGGCCGGGTTCGAAACCAGTACCCTGGGCATTTGGTATAAGTTGTGAGATCCCGCTGTGGTGGACAAAGTGGCCCGTGGGCTCGTTTTCTTCGGGCTCTGCTTTTCTGCCGCCATCGCATTCCACCGGTGCTTCATCTTCATCCCATGTATCTTCAGTGTCATCGCCTGCGGTGCCAAATGTAGTAAAAGCGGACGTTAAACACTGTCAAACAAAAAAAGAGGGATCTTGCTGTGTGAGAAGCCACAGTATTAACTGTAGAAATTTATTCACGAATTTATTTTGGTAGGACAAAATGTTTCTCGACTACGAAGAATAAATTAATCATAAGTTATTTTATATACGCATTTCTCGAAATCAATAGTTAACCTCACAAGAGTTAACAACAACGTTTAATGCGTTAGTACCCACTTCAAATAATTTCCTTGGTGGTGCTAAAACTAAAATCTGTAAATGAAAAATCTTAATTGACTATGTCAGGTGGTTGTGTAAGTAGTTCAAGTGTTCATTCAAATGACGTAAACATTTCGGTGAAAGAGAATGGTGCTTTGTAAACTGGCTTTCAAGCTCAATTTGCAAAGTCAAGTTACCTAATCCAAGGTAAGGTATTATTAGCAATTTAAAACAAATTTCTACCAATACTCATGAACATAGTTTGCAGCTGTTGGTGGTGTATATTAAAGTACCTAAACAGACCACGATGTATGGAACCAGTGACCACGCGTTTCGCACATTACATCCGTGACTTAAAGCATCGTTAGAATATCTAGTGTGCGTAGTTGTTGCAATAAAGGCAGTGTAATCTTTTCTTAGTGAAGTCTGAATATTTTTTTCACCCATCAGTTATAATATATTACTAACTTCATGTTTTTATCAGAAGCAAAGTTTACAGAAACCCTCTGCACATTTTGTAAGAGAGATGCATTCAGTTAACTTTGCCTGGAGTGTTCTAAACTCAGAAGCCAAAATTATGAGTACAACCATTACCAATACACGACATCGAATTTCGTACACTGTTCATTTTAATTTTCAACATTAATACATATGACTCGGTAGTTAGCAAATTCAAAAGTCTTTCCGTTACTGAACCAGTAGATGAACAGCCTTAAGACTGTTGTTTGCAATAAAGAGGGGCATTATAAGTGCAATTGTTTTAATTTTCACGCGCACGAAGTTACGGAGTGCAGATAATAATATTTTATGACATAAAGTTTTATATTGTGAATGCGACAAACGCACGCTTCAGAATAAAATCCTAAAAAGAAGTAATAGTATATCACCGTTTCAATATCAAAATACAGCATCTATTAATGCAGGCAGTGTTATATTTTATTGAGTATACAGTTGGTTGAGGAATATGGCAATGAAGTCACTTGATTTAAAATATAATTGTATTGGTAGTTTTTCGGAAACATTGCATGTTTATGGTAGACTAGTTAGGCCTATGTCGCTACGCACATATACTTGGAATGCAGAATTTCAATTAATTTGGAATTTGGCAGTGAAAGTTTTATTAGGATTTTAATTTATTGCAAAAAGACTAAAAGTATGCTTAATATTCCAGATAATAGTATATAATACATGTTTCAACCCAATAAACATATATACATCAATTGTTTCAAACTAGACCAACCTTTGATGCGCCCTTTTCCGTAGCGTGGGGTGCAGCGTTCTGCATTATATTCAAGAGCTCCCGAGTTTGAATCTTGGTCAAGCTGAGCTACACGGGTAGAACTTTTCTGGGAGTTTCCCTTATCCTGAGAAGACAAATGTCGGATAACCAAGTAATATGGACCCCAGGCTAATTTGAGAATAATTTGATCCCTTTCATTCATTCATTCATTCATTCGTTTATCGTTCTATATGACTTACCAAGTTAAACGACGTTAAATAAGTGTTAAACAAAACGTTTATATTTTATTTTCATTATAGGAAGAAATGCAGACGAGTTAATAATACTTCAGCAGGATACTGACCTCGCACCTTTACAGCGTAAGCAACACTGCCAATGAGTGATTTGATTCACAAATTTTCAGGTGTATTAGCTTAAATACTAAGGAGCACAAATGTGATTAAATACAAGCTTCATTTAAACGATTTCAACTCTGTTCGTTTCCCCCCTATAAATTGCTTTCACATGGAATGCAAGTGTAAAACAGCAGTTTAATGAGATGCAAAATAATATGATAAGGCATTTTAATTAAAACGATTCTAACCCGGTGTTTTTAGTATCTACACCCACTGAAAATGTAAGAATGCATTAGCATGCATTTAGGGGAAGCAACCGAAGCAATGCTTTGGTAACAACTGCAATAAGTGTGAGAATTAAACCGGAAATTTTTGTCAGAGGTCTAACATACTAACACGACCGAAAGACACGGAGACCGGCAATATTCAAATGTATATGTAATAATTACATAGACATTGAATAATATCTAGATAAATCGTAACGCTTCTCCAGTACACAAATATCTAATACGTTACATTACCCACAACGTGAGCCAGCTGAAGCAACTTCCCTACTGCTTCAACTGAGCAGCGAGAGACTTGCGCGCGCACCTCCGAAGGTCACGGGCCGCATACGTGTTTCACTGCTCCAAAGAAGCAAAGCATCGGAGAGGAGTTAGTACCAATAGCATAGAGTATCAGTCTAGGTATACGCATTTGAGAAATTCGGTACTCAGCAGCTGAATACGAACTGTTAGTCATCTATGATCATCTGTACCTATAGCTGGTTTTAGAGATAGCAGAATAGAAATTGCGCCTGATGGATAAGCTTAAAATGAAATAGGCACAATAAAAAACGCAGAAACAACTTAAAAGGCTTATTAGTACACTAAGTATTCTGAAAAAAAACAAGAATTTGCCTTTCAGGGACTTGGTCAAGCAGCAAATTACATTGATCAAGGCAATTGTGTGGAACTGTTGAAATATGATCCACTTATAGCGCAGTACCTGCTTAGAAACATCTACTGTGTTTAAAAGAGTTTCTAATTAAATTCAAAATGACATAATACCAGCCATGGTTTGACGGTTTTGCCAGGTATAAAACATGACATTATGTATATTCCTTTTGTTCGACACAGTGGAATTACTGGTCAAGGTTGGTAAACACCGTCAACAGGAAAGTCACTCAACTGTTTAGTGTATGTTAGAACACCCTCAGTAAATTGATTCAGATATTTTAGTACCAGTAGAAGCTTTCAAATTTATTTTCTCTTCGAAATTTATTTTTCTCTTAAAAATATCCAACAAAATATTAATTTTCTTAGATGTGTTGTATAAAATACTTCAAAACAACTGCCAATAGAAGATAAAAAAACTCGCCGTTCAATAGCAGCATTACATAGTGACAGAATAGATTTTCCAATAAACTGTCTTAAGTAGAAGTCTTCGAGGAGTAAAATATCGAATATAAGCTTCTCTACTCTAAAGTGTTTGTTAACCTTGATAACTGTTTGTACGTAAGATTTTAATTATTCTAAATTGAGAATTTTCAACATATTGTCACATGAAAACTAAGTACCAGTTCCCCAAAACCAGATTTCAAAGCTTTTTATATACATATCGAAAGTACTTCGACGCCATTGGATTGGGAAGAGAACTGACTGTAGTGTACAGTACAAGAGTTTAGAGACTGCTTCCGTGGTTGCGTGGCCAGCGATCTTTCTCATTTTGAGGTTCCGGGTTTGATTCCAGGCTAAAGGGGATGGAATTTTTATTTTACCAGAATTATTCCCTATCCCACTCAGAGTCTGGTAGTATGTATCTGAGAATGAATGTGCGTATATATGAAGAAAAGAAAATGATTAAATGCCCAACGTTAAAGATTCTACAATCAACGAAGTGTTTCTAAAACAAAGCTTACAATATGACCATACATGTTAAACGAAGCCATTTACATAAATAATAAATAAAAAGTTTAGAAATAAAACCACGAATGCAATTTACCTATTGATCACTAATTCAATGCTAAAGCAGAATTTTCCGCGGTATAAAATTTTAGTCATTCTGTATGAGTAACAATTCCTGGGAGTACATTTTAGGTAGAAAGTTCCTTTTCAGCGCAGAAGAGATTCGAAGATTTCTAGGAATTCTATTGAAGAAGAGCTTTAAAGAGAGACTTTCTTATTTTGTAATATTTTCAACTGAAGCTCGCTTACTAAGAAAAGAAAGCTTCCCCCTCCCCCCAAAAAAACTGTTCTAAAGAAGCAGAAAATTAATAAATTTGCTTCCTAGGAGAGAAGGGTTTGTTTTCAATTTCTTGATCTTACAGTTGTCACTACCAAAGCATCAAAAGTGAACTTAAATCCAGAAATTAGCTATTTTCTGTTAAATTTTACTTATGGTAGCCTTATTAAATATAGTATTTCAGTAACTATTCTTTCAGTTTAGACCGTTCCAGTTGCGATTTTTATTTTTAATATACACTTTTAATTTAAACTTGGAGCACGAAGGCTTTGTCGTCTGTGTTGTGTAGCTTGTAGTCTCAGGGCTGATCGGGCTGCTTTGCGTCTCGGAAACTCTCGTCCTGGACCCTCGGTATAGTAATTATTTAAACTTTTTTATATAAGTTTAAATTTGCCGCTGGATATATCGTTGGTCACGCTTGCGGTTGGCGAAACTGGAATTAACGTTTACCGCCAGACTTGATTGCTGAGACTGTTACAAGCTTATTCTCCGCGGTGAAGTCGTTTATAACTCGACCGCGTTACCCATTAAGTGTTTGCTAGCTATAGTCGGTGAGTAAAATAATCTTTATCCCCTTGCTTGGATAGTAGGATTTCTTTTAGGAGAGAATGAATTTGAAATATATCTTGATATTTAAACTTTTATTTGTATATATTGTTGTAACAACACGGTGAAACAGAGGCACAGGATTTATACTGGTTTCTTTTTATAGAAAACTGTGTCTAATGTTTGCTTTATAATGTGTACTTGCACAAATCATTGGTGATATTTAGTAGAATACAATACTTTATACACAATTGTTGTAATATTGATCTCGATTTCCGAGATGAACTCTTAGGGTCTGTAGCTTCGTGTTCTCTTACGTAGAGTGTGTACCGGAACCTTAAAAATTTTTCACTTATAACACAAAAGTTGAAGATAATCGTTTTTAGTATTGTAATCTGAACATCACCATGGGGACGACAGATTTGCTTGTTCCACATTTCGTGAAATACATTTACAATATACATTTTTAAATGCTCCTAGTAATTAAAATTAATACATTTGAATAATTTACATAATAATGTTCTTACAAATAATTAACTTTTCTAAATTAATTATTTGTTTACCTTTATTCTTATGCTTTGTTAGTGCTTAAACAAATCACAGCGTCCGGTATCTCGTTCTCTTTTGCTCTCCTTCTTCTCTCGTATTAATAGATTATTTATGTTTTATATAATTAATATGCCTTCCTAAACACCAATTCTTAGCTCTTTTATACATAATAATGCGTTATTTTTGTTACATAACCTTGGCAGTGTTACTTTCGTAAACCACGCCATTTTAAGCAATTTTCGTTCGTATTGTGGAGCGATGACGTCACGCTGCCATTTCTTCTCATACATTTCTTTAGCTTTAACTCCCAAACTAAATGTTTTATTACTTTTTTAACACCGCTTTAGGGCAACATTGTTTTATTTTCTATTGCCTAGATTGCTTTCATGTTGAATTCTGCGTCATACTACTATTAGTTGTGAGTAGTTAATATAGAGCGGTTTTGGCACAGGGGCTAATGTGCATACACAGGAAAGATAGGGGATTCAAGAAGCGGGGAGTCTCTAGCGAGAGCTCAAGTCTAGGGCTAATGCTCATGCATGGTTGGAATAGGGAATTCAAGGAGCTCATTCCAGGAGGAGGGAAACCTAATCTAGGTTCAGAGTATTAGATGTATTCTTTAGTCCTTTGGAGCCCCTTTTACGGTCTTTTGCTTTGTTTATCAGTTATTTTTAAGATTTTTCCTAGGTTTTGTCTTGTTTAATGCTTTTTTCGAATGTGGGATGTTGTCTGTGGGCCTTTTTTTTGCAGTGTTTTGCAGTGTTTTGCTTTCCTTTTTGAGTGTGTAGAGAACGTTTATAAGTCCTTTCTACGTTTTTGAGTGCTAGTACAGCTGTTTCGAATGCATTTAATGACATTTCATGTCATTTGGAGGGAGTTTAGGTCTTTAGGTCAGCAAGTTTCATGGTAATTTTCAGACATTTTAGCTCTTTTTAACTGATTTCACGCCATTTTGTGGGTAATTAAGACTCTAAAGCTAGCATTTTAGGATTTTTCAGACGTTTTTGCTCATTTCAGTGTTTTCTATTGATCTTTACGCTTCTATAAGCATTTTAGTGTTATTTTTCAGTATAGTAGTGTTTCCATATGCATTTTTTGCGGGTTTTGTAAGATGATTTTAGTGCTGCTGCAGTTGTATGAATACTTTTTAATACCATTTCATGTAATTTGGAGGATGTTTAGGACTCTTGGACAGCTAGTTGTAGGCTATTCATCAGACATTTTTTAGCTTTTTTCAACTGAGTTCGCGTCATTTTGTGGGTACTTGGAATTCTAAAGATAGATAATTTAGTCTTTTTCAGACGTTTTTGCTCATATTGTAACTTATTTTGCTATGTTTTCTTATGCCTTTTAGCACTTTTCAAAGCATTATAATAGGTTTTAGCCTATTTTTTTCACTGATTGTAATGGTTTCACATTCATTTTTCAGGATTTTAATGGTGATTTGTAGGACTGTCATTGCTGTTTAGCTTGTTGTCAATGCCCGACCAAGGCATTTGAGGAGGGAGTTTAGGTCTTTAAGACAGCAGGATTCAGGGTATTTATGAGACATTTTAGATATTTTCCATACATCTCGAGCCGTTTTATTGGTATATAGAACTTTAAAGCAGACATTTTAGCTCCTTTCAGGTGTATTACTAATATTTTCCAGGATTTTATTGTTTTATAGAGGTTTTATCACTTTTATAGACATTTTAGCACATTTTGAGTATAATTTGCAACATTTTGCAGAGTTTTGTGGCGCTTTGTCCATCCTTCCAGATCATTTACGGCTTTTAAGATATTGAGAACTATAGAGTAGTGCTAAGCCCTTGGGCAATAGGTATTGCAACCCCCTTTGAATGTGTTTTTTCGAAGATTTTTAAGAACATTATAACAATGATGAAGGTGTGCTGCCGACATTTTTGCGCGTTTAGGAGCATTTTAAACGTATTTAAGGCACTGTCTTTTACATATGATCTTGTAGATCCCTTTTCTTACGTTTGATGGTGATTTGCCACATTTTTTTACGGTTTGCGCCATTTTTCTACAACAATTTTATGTATTTCTTGCAGCAATTGATGTCATCGTTTCAGTGTTTCAGACATTTTTCACACTATTTGCTATGTTTTATAGAATATGTTCCAGGATGATCTGATCGCTTTTATAGACTATCTAGTATTTTATAGTTTTATCATATTTTTTCATAGTTTGCACCCGTTATGATCATTTCTGTATTCTGTTACAGTTTTTGCAGTCCTTTAAGAGCCATATTATGTATGTGTTTTTCATACCGCTACATGTTCAGATGATAACTTGTGAAGCGAGGGGATATGTTTGTATGGTTTACAGTCTTTCTTGTAAATTTAACATAGCCTAACTTTTCGTTTTTTCCATTTTTTATTTGTATAATGTCTCTCTTCATAGGATGTCGCTAGAATAATGTCCTAAGCCTTTGTTGTTGAAGTGTTTATTGTTTTGGGAATATCATGTTTTCGTCTTTAGGTTGTTTTTCACAGTTCATTTGCTTTTATTCAAGATGATTTTTCTCTAGGTTAATGATATCGACATTTGTTGTTGTTTCTGCTGAAGCGCTGAGCATATTTTCTGACCCATTGTTAGTATTTTTAGCTTATAGTTTTTATATAAAGATAATCAGCATTAGAGATTAGGCGTCTCTTCTCTTTTATGTGGGCTTGAGACCACCATTAGAAATTTATTCCAATGGCAGACTTCCCGCCACCTCTCATTCTTATTCTTCTTGTTCTTCTCTTTTGTATGCCTTTACTAGATGCATGGGAGTGTTTGGGGTCTAAGGTTCAATTTTCTGCTACCACGCTACCGCTGATGAGCAATGTATGTAGCATTCTCTCATTATACGCTTACAACTTTGTAGTGACCATAAGCATAGGTTGATATTCCATCATCAGCAATCACTCTTTTATCATCATGGAGCGATAGTGCGATTTTGTTGACTTTTACAGACGAAACGTTATGCTGTTGTGACATGATCAAATTCACAGGACTTCTTATTATCTCGCTGTTTTTAAGACAATCTACATAACTGTCGAATGTGATGTACTGGTTAATAGCGCTTCGTTTTATACCTTTAATCTTTTTAATCACTCCTCCATCAATATCGAGAGCATACATCTTAGGTCTCAGTCCGAAAAAACGTTGAATGATTTTTCCGTTAGCTTCATCTTTAAACTTTCCAAGCACCTTTTTGTTCTGTGTGGAGTAGCATATGTGACTTGCAGGGTAATCAGATGTCTTCAAAGTTCAAGAAATTGCATTTTGTCGGCTGGTGTAACTCGATGAATGCAGGTGCTAAAAGCATCAATATACACATCTTCCTAATAATTTCGACCCAATAGTCGAGAATTACGCTCAAAACTTAAATGTCCACGAAAGTTATAAAGTCGAACCAGGGACCTACAATCATAATTTATTCTCAAAACTGTTGTCGCGTAACACTAACTGTGTTGTAGGCTTTACGCCGTCTCGTTAGGATTAATAGTTCCAGAGATAACCATTTTTAAAGATTTTGTTCAAACCCAGGACTTTCAGGTAAGTCTGTATATATTTAACATCACACGTAATGCTGTATACTGAATAAAGTTTGTTCGAAGTCAGTATCTAAATTAGTATAGCCCCTATAAGAGATTCAAGTTTCATACATCCACCTAGAATCGAACTCAAACACGCCAGATTAAAAATCAATATATATAATCATAGTTTGGCATGCTAATTCGGCCAATACCCGCTTTTTATGTTAATTTAGGTCTTATAGTTCAGGGTTTACCCAAAATGTTAAAAAGTCATCGAAAGTTATGGATTCGAACCAAGGATCCAGGATTACAAACTATAATTTTATCTGATGAAACGCAATAATAGATACCATACAGTCTGTGTCCCATCATGCTAGGACTAAAAGTTTCTGAGCAAATCAGGTTTACGTTTTCACATCGAACCGCGGAACCTAAAGTAAACCAATGTCTGTTTATAACATTTCACCAATACCTATCTATTGAATACAGTTTACTCGAAGCATTTAAAACAGACCAATCAGCTGATCAAAAATTCTTCCCTGCTAACAGAGGAAAAACGCCGAATCATAAAATCAGAATCTCATCCTCCTAGACTGTACGGCCTTCCTAAAATTCACAAACCGGAAGTTCCTTTAAGACCTATTGTTAGTGCCATTGGTTCTCCAACTTACACCATAGCTAAATATTTGGCGGATCTATTACAACCCCACGTCGGCTCAACGGACTCTTACATCAAAGACTCTACTCATTTCATCCAAAAACTACAAAGTATCACTTTACAGCCCCAAGACCTTCTTATCAGCTTCGACGTCGTCTCACTGTTCACTATGGTACCAGTACAAGAAGCCCTCACACAACTCAAACAATTTTTCACGGACGATATAGTAGCACTCTTTCACCATGTTCTCACCACTACATATTTCCAGTGGAATAACTCATTCTACGAACAAATAGACGGTGTTGCCATGGGGAGCCCTCTGAGCCCGATGGTGGCAAACTTCTTCATGGAATCGTTTGAGTCTACAGCCTTGAACGCAGCTGGACATAAACCCACGGTCTGGTTCCGCTATGTAGATGACACATTCGTGATATGGCCCCATGGACTAGAAGCCCTTCAAGATTTCTACCGACACCTCAACAGTATTAATCACCGCATCCAGTTCACCATGGAAAAAGAAAAAGACGGACAGTTAGCTTTCCTGGACGTCTTGGTCAAGAGAAATACCGACGGGTCTCTTGGGCATACGGTATACCGGAAGCCCACCCACACTGACCGTTACCTAAACAAGGACTCGAACCATCATCCCAGACAAAAACGAGCAATGATCCAGACACTTAAACATCGGGCTACCCGCATCTGTGAACCGGAACAGCTACAAGATGAACTCAAGCACCTAAGACAGGCATTACATTCAAATGGTTATTCCGTCCAAGAAATCAATAGAGCTTTCCGTCCTGCCAAGTTTCAGTCCACATCTCAAAAGCCAGACCAACCAAAAAGTAAGGGCACGGTGTTTCTGCCATACTTCAATAATATCACCGACCGGATCGAGCACATATTGCGACGTCACAATGTCAAAACGGTTTTCAAGCCCACGAGGCAATTAAATAATTTACTACGCTCATCCAAAGATCCCCGGGAGCCGTTGTCATCAGCCGGTGTGTACCGCATTCCCTGTTCCTGCGGCTCGGTATACATCGGAACCACACAACGCAGTGTTACTACTAGAATCAAGGAACACAAAGCAAACTGTCGACTAGGCCACACAGAAAAGTCCGCGGTCGCCCTGCACATTATTGAGGCAGAGGGCGAGCATATTATAAATTTCCAAGACATCTCTATCCTCTCATCTACAACACACTACCATGCACGACTACAGCGGGAGGCTATAGAGATTTACAAGCATCCGAACAATCTTAATAAAAAAGAAGAGGCACTAAAACTCAATAGGAATTGGCATCCCGTCATTGAAAGCAGGAAACGTCATCAAACGAGAAGCAACGAAGCGGTCCAATCAGAAGCCACGTTCGCCGGAGAGCCCAAGCCCCGCCCCCCACTTGCCAGGATAAAAGTAGCGATCCCGAAAGTTAACGCTTCAGGTTTCGGTTGGTTTCGACGCAGCGTTGTTTCGTTTCGGTTTCGAGACGTGAGAGCGCTGTTCTTCAGTTCCTGCTCTTTCAGGCCATCTCTGGCATTCCAGGCACTTTTTAGCGCCACATGCAGAAGCCTGCCTTCGTTGCTACCAACCACAGACGCCAGCCAAACATCACCAGCTAAACACCGAGGACCCTGATTGGCCGGCCACCACTCCAATAAGAGCGGAGTGCACTTCCAGACCATCGGAAGTGCAAAGGCAACGGGTTGTCGAAACAAGGCCACAGCCACCCAACCTCTTAGGTTCGGGTAAGGCGCGCTAAAAAGCGTCCGGTCCTCTGTTTCGGCCTGCTTCTTAGCCCCTGCTGCCTGCAGGTGAGGGTAAACCAAGGTGTGTTTTTGTGCACTGCACCCTAGGGTGCAGGGCAAGTATCCCTGACCTCCTCCTCTTCCACCATGACCAGGAGCAAAACCAAACCATCCAAAGGCAAAGCCACAAGCGGGCCTGCCTATGATGAAGCAACGGCCGTTGACAGCACCAGCACTGGTGCAGCCACCCTGCCCTCCAGTGGCCCTGCTACTGTAGAGGGCAAAAAGAGATCTAGCCAGGAAAGCCAAGGCGGTAAAGGCAAGATCATCTGTTTGGACTCATCCAAGCAAGACACCAATGAGGGCCTCCCGCGCGAACCAGTTTCACGTGCAGACCAAATTCCGGAGCACGACTCCGACGACGACTGTGCCAGTGTGTGCAGTAATATTTCACACCGCAGCGGCAGGACCTCGGTCCTGTCGTACCACTCATCCTCCATGATGGTAGATCATGAGGAGTCCTCTTCCGGCCTCTCCACAGACGGAGAGGACGATTTTCGAGTAGTGTCCTCGAGGAAGGAGAAGAGGCAAACCCGATTGGCTGCAGAGGGTGTGCCCTCTGGCCAATCCCAGACAACATCCCGCCCCGGAGATTCTGGGCCCGCCCAGAATCCTGGGTCGAGGAGGCACGTTCCACCGATTATCGTGGACTACTTTAAGTGGGTGGTAGGCTTCCTCAAGGAGGTAATGCCATCCCTATCGAGTCACTGCACGGTTCGGAAGAACAAGCACCGCTACGTCTTCCAGGCGAAGATTATAGAGGATTATAACCTCATCCTGCAAGCCCTCAAGAGGAAAAGTGTTCCTCATTTTACCTTTGGACTGGATAAGTCCCGAGACCTCCGCAGGGTCATTCGTGGCCTACCAGTCGACACCTCGGTGGAGGATATCTCGACAGACCTCATCCGCCAGGGCATCACCCCAAGACTGGTGAAGCAGCTCACCAGGTCCGCTCCAGATGGGCAAGGTCCCAAATCTCCCCTCCCCCTCTTCCTCGTAGTAGTGGAGCGGGCCAATGACCCTGAGGCCAAGATAGATGGCGTCACCGCCATCTGTTACCTCAGGGTCAAAATTGAACCTTCCAAGGGCTCTGGCGGGCCCCCTCAATGTCACCGGTGCCTGGGGTTTAACCACTCCAGTCACTTTTGCTTCCGTAACCTGCGCTGCTTAAGGTGCGGAGGCGCCCACCCTAAAGAGGTCTGCGAGATATCTCCCACCGCGAAGCCGATTTGCGCAAACTGTGGTGGCGAACATATTGCTTGTTATGGTGGCTGTCCTAAGAGGATCGCTGTCATAGCGGCCAGGAGACCGCCGCCAGAACTACAGCAGGTCACAAGAACAGCACCTGTAGCCAACCAGCGCCCAGAGGCGCCAACAACTGCAACTGCCCCTCCTGCAAGACAGCCGGCGCAACAAAGGATAGCCACCAACACCACTACGGCGCAAAGGGCTGAGCGTGGCCCTGCGAAGCCACGGGATGGTAACAACACCAACCAACTCCCACGCAAAAAAGAAGCTCCAGCCAAACCCAAACAAAAGCCCCCCACCCAAGCTAAGGTGCGCTGGCCGGCCAGGCAGCCTAACTTCTCCCCCAGGGCTGCGCAAGGGAACGGTACTCCCGTACCCGAGCGACAGCAGGGGCAGGAGGCGGCTGGCGGCGTGCCAGCGCCCCGAAGCACTCCTCCTACACCCTCACCCAGAAACATAACCTCCACCACTCCTCCTGTCCTGCAGATGTCGGATGTGATGGCGTGGATACAGCAGCTTCTGCTGAACCACGGCCGGAGCATCTGTGATCTGCTGGTCAGATTCCTATATGCCACAGACCCAGCCGCAAAGATGGCTGTCGCCATGGAGGGACTTGCCCTCCTGACCGTGATCGTCCAGACCGCCCAGAATGGCGAGTCGAAATAGGTCTCGTACCTCTTTCCGATTCGCGTTCTGGAACGCGTGTGGCCTGAGCGGTCAGGGGAGTGAGCTCCAGCATTTTGCCGGCTCATTTGCCCTAGACCTAGTGCTAGTCAGCGAAACACATCTCCGTCCAGATACCTCATTTCGACTTCCGGGCTACAACTGCCTCAGAGTGGATCGTGTGGGCCGCCGAGGAGGTGGCACAGCGATCTTCGTGAGAAACAGAGTAGTCCACAAACCCATCCAGCTCCCACCTCTTCAAACCATGGAAGTCACGGCTGTCTGTGTTGACCTAGGCGGTACGGAAGTTTTACTGGTGTCTGCATACCATCCACCCCATAGGCAGTTCGTACTAAACGATTACCTTTCCATCCTAGCCCTTCATCCAAATGTCATCCTGGCCGGGGACTTCAATGCCAAACATTCGCGTTGGCATTGCGGCTCCCGGGCGGACGCCCGAGGCAATGATATCATACGCATGATAGATGCGGACCCTCAACTCAGAGTAGAGGGCCCCTGGCAACCCACACACCATCCACGAGGTCAAGGACGGGCATCCGTTATTGACTTCGCGATCATCAAACAATTCCCTTTTCATACATCTCTCACATCGATCAACGCACTTCATTCCGATCATAATCCCGTGTTAGCTGAGGTTAACACACGGGTTGCCAGTCACGACGTCTCGGTTCAAAACCGCGACGTTGACTGGGAATGCGTCAGGGTTTGCCTCAACGACTCCATCCCGCCGAACCCTAGGATCACAGACATCCCATCCCTAGAGGCTGCGGTCCAATCCTTTACCTCCATCGTGGTGCGAACTGCCCATAACCTAACTGTTCACACCCCAGCTCCTCTACACCCAGATGTCCTACCCCTAGAACTCCATCTGCTTGTACGCCGTTCCTGGGCTGCCCGCAGACTATACCAGCGTCACCGCACGCCACATAACCGAGCACTCCGAGAGGTCCGGACCCGACTACGCGAACACAGGGTGCGAGCGTGGGAGGAGACTATGACCCGCTTGAGGCTCGAGGATGGCGACGTGTGGAGGATTGCCAAAGCTCTCCGGCACCGCGGAGGTCAAATCACCTCCCCAATCCAAGGCACCCAAGGCCTGGCTTATGAACCCCGAGCCAAAGCCGATGTGTTTGCTGACTACCTCGAAAGGTCTATGAGGCCACGAGAAGACCCCCAGGACGAAGACTTCTCGGACCGTGCTCGGCGGGAGGTGCGTTGATACCTTCGGCGCCCCCCCGACGAGGCGGACCGACTTCCCGTCATCCGACCCAGTGAACTCCAGGGCGCACTCCGGCGCCTCAACCCCAAAAAGGCAGCGGGTCCTGACGGACTAACCCCCGCCATGCTCCGATGCCTTCCCATCAAGGCGGTACTCTTTCTAACCAAGGTTTTCAACATGTGCCTCACCTTGTGCCACTTTCCACGCGAGTGGAGGGAGGCCCGGGTGATATGCATCTTGAAGCCGGGGAAAGACCCGTTACACCCATCCAACTACCGATCCATCAGTCTCCTATCAGTTCTCTCGATGGTTTTCGAGAGGCTAATACTAGCCCGCTTGTCCCCTCTCTTGGGCGACATTCATGCCATCCCAGATCACCAATTTGGTTTTCGTCCTGGGCATTCTACACCCCAGCAACTACTGAGAGTGGTGGAGGCCGCTGCCCTGGGTTTCCAGGACAGAGCCTACACTGCGGCGGTGTCGCTGGACGTGGAGAAAGCCTTCTCTGCGACCTGGCACGCGGGTCTGCTCCTCAAACTCATCCGACTGGAGCTCCCGACACACATCATACACCTACTACACTCATATCTTAAACACAGATTTTTTGTAGTTTCAGTTGCGGGACACAAATCAACACCTAGGCCAGTAAGAGGCGGAGTCCCCGAAGGCTCTCTACTTTCCCCTATGCTCTTTAGCGTCTACATGGCCGACCTACCAACAGTGCAGCAAGTCAACATAGCTCAGTATGCTGATGACGTGCTGTTATACTGTACAAACCAACACCCACGCAGAGCCTTCAACCCTATTCAGAGACACCTCTGCCTCATCCAAGAGTGGTGCGAGCGTTGGCGATTGTCCATAAATCCGGAGAAAAGCCACGCTATTCTCTTCACCAAGCGCCGCTTTCCCGCAAACTTCCCCACATTCACGTACCTCAGACGAAGGATACAATGGACCAACACCATCACCTATTTGGGGGTGAAGCTTGACAGGGGCGTCACTTTTGGGGAGCACGTCCGGGGGCTGTGGTGCCGGGGCAATGGGGCTGCGGCCTCACTGTACCCGATGCTGAGGTCCTCGATGACGGTTCCCCTTAAGTTGCGCCTTTTGAGGGCTCTCATTATCCCCTTATTAATCTACGCCTGTGAGATCTGGGGCATGGCGGCAGACTCCAGTCTGCTGTTGCTTCAGCGGGTACAGAATAGGTGTCTCCGGGCTATCTATTCTGTGCCTCGAGGCTTTCCAACGAGACTCCTGCACGAAGCCTCTGGTCTACCATACCTGGAGGACGAGATTAGGCGTCGGGCAACAAAATTCAACGAAGGGTTACCATTCCATCGGAGCGCCCTCGTTAGGTCTCTTGGGGATTACGATCCCACAAACCGCCGCTTCAGGCGATACCGGCTTCCCCGCATGGCTTGCGGGCATCCCCGGTAACGAAGGAGCACCACCAACAGCTGCTACGGCTAAGCTCCTTACTATCCTTCAAGAGTTGCTTGGATTCAAAATTAAATCTCAAGAAACATTTTTGATAAACACACACCAGCGGTGCACAAGGTTGCACCATCAAGGCAACCGTCGAGGAGCAATATTCGCCTCCTCCTGTCACTCCACAACCCCAAAACACACCCGCCATCCTACAAAACCCACAATCCCGTCAGAACGTGGTTAAGTTCTCTCTGAGAACAGGGACACGTCTAACACACCTCGGGCTGCCCTCAGCCTACCAATCACACTGGACTGGATTAACGCTTCAGACGCAGCGAAACCTTCTCCTAGAAAACTTCGACCGCGCCACTGAAGATGTCCACCGTAGTTGTGGACGAAACGTCTGGTACTCCTAACACCAGCAGACCACGGCAAAACAGCCCGGAAACATTTCTTAGTTACACTAACAAATAATGTTATTAGCTATATATTTGTAGTTGAAAGCAGTGTCAAAACTGACAGAAGAGTGTATAAAAGCTACTGTAAATATGTTGTAATTGAAAATAAAGCAAAATGCAGACCTAGCTATAGCATTTGATGGGACCTGCATAAAATAGGTTTTCAGTCCAAGAATTCCTGTGCATCAGCCACATTAGTATTGACAATGGTAAAGTTCTTGATGCACAGGCGTTGACAAAGTGTTGTCAAGGCTGTAGACAGACTAGTAATAATTATGAACAGCAAATGAAGCATGAGACATCTTGCATAAGATATTGTGAGGAAAAAAATGCGGGGATTGAGGCTGCTGCTACAATGCAAATAATTCAGCTTTTCCAGCACAATCGGGGTATTTGCTACATAAAGCTACTAGGAGATGGGGATTCAAAAGTTTTTAATGAAGTGACTGAGAGTAAGGCTTATGATAACCTTAAAAATGGAATACATTAGCCATATCCAAAGAAGATGGGAACGCGATTTCGAAAAGCCGGACATAAGTTAGGAAGCACTAAATTGTCAGGTGGTCTGACGATAAAGCGTAGTTTGACAGAAAAATTCATAGATCATCTTACACAGTAGTTTTTGGATAGTGTTTAGCAACCGCTTTTACTACTTGTGGCACCGCAGGCGATACACAGTATTATGGTATGACAATTAAAGACAACACAGATAATTTAGATGGCACGATTAGAGCTGTTTGTGCTACCTTCTTCCATAACCTGTCAACAAATTACAAACCATTTCATGATTTTTGTTCAAACAAATTGTGGAAATATCTGAAAGCGGGAGAAGGTACACCACAGACTTTCAAGCACAAAGATAGCATAGTAAAAGTAGTTGTGCTTGTTATCAAGCTAAATTTTCATCATTTTATCAATCCTATGCTGATAAAGAAATGCCGGAAAGGAGAAACTGAAAATTAAAATGGGTCGTTTAATAATGTTGAGTTGTTCCACATGCCAAAACATGTATTTGTTGATTTGTCAACGTTGAAACTTGATGTGCTAGACACTAATATGTGGTCGTTACACAGTAAGAATACAGGTGTTAAATGAATTAGATATTCTAGCAGGATACAATACCTTGAACAATGGGGTCACATTTGGGCCCATTGCAAAAACGAAAGGCAGAGATTGAAGTAACAAACAACAACAAAGAGCCAAGATCCAAGAGGAGGTCAGCGCTAGATGGGCAAGATAGAGAAGGAGAATAAGATGGAGATTACAACCAAGATATATTTTGAGTTTTTTTTTTTTTTTTTTTTTATGATTAAGTAAGTTTTATAGATATTTTTACTTTAAATGTGAATTACTCAAAACGTTTCTCGACATAAATGACTCACTTCTTTGAATCTGCAAGATATATCCGCGTAAAGCATTTACCACACAGTACAAGCAATCCCATGATAATATGGAATTGCTTTAATTGAAGTTGTTCAAATAGATTTTTGTATAAAGTATCAGGCATTGTATTGAAAGCGCCGCGTCGAGCGATTACACACTCGCCTCTCACTTTGAAGGACTGGGTTCGATCCCAAGCGACCGCATGTGGGATTTGTGGTGAACAAAGCGGCGCAGGGGTGGGTTTTCTCCGGTTTCTCCGGTTTCCCCTACCTCGCATTCCACCGGTGCTCCATCTTCATTCTATGTATCATCAACGCAATCGCGTTTTATGCCATTTGTAGTAAAAGGGAGTGTTAAACATTATAAAAAAATATTGAAAACCTTAGCGGTGTACAAAAATAATCATACTCTTTTCCTATTGGCATTGTAACTACATAATGAATCGGTGCACTGATAAGGAATAAATAAACATCTTGTGAAAACTTAACATTGCTATGTCAAGTGGGTTCTGAGAAAATGAGTCATTAACATAACTAATTTAACACTGATGAAAAAGTGTTTGACGACTGCCTTTAATTTTGTATTTATAATTGACATCGTGTGGTAAAGATCACAATTACTGTGCAAATTTTACATAGTCAAACTCTGGAAATTATTCCTAATGTCTGTGTCTATTTCAAAGAACAGGCCGAAAAGATAATTAAATTGGCACTTCTATCTATAGAAAAGAACTAATGCAGATACAGACTAAAATAACATTTAGCAACCAGAGTATCATGAGAAGAGTAGGAAAAATAATTAGTGAGAGAAGTAAGCATTAAGCTGAATGCATTCATTCGAAACTCCTGGAAAGGGGCACAATGTTTCTAAGAGAATCACTGAATTAGATGAGTTCAATGAAGCAGTTGCTTCTCGAACAATCTACAATATCTACATTGAAGAAGGTACAGTGTCAAATATCCCGAACCTTGCAATGTGGTTAAGGAGAAACATTGGTAATAAAGAGTGCAATTCCAGTCTATCAGCCATCACTAAGGAAATTGGATTCAGATTTAGAAAACTAGATATGCACTAATTGAGCGATATGCCATATATTAAAGGGTGCCTTATGAAGACGTACAAAACAATTTACAGCTGAGAGTAGTCCGGTGGTGCTTGAAGAAGTAATGTACATATATTCAATTCATACCACAGCAAACCGCTGACCAGATGATACTCAGGAAGGACTAATGGTTCCTCTTCTATAGATTCACGGTAGATTACTATACTGCACGCAGCGAGTTCTTCTGGATTCGTTCCCAACGCTTTGGACATGTGCATGCATGTCTAATCAGAAGACAGGTGCTTATTATTCGACAATGAACAACAATAACTATGTTTTCTGTCTAAAGAAGACTTACATCAATTCTACCACTAAATTCTGTGTTAGTAAATAGATAGCGCCTCATTCCACCATGCTTAAATAAACGAACCACCTAAAAGCAGAGCTACTGACAGAAAAAATTATTGATGGCTATCTGCAAGTAACATTTCAGCACAAACACTACAGTATTACAGGAACCTCCAGCTGTATGAGTTGGTAGCAGTAGTGAAACCAAATGAAAAGCAATTTCTTATTCATTGTTCACTAAAGGAAAAGGAGCATGAGGTTTTGAGAAGATTTGAGATCATCACGATATAAATCCGTTTGAGGCTAATAAGCAGTTGCGAAACACAGATCAGGTAGATGCAACACAAATATCAAAATTAACTATGCTGAGAAGTTGAACCTTGAAACATATTCAAACATTGGCAAAAACACATAGAAGAAAGTTTGTGATTACATGGAAAAAACTGGAGAAGATTTTTGCGAAAAGGGGATAATTTCAGAGGAAGCAATGACAATAATAATAATAATAATAATAATAATAATAATAATAATGATAATACTAATAATGCTGATGACAATAATAATAATAAACATAGAAAATAATGATCATGGTGATAATAACGATGATAATGGTAACGATAATAATAATAATAACAATAATATCAAACAATAATAGTAATAATAACAAAAAGAATAATAATAGTACTAATAAGAAGAAGAATTAGAATAGTAATAATTATAATAATGATAATAATAATAATAATAATAACAACAAAAGAAAATACAAATAATAATACGAATAAAATAATAGTGGTAAACGGTATAGTAATAATAATAGAAATAATAATATAAATACTACTACTAATAATAATAATAATAGTAATACTGATAGTAATAAAGTAGCAATAATAGCAATAATAATCATAATAACAATATTAATAGTAAAAATAATATTAATAATGGTAAAAATAGTAATGATAATATTAAGAATGGGAAAATGGTATAAACACACATACACACACACACACACACACACACACACACACACACACACACATTCTGCTTCCTTGTGAACTTTTAGCGGACTGGCAAAAATTCGTTGTTCTACCTGTACCTTTTTTAATGTTTATGTGCTACCAACACAAAACTTCGCCTTTGATTGCTGATACCTTTAGACTTTTGCAACGCTGCCATAACTTGCAAACTTTGTACCCGATTTATTAAATAACTATGCACGTAATTGTATAATGCCACATAAATGTTTTTCTTCCTGTTATTGGAACCTATATTCCCCTAGAATCTGAGTGTGCATTTCACGTCCATGTTGTGTATAAGTAATGTGCAAATTATATCCAAAATATTATGTTAATACTACTTTTACGTCACATTAATGGTTTAACTATAAAAATTGCGCCTTTTTTATCTCTAATGTGCTATCGTGAACATTAACCTGCTGATTACTAACATACGTTATGAGAAGTGGCATCTCACCTATACGGCCCTGGTTCGATCCCAAGCGACCGCATGTGAGATTTGTGGTGGACAAAGCGGGACAGGGGCGTGTTTTCTCCGGGTTCTACGGTTTCCCCCGCCATCACATTCCACCGGTGCTCCATCTTCATTCCATCTACCATCTGCTTCATCGCCTGTGGTGCCAAAGTAGTAAAAGCGGCCATAAACACTATAAAAATGAGAAGTGGTATTGCCGTTGCGGTGTACAGTACCTCAACTTTGATCTGCACTGGCACACCTCATTTGAAACTAGCCATGCATGAAGCATGCCTGAAGAACAGTAGGTCCCAGGGTTTTCACAATTTTCTATGTTGCTAACAATCTCTTGTAAAGCCAAACACAAAAAGTGGTGTACTGCGAAGACAGTTTATTACTTTCCATTTAATTAAACGTTCCCGCCCTGTTATTGAGCTTATAGGCTGAAGAGAGAATCATCCGAGAAAACTGTTCACTAATTGAGGGATATTTTCTGATGGTTTCCTTGAAGGCCTTATCTGGATATTTGCTTTTCTTTTTAGCAAATATTCCGTGCCAAACGTAACTGTTAAGCTATTGGTATAATTACTTACATGTGGCCGCACAAATTTTTGCAAGACTATTTTCTTGTCACTGGTGAATCCCTTTCTTCTACATTTAAAAATAGAGATTATGCTTACAACGACATCAGTGATATTTTATGCACTAATTTGGATTAATTTATTACTGGGCCCGGTGTTTTATTAAATGCACGGCTAGTTTTATGAACAGCATAATAAAGTATACTTTGGATACCGCAGAGTGCCCCTATCTTTGCCCTTAAGAGAGCAATTGATGCAGGAGACGACTGTATATTGTCGTTGTTAGCGGCCCCGCTTCGTCCATTTTCATATTCATATTGTGTACATTTTTAGAACAATTTTCTAATCTTTATACTCAATATTTCTTTTCTCTCGAACCCTTAAATTAATTAAAAATGAGCCTCTACGGCTGAATCCATCAATGTAGAAGGTTGACATATAATTGTTTTTTTTTTTTTTTTTTTTTTTTTTTTTTTTTTTTTTTTTTTTTTTTTACGAAAATCAGTTTTATGCTGGATTTGCACATTTAAGGAGAACTGAAACAATCCACATATAAACTGAGTGAAGGCAATTAAATACATTATTAAATTCAATTTTAACTTGATTAATGGACTCCATCGAAAAGGCAGTTTTACCTTTAGCCTAAGCTAAATGGTTACTTACATTTCCTGCAATAGCTGCATACCCATTCGGTAAAATTTATATAAATTATAGAAAAATGGAGGACACAATTAAAGGAAAACGCACGTTGTTCCTGATAAAATCGATTTTTATATAGGCATGGAGAATGTGATGGAGAAGATTAGATTTAGTTTCATTTTACAGGGTTTATCTCCTTGTTTTCTTGAAGACGCACCAAAGTGTTTATAAGCAAAAACTTGAATTTGTAAGTGAAGTTGATAACCTTCTCAAGAGTAAAATGAAAAATGTACTTCTAGAACAGTTTTAAGTTTTTAAATGTAATATATAGGTTATAAAGTAAGTACACGAGTAAATAAATAAAAAACGTCGCATGCCCCCTGATGGTGAATACTTTTAGTAACAGTGCATGCATTTCAGGAAGCCAATGCCTGTACATAATTAAAACTGCATTTTACAAAGGAAAACTATTAAACATAAAAGCTTTTCTTATTCCTCCGGTCCTAATATTGTCTTATAACAGCAACAGTGAATAAAATTAAAATAATCAATTTGTACTTGTAATAATAATGCATTCAGTGCATAAACAGCAAGAGTCTGGATAACTAAAGGTGAATTTTTCAAATACATGCGATTAAAAATAATAGCTGTTCTTAGTTTTCTAATCCTGGCATAGCCTTACTAACAAGGGCGGTGAATAAAGCAAAAATAATCAATTTGCTTTAACCTAAATATTTTCTCATATCTCTTATGAAATTTGAACTTAGTGACCCGTGAGCTTTCTGCAATGAGTGATTAAATATTTTTGATGAAGGATTAAATAGTTTAGTCATAAAAATTAATTTTAAAGGAATAGTTGCTTAGTTTGGCGGAGCTATTTTTTAAAACAGCAAAAGGAATAAGTATAAATTAATTATAGCTGAAATGTACCTATTTGCTATTTAATGTACATGTTGTATATGAAACCTAGATAATTTTATTAAATTTGGAAATTTATTTATTTATATTGTGGATTTTTTTTAAATATCACAGATATATGATTTGATCCGTCTGGCTATCGCAGTGGTAGCGCACCTGCCTTTAATTCCGGGTACCAGCCTGGGAATTTTCCTCCGCTGGGAGGACCGAATGTGTGTGCGTTCATCATCACCATCCCGCGGAAGAGAAATGACAACACCACCGCGGTATCATTCATTGCCTGAACGTCGAGATCTTTCTTTTGATAGGGTTTAACGCCCACTTATAGTGCTTTGGCACCGCAGGCGAGAACGCCAAGGTCGTCGGATTGTGGCCTCTCATAATACCAACCCGCCCTTTGACCAACCGTCATCATCGTCTCACCTTAAGCTAGTTTGATAAAAAAGATATTTGGATGTAATTTTCATAATTTCTAAACATAATTTCAGGTTTATAATTAGACTACAATATGCGTTTCCTAAGAAGTAAACTGTTTAAAATTAAATATACTCTTAAAATACTTTTGTACAATAAATCAGTGTTAAGTTATATAAAAATTATAAAAAATATTTATGTGTGTAATTATTTGAAGCCTGGGCTTATACCACAACGATCTTTAATACACTTATATTAGTGAAATGGGTTTCAAAATTCCAATTTAATAAATTTTATTGTAAGGACCTTCTTAAATAATGAAACATTTCTTAATTATTACAACCAAGAAAGCATTAATAATCCACACATATTAAATAAGTGACGTGAACATCTGACGCACGCTTAGGTGTATACTTTTAAAGTAAGAAGGTTGTATTACTCTGTCAGGACTTCGAATGGGGTTTCTTTAAATAAGCATATAACACGTTAAATTTCACTTGAATAAAAAGCATTTTGCAAAAATAAATAAAAAAATAAAATGTTCCTATGGAATAGTAATTACTAAGCTGAAATTCCAAACATGGAATTTTGCACAAATTTTCACCCTTAAAATCCTACCTAAAAACCACACATCCCGCAGGATGGGGTGTGCGCTATGCTCCTGCTTCAGCTAGAGCAGCAACAAGCCGTAGAAGCCATTGAGGTGTGTTGTCCTTCTTTGGAGGTGCCAGTTTCACCAACCGTTGTTAGTAATTTACGGTCATGAAGTTGGTAATTGACGTCTGTAAACTCATTTCCTTTGGTGTATAAACTCTTACAGGATACAGGCTAAATTCCTGACGCCCTAAATTTTAAACGCCTATATTTTACTCATTAAGAACTTTACAAGCGCCAAATCCGAATAACATGGCGAAGTTGTTTGAAAAAGATAATTTTAAAGATCAGGCTATATCAGCGATTATTTAATCAGCGCAATGAAGAGGGAATGTGACCTCTTTTATGTAATGGTAAAGGTCACAAATTTAACCTAGAATATCTCCGCATACTGAATGGGTGGGCATTTTTGTCACATACTTTTATATCGACAACATATTAATGTTTTGTATAAAATTTAAAAGTCAAGCATAAATAGTGCAATCATTTCATTTAAACATAAAGTCCGGTCGTCTTTCTTTGATTTCCGCAAACTTAGCAATCGCGCGTTGGTTAATGCTTGACATTTCTGTAATCAGATCCTCAATAGAGAACATAGTTAAAGGTGTTAAGCTTTCACCCACATTAATGTAGAGAAACGTTGTTCGTCTTTCACTAACGTCATATGCACTATAAGCACTGGTTTTAAAATTCGTGTTGATTCAATGAGTTTTTCTCTTTGAATTGTTCTGTAATATAAACTCCACAAGGCTTGCTGTACCGAATCCATCCGAAAGTTTCTCTGTATCAAATAAGATGTTTATTGAGCGCATTATTCACCATTTTCACATCTTCTGAAAATTTGAACTGTATACCCAAAATGTATTTTAGAGAGAAGGTGTATAATTTCATAAGATTTTCCAAAACAGTAAAGCAGACTTCAGCTTCACACATTACATCAGATTAGTTCTACTGTTGCTCTTCGTTATTCTGAATTGTCAGCCTTCCTCTCTTTTGTTGACCTGCAACTAGGTTCTGCAGAGCTGCTGGAATCAACATAAATTTGCTCTCGAATTAATTTGATGAGGTAGCTCTTATACCCAGACACCTGATCATCTATTTGCCAGTGAGTCGTTAATCCCCCTTCAGAATGCCGACCATACATACTACGGTATATTTTTTGCAGTAAAACACAGTATTCGCACTACTAGAGAGAAAGTACCAATGAGTATTATTAGATCTTTGCGGCCTTCCTTTCATATTTGAGTTCAGCATTGCAGTTCGCTGCCATACACACACAAACGCACACAATGTCTTATAGACTAGCAAAGAAGGTCCCAACATTTGTATATTAAATAAATGAAGTCACTCCCATGACAAGATGTACTTGGTCTGCATAAGGACATTCTCAGCGTTAACATATACCTTCAGAGGGACGAGATATTGCGGAAGCTCTATCGTAAATCGGTGCATTTAATTTTCTGGCAATTTTGGGCGTGTCTAATTTTTTATTGTGGAGCTATTCAAGTTGACAAGAAGCCAATGTTTTTACATCATGGTGTGCAGTGGAAATAAATCTCCAGATACTTTCAACCGGCCTTTTTAGTTCTATGGTAGCCAAATGGCAACATGATATTAAAGGTGGCCTTATATAGACAGTTCCAATTTCAGAAATTCTCCTGTAGTTGTCATTTGGCTACAATGTATTTAGTTGGTGAATACAGCTGCAGATGGCAGTGGCAACCTGTAAACAGGATGTCATCGCATGTGATTCACAGTTGTACATGTGCCACATGGATAGTGGTACGTATAACGCCTTTGGTGTGAACATAATTGCATCTACACCTAAAAGTAGTGGCTTTTAACATAATAAAAGCTTTAAAGTTAAATCATATTGATATAATAAGCCGCTAATCATCTATAATAAACAAATATTGGGGCTTAAAATAGGTTGTTGAAAAATGGCTAGAACAGGAGTTTCCCTGTGAACTGCTGAGCAACAGAACCTAACATTTAGCCATGTGACCAGCATTTTTCCAGAGTGCTTTATTTTATTTATAAGATTAACTATTATAAACACAATGAATAAATTCCTTCCTGATAAAGAGATACTAGAGTTTATTGTAGTACCTGATGGGGAAATATCAGAATTTAGCGGATTTTATTCTTTTGATGAATATGAATCTTAAAGCCATCCCAGCAATCAGGAAACTAGGATTTCAAATCATTTGGAAATTCATAGGAAAAAGAAAGAGTTCACCGCAGAGGAAGAACAGTGTAATAGTGGTAATGGCATAGAAAATAATTGTCCTTCTATGGGGGGGGGGTAAGAAGTAAGGAATCTGACCTAGAAACTATGCAAAAACAGTGAATCTCCTTTGATTTTGTATTTACTGGCTATTTTTCTTTTGATATGTGTTTCACATAAAAAAATGATGGAAATATATAGGAAAAATTGAATTTTCTGGTAATGACAGCATCTGGAAAACCAGTTTACAAGATCATGTGAAAGAGTTACCTCCTTGCAGTTATTTCTTTAGTTTCGTAGATAAGGAAACCATTTCTCATATAGCTCACCAGACATGTTTCCATGCCCACCAAAAAAAAAATTACTTCTGATGGGATTGAACAGTATTTCTGCATTCTACTTGTCATGGGTTTAGTGAAAATGCCTCATTAAGAATTTATTGGCTGCACGTTGTAGGTTTCCTCCAATAGCTGACACTGAGTTGCAACAGATTTGAGGTCATCAGACAGTATTTTCATATAAATGACAAAGCAAAACAAAATTCCACCAGCCACCCTGAGCATGACAAGCTTTTTAAGGTTAAGCCTCTAATCGACAGCCTCAGTACCAACACGGCCAATATTCCGCTTGAAGAAATTAACTCGGTTGATGAGCAAATAATACCCTTCAAGGGAAGAAATTATTTAATCCAGTATTTCAACAGTAAATCCCATAATTGGGGATTAGAGGTGTTTACTAGAGCCGGCGCCTCCGGGATAATGTACGATTTGTAAGTATATGTTGGTAAGGGAACCTATCAGAAAGGTGGTCTAGACTTAACACTTGCACAAAATCTTCCTGGAAATCTAAATCTCATAATTTGTTTCGACAATAATTGGTTCTCATCTTTACCTGTAGTCAGATCCCTGAAAGAGAAAGCAATGCCATTGTGGGCACTATTTGGTCAGATCGTATTAAAAAAACGTCCACTGAAGAAGGAGAAGGCTTTGAAGAAAGAAGTGAAAGGTTCTTTCGACTACACAGTGGCAGACGAAAGCATCATTAAATTTCTTAAATGTCTTGACAACAGATTAGTACAATTTATTTGTTCCTATGTTGCAGTGGAACCCATAGATATATGTGTCAGCATTGGAGTTAAACGAATAAAAGTTGCATAGGTGTAAATCGACCTAATATTGTGAAGAAGCACAACCAAAACATAGGTGGTGTAGTTCTAGCAGATATGCTTAAAGAGTTACATATACAGAATTTATTTTCGTTCCAGAACACTAAGATTTTCGTCCCAGAAAATGGTACAACAGAATTGTATACTGGTGTCTCAATGTGGCTATTGTTAACTCTTGGTTACTTTACAAAAAACATATGACCCATAAGGGGAAAAACCCGGAGAAAACAGTCCTGGATTTTCAGACCGAAATTACTCATGGTAATGTATTTGCAGGAAAAGAAAAGAAAGGAAGCGAGGAAGGCCAAGCGGTCAAGAAACTTCAGCAGAAATGAAGAAACGTTAGTTACTGTAAGGCCTGTTGCTGTTGCCCGCTTTGACGCTTCAGCAAGTTCTATCAGAAAAAAAGGGAAAGTGCAAGAGCTATTCAAGTATATTCTCTGGAATGGATTGCTCAAAATGTGAGGTTGAGTTATGTTTGACCAAAGACAAAAACTGTTCTTATACCAGGCATAATAAATAATATGGTTGTCGAAATCCAGTCATACTGTGAACTAGCTTGCCAAATAATGTTACATTTGAGTTTCTAAACAGAAGGTACCCTAAAATTTGTTTATATTGCGCTAAAACTATGCTTCACAATACATACCTATTGACGTTATTGTTCAATGTTGCCATATAGCAACAAACCTTAAAAATTAATCTATAAGGGAAAAACCATTAAAACGTATTTATACCACATCCTTTATGCATTATCTAAAATTGATTAGTCCTCTATAAATACCAGGACTTAACAATGGCTTTTTCCTCGTTCACTCTTAGGGTCAACTCAAACACACCACAAAAGCTGATATATTTATCAATATGCTCAGAATGTATCTATTCTGCTTTACTTTTTCACATTCTCTCAGCACTCCTACAATAGTATCCACTGTTTAGCTGCAAAACAACGTTTGACTTCCCGAATAACGCTAATTTTAACAATTTTATGTTTTGTACGCCACCAAGCAAAATACAAGAAATTTCATAGGCACAAAGTCAGTCGCAAATATTCAAAATATATTGTCATAACACTCGTTTATACTGTCCTAAAGAATGTTTATTTCTGGCCGTGGCTAGATTTTCAACTGTCCTTCCTGAGAAAACTTAGATAAATCCTTCATTTGCATGTTATTTACCTAATTCATTATGAAAACTTGAACACACTTAAAATTGTAAGAACACACAACAAAGGTTACCATAAATTAAGTATAATGCACTTGTCTCTTACTTAATATTAACTATAGAGATTTTCACGTCATGAAGGCACAATGGACTCTTGTGGACCATGCTTTTCTTATGGGAGAATCCAATGTGCCGTTGCCAAATGTGTGTGTTTTCAAATGCGACTAATATAAAATAGGAATGTGCATTTTGGTGTGAAACAATACGATGATATGCACGAAAAGTCTTTTATATAATTGTACATTTTTAAAATAATAAAATATTGTTGAAAGCAGAATTTTTAACTTCTTTCTCGCTCCCAAAATTAAAACATAGTTTCAAATCAAATTATTTGCAATGAAAAATCTGGATTATTCGCTTACTTTTGTAGGTCACATTGATATATAGATTATATCAATATGTCTAAACATATTTATTAAAAAAATAAAGTTTAAAGCATAGTGTTTGAAGTTTTCGTTTATACAGTGGAAAATGTCGTCGCTGACTAATTCTCGTTCTACAAGTCCGCGTAAAATCTTCCAGCGACAAAGTTGTCAAGTAAATAGTATATTATTTTATATGTACACATAGAACATCTTCAGAAATAGAGCACCCATGAATCGACAGTTTAAGGCAAAGCGCGCAAGGGTCAGCGCCAACAAACCTGGTCCTCGTGTCTTGGAGATGATAAAAACCAGATGTGGCATGGCAGTTCAAGGGGCGATAAAGGGTCGTACTTCAGTGGAGGTTTTCAGTACGTTTTGAGAATCTGAGGCGTGTGTGAGTTTTACAAAATAAATAGGCGTACATTTTATTAAGAAAAGACTGTAAAAAAAAAAAAAAAAAAAAAAAAAAAAAAAAAAAAAAAAAGGTCCCATCAATTCACCGCGAAAGAGAAGACAAACGGCGCATGCATACAAAATTAACAGGGAGGTGATTTTGTACGCAGTGCTATACGACACAATGAATTTTAAATATTCCACCTTTTATCGCTTATGGGTTTTGATTTTGAAAAGAGAGGAAATAAATCGGTTTTGATTGAGAGAAATGATATTATAGTGTGGCGACATTCCTATTTACGGAAAGTAAAACAATTCAGGAAAGAGGGAAGGAAAATTGTGTACCTTGATGAAAGTTGGGTAAATGTAGGGCACAGTGTGTCAAACGTTTGGAAGGATAAGACTATAAAAGCTCCTAAATAAGCGCTTTTGTCCGGGTTATCCACTGGGCTTAAATCACCTACTGCTCGCGGACCACGATTTGTAATATTGCATGCCGGTGGTACGATGGGATTTGTACAGGGCGCAAAACTTGTTTTCTTGGTGAAAAAAGGTTCTGCTGATTATCATGATGAAATGAATAGCGAAAGATTTTAGGGGAGACGGTGGCAGACTCGGCACTGACATTTTGTAAATTCACATCTCCTACATTTTTTGTTCAATCTCACTGAAATTTTATACACTTATCAAAAGGAAACCAGCATGCTCTAAAGACATTTTTTAGAATGTTTAATAAATTATTAATGCTGTGAGAGAATGTTTAATGTTTTTGTTATATTGTTATTTCCTGGTACACTTTTTCACTATTTCCAAGCAACATTTTCTAATTTTTGGTATAGCAAAGTAAACTACACTAATAAGTGTACATTTAAATGGAGTAACTTTTTAATAAATTATTGCAATTATTTTCTGTGAATTTTTTGATTTGAATATTTTTTTTAAGAAAAATTGTTCATGTTTTTTCAACCACAAAACTGTTTTTACTCTATAAACTAAAATTCTGTTCCCTTAAATATGTCTTAGTTTAAAAGGATTGTGCTAAATTTTATCAAAATCCTTCCAGTCGTTCCTGATATATGTGTTCCTAAAGGATGAAAATTTTAATTTCCAGAAAAATCAATTTAAAGTGTGGATGAAATTTTCCTTAATCATACCTTAGCTAAAACTGCCCATATCTATATTCCTGTTGTTCTTCATGGTCCTCTGCAGCTCTTTTAACTCCTCTGCTCCTTTGTCTAGCAATTATTTCTATATTCTGCACTGAAACCTCTGCCTTAGCAATCCGTTGCTCATCGATGATTCGCAGTATCTGCTCAGTGAAGACTCCAGGTATAAAGGCCAACTTCCTCAGGATGTGAAGTCTTGCAACATTCCCATCATTAAACACTGCTGCAGCTTCCAAAGCAGAAATCTCCACCACTAAATTGGAAACAAACACAGTTTTTGGACATCTCTTCCAAATAAGAGCATTGAAGCTTTCATTTGGATTCTGTGTTTTTCCATGCAGACACTTTTCTAGTAGTTCTGGTGAAGCCAGTGCTCGAAAAGTTGGTTTAATTGCCATTGCTACCTCATAAGGAAGGCCATTCTTATGGCCCAAGTTTTACTTTATATGCACTTAGAGACAGGTTTATATTCACATCTATAGGCCTAACCCTAACCTCAACAACATTTTGCCTCTTCATATTGGTAATATGGGACTTACCATATTTTTTAAATATTCTACCAGGCCTTGGCATTGTAAGAAAGGATCAATATATTCAACTAACACAAAGAATGACACAATAACACACATCACTCAAACTATACTCTAATTCCACTAAACAGCATAAATATTGTTTGTGAAGCACCACAGCCCTCTCTATATAACATTGCTCGGACCACAAAATAGCTGCTTCAACTTCACAAAAATATTCAAGGCCTCTAAAGATATAGCTTCAAGATTCACAAGCAAAATTAAGCAATAAATTGTTTTTTTTTCATTGGAAGCTTTAAAAAGTGGGCGTGGCTCATTGCATTGCTTTAGGTTACCATTAATTTATACCACTTGTAGTTCGAGTTTCAAAGTAAAAATCTTGGATGATAATCCCAATTATATGTACTATCAAATAAGTAAATAAAAATATTTTGTGATTTTTTCACGATTTCTGCCACCATCTCCCCTTGAGCAGTGGTTCAGGAAACAACTGTTGCCGAATATAGAACCGAGAACTGTCATTGCTATGGACAATGCCTCCTACCTCGATAGAAAAGTAGAGACTCCCCCCACTACAAAAACCCGCAAGGAAGATATAAAACATTGGCTGGTATCAAAACATACCCCCTATCCGCATGATTGCCTTAAAAGAGAATCGCTGACTATTGTAAATTCTGTACGAGATAAATATAGTGCTACTATTATAGATTTGATTGCAGAAGAACATGGAGTAACAGTCTGTAGGTTGCCTCCATATCATTGTGAATTAAACCCTATAGAAATGGTATGGTATCAGGTAAAGGGACATGTTGAGCGCCATAACACTACATTTAAGCAAAAGGAAATGGAACTTTTAATAGACAATGGTTTTGAATCAGTCACCCAAGATCAGTGGTTAAATTACTGCAAACACGTTGAAGGGATAGAAGACGACATGTGGAAAGCAGATCAGCTGCAGGATGATATCGAACCTCTAATCATTAGGTTAACCAGCAGTTCCTCCAGCAATGACTCCAGTTCCTGTGAGGCCAGTGAACAGGCCAACCAGTACTCTTCTTTGGGTGTTGAATCCATGTCCGATTAAGGTAGATTGCTTATTAATGCATTATATTTAGGTTAAATGTAAAGTGCTGGCAGTTATTAAGAGAATGCAATAAATTAAGGCATAAAAGTGTTTCACTAAGAATTAACTGAAAAATATACAATAGTTATTAACCTAATCAAACGGTAATAGTGTAAGTACAATAAGGAATGCAATGATTTAATAGCAATAATAATAATAATAATAATAATGATGAAGATGATAGTAATAATAATAATGATGATGATAGTAATAATAATAATAATAATAATAATAATAGTGGTAGTAGCAAAAAAAACTGGTTGTGAACGAAAGCTTAGTAATCGCGCGGCGGCGGAACATACGTGGCAACGCTGCGCAGATTCTCCATATTCTCTGGCGTGTGTGAAAGTCGGCAACTACGGCGCCCAGTGTTATAGTTAATTTTTCCACCGCCGAAGATTTTAGGCTTGTGCGGAGAGAAGTGCTTTCGGCGGTGGTCGGCTTTCCGCGGCAACAAGCTCAGATCAGTAAAGGATCTTCCGGTACACTGGGCAACTTCCTCTCGTGCATCTCGTCGTGAGGAAGTGGTATTGGCTCGTCTGCGCATCGGTCACTGTAATTTTACACACAGTCATTTACTTAACGGGGAACCTGTACCTATCTGTCCGCTGTGTGAGGCACATTTATCTGTTCACCATGTGCTGCTGGAGTGTGTTGCTCTATCCGCTCTTCGAGCAACATGCCAGCTTCCAATCTCCCTTTCTGAGGTTCTCGGGGATGACAACCACGCGATAGATAGGGTTTTTAGCTTTTTACGCCAAGTGCCGTTTTTGAAATCGTTTTAGAATTTTGAAGATTTTATCGTTAGTGATTTCATTTATCAATTTTAACACTGCTTTTACGGAGCTTTGCTTTTTAATTGTTATGTTTGACCCAGTTTTTAAATCCTTTTCAGCCCATTGATCTTCATTCTTTTAGTAATTTTAGGTCTTTTGCACTTTCAGCTCTGTGGGTTCACTTTTAGAGGGATTTTCCTTTTAGTCTTCATGTGCGACCTAGTTTTATGTCCTTCTATGGCCATTGCCATATTTTTATATATTCTCAGATTTTAATTGTGCCATTGGCCATATTTTATTTCCAACTTCGTTTTCCCCTTTTTTACTTACGCACATACGCCTTTTTAGGGCGCTAATAACCTCGTAGTTGAGCGCTCTTAACCCCATTCATCATCACTTGGAAAACAAAAAAGCACTAATTACAATAAGAATATTAAGTGGTAACGATGTTCGATTGAAGAGATAAGCCAATGTCACAGGACGGTTTCTTTCAGCTGCTGTTCCACATGCAGCTCATGCTATGTAATTACATTTTACTGGCATATCCCGAAGTTTACATGCGTAGTAATACAAAGTACTCCTACTAGAACTTTCCTTACATTCAGAAGCTACACAATAGTGTACAACTTTTGCAGTAAACGCAACATTAAAACATAACCTTAGTATACCAACCACTGCCGCTTCTCTACACCATCCCACGAACAGCTGATGTGATGTTGACTTCACAAAAATGCCGCCATGTGTGGTCTACCTGTATCTAAGGATCGAAAGTGTGGATGTTTCCTGTATACAGTTCTCCTAATTTAACGGATTTTTGCCACATTATTAAAAGTGTCGCTAGCAAATACCACAAACAAAATACTACAAATACTTATGTATTGTAGACTGTCCAATTCAGGGCATCTTGTATTTCTAACAAAAGCAACATCACAGCAGTTCATAAACAAAAGTTAATTATGGTATTTAATAAAATATGAAACGCTATTAACACAGAGGCATATTAATAAGGAAATTCTGCCTTTAATATCTCACAACTACTGCATTAGATACATATTATATAAAGTAGATTCAGGCTTTATTGATGCAGTCAGAGTTATAGAGCTATAAAAACGGTGGCATAGCAGAAACAACGCAAATAATACTCTTCAATCAGCTGTTAAGGTTTTAAAGGGCAAAATACTATATCGACGCAGAGCTTAAAATTTCAAACTATTCCACTACTTCAGTATTAACACTGCCCTATTTTATTAATGGGAAAAATTGGATATGATAAATCAAAATCTGCTCATTCAATACTCGTATGAATGTACTTTAAGAGACTCGCCACTTCATGGAATGAATATTAGGAGCCTTGTTTTCGTGTCTTATCCATAAGAATATTTAAAACATGTAGCAGGGCTAGTAACTCATAATTTGGTATGGCATACTAGTTTAGAAAGTAGGGTTATTAATACTTTGTATTACCTAAGATACGATCTAGTTTAACTGCAAGCCATATAAATAATGTATAGAGTTTAGCATACATAAACAAAGATATAGTAGAATGGTAATGCTAATTAAGCTTTTGAATGCTAAAGAGGTGCTGAGATGGAGAAGAAAACACTTCTGAACTAAAAATACAAATATATGAACTTCGTGAGAACATTTTGTTTTTCAAGGATTGTTATTTTTCCTCCTTTGCTAAATAAGTATATTCTAAAACCACAATGAAGTTTCGTTACACGGCAAATGTTTCTAATTGGGACAAGATCACACTGTGTAACCAATTTATGTCTTGCTGTTCCTCCACTTCAGAGATTTCCGAAGCATATTTCTCAAAGCAAACCAGTACTGGGACATAAATTAACAATATTAAAATTAGTGGCTGGTTGGAATATTCAAGAGGCTGCACGTTACTTCTGAATAGTACTTTTCTAGCCTACACCTACCGTTTCCATTACGGTATAGACGACAAGTAAAATCAGTGATAATCCTAGGGGCAGAACCGGAGCTGAATAATTTGATTCAAGTCGATTTGCTACTTAGTTCACTGTGTACTTCTAAAAGTCGATAATTATAAATACTGGGTTTGGGTTTTACAGGAGTACCTTTATAAGACGCATTCTTCTCGAATATCAAGAGGACAGGCAAGATAAACTAGACAACTCCTGACAGCTACTGTAATATGAAACATAAACACATATACCTGTTTGCAGCACGCTAGTATTTCGATATCCCTACACTTAAATCTCCATTAGGATTTTACACCACGGAAGAAAGCAGTACTCATCGGGTAAACGTATTTTTTGTTTGAAATGCTTATTCAGTCTTAAATTTTTGTAAATTCAGTTTTAAACACAAAAAGATGAAAGTGCATCAGGTTCATGCAACCTGCAATAAGAAAGGTTGGGAACGTAAGGTTTTACACGATTCGAAATGATCGTATTTGTAGGATGAAGATCTTACAACAACAACAAATTATAATGCCGTTGCAGCACCGAACCACAAAATGCACAAGGTTCTACAGGGAGCATTTCTTTTTATAATTCAACATAGTTGTCACAAATTTGAAAACTGCTAATGGAGGGTACTTGAGATTGTGAAAGAGTATCGATTGCATGTTTTGAAGCAAAGTCATCAGCATACTTTGTTACTCTGTGGCGAATAGCAGAAGGAAAGACAAATGGTGCAGAACACGAAACTAAATGGAGAGAAATGCACTAGTGCCCAAAGCATAATTCAATATGTTATTACCAAACTATCACAAGTGTACAAAAGTTAAGCATAATGCAATATGTTGCTACCAATGCATCACACATGATCTGGAATGCAATCGAGAGAGAAATAGCAAACAATTTTGACCTCGGGACACCTTTTTACTCAAGCACAAAATCTGACGATCATTTTCACAATGACAGTGTTGGTGCTGAGCGGTTAATATGGGATGTGGTGATCCCTCGTGGCTACACTGGCCTCGCAGTGCCTTGGCATGCTCTCTCTATGGTGGTTCAAGAACTCTGCAGGTAGCAGTTCCCATTCCACATGGAGAGCAAGTTGGAGGTCTGGAAGTGTCCTCGGTGAGGGCTGCTGGGCTGCAACTTGTCTTCCTAATGCATTCCATGCTTGCTCTATAGGGTTCTTGTCCGGGAGCAACGCTGGCCGGTCCATGCACTTAAAATATCTTCCCTCATCGTCCACCAGGAGGGTTCTATGCGGACGTACATTATCGTCCATTAAATGAAGTGTGGACCAAGTGGACCTCTGAATAGTCACACATGTGGTTCCAGTACCTCGTCTGTGTGCCTCTGGGCATTACAGTACCACCGTAGAAGATGTGCAGATCTGTACGTCCATTGAACATTATGCCTGCCCAAACGAGTATGGCACCACTCGGTTTCCACGATTTTAGTGGGAATATCCCGGGTTCATGTTCTTTCTCCAGATTATTGTGCGAGAGAATCATTATTCAAACTGAATCTGGACTCATCTGTAAACTGCAAGTTCCTCCATTCATTCATGGCCCGATGTTGACGTTGCTGACTCCACTGTAAACGGGACTGTATGTGTATTCATGTAAGTGGGTCACACACTGCTGGACGTCTGGCATACAGGTCGACTGCCCTGAGTATCCGGTATATAGTTTGCCTCGAAATTCGAACGACTGGGGAGGCTGCAAGCTCGGAAGGCAGTTGTCTGTGGGCATCCTCCGATGTCGTGCTGTTATGGTCAAATATCGGTCCTGTTGCGGCATTGTGACACATGGGCGACCATGTACAGGAATCCGATGAACACCTCCTGTTTCTTGGAACCGTCACAAAATCCTGGAAATGACACCTTGTGGCACATTTAGGGCCCGGAGACTGTGGTTTGTGTCTGACCTGCCTCTAGACGTCCGATGGTTCTACCCTTCAAAACAAGGTCTTTGTGGCATGTTGGTGCTGTGTTGTAAACACTTTGCGAAGCAACTACTCTCTGTTCACAATGGGAGAAGAATAACGAATGAGCTGGGTGTGATACCCAGGTATTGGTTTGCTGCTCTGGTTTTGTTGACCTTAGAAGTGTAAACCCGCTTTCCTATCAGAGATTACCAGCAAGGAGAGGCACACACTGTGATAACGTTTAATGGCGATCGCTCACCGTTTTGCTTTTCAGTTCTCTGTTTTTCGAATCATGCTTAAGTTTTGGCCACTAGTGTATAAGCGTAATGCCAGTGTAGTATTGCTAAAGTTATGAAATAAATAAAAATACTGGTGATTATGCAGTATGATTTAACAGAAAATTGGCATTCTGAAATGCTACAAATATACCTACATGAATTGCTACGCGTAACATTATTGACCAAGCTGTTGTTCACCAAAGGTCACTGAAACGTAATCAAATTCTGACTATGGTTAATTTCGGTGCATCATTGTTAATATTCGTAAAACTGACCGCTATCAGCTGGCCGTGCACTCATGATTCTGACAGAATTATTCAAAGGAAAGCATCCGACACTTCAACCACATATGTTAAACGGCAACTACAAGTTCCTTGTAAATATTGATTTGCTTTGTTTTGAAACGATATAATATGACTGGACCAATGTGATTCCACCTCACTGGACTGTATATTGTTTTGGGATAAAAGAAAATTTGTTTATTGATTTATTTATCTATAGTGTGATTATTACACGTTTCCCCGATTACAATGTTCACTTAAATTATCATTTTGATCACAAAATTGTGACAAGAACATCATTAAATTAATTATAAAATAAATTGTAGCAAAACATAAAAAATAACACAAAACAGAAAGTTGGTAACATTGATTCACGTGTACACCAAATCTATCAATCTACTATTGGTAATAAATAAGCACAGGGTATAGCAAAGCTGTTAATCTTCATATAAAAGGTATGAATATGTAAGGGATGTAGTTTATTGTATAGTGATTGCATTCTAAATATAGGCGAATACATATTTGAATCAGAATTAGCTCAGTGAAAGGAAAAAAAAATAGACGTTTAAACTCAAATAAGTGAAGCAATGACTCATACGACATATGTTTAGGAACATAGTGAAAATATTTGAGAGACACATACCTCAGAAATTTACTTTGAATGATTTCAATAAATGTAATATTTTTATTATTGTGAGGATTCCATACAACTGAAACGTACTTGAGTCTGAGTCTCACAAATCAGTAATATAGTGTAAACAAAAGTATTATGTTGCCGAAGTAGATTGAGTTGCGTGTTCTACACTAACTGTTGTGTTAATATGTTTCGTGAATGATAAGTCTTTATTAAAGATAACTGCTGGATCATTTTTGTTCCTACAGTTTGCAAACTAGCTAGTCTATTTTGTAATTAAACATAACGTTGCGTTTGAGTCTAGTGAAGGTCATAACTTGGCATTTTGATGTATTAAAACAAAGGTTATTGTTTCTGCTCCATTTATTTAAGTCATTCATATCATTTTGAAGTTTAACACAATCGGAAACAGACTTTACGGAATGAAAATTTTCAAATCATCCTGGTCTATAATTTTCAATGTTAATCTCCGAATTTAAAAATTGGCGTCACTTTAGCTAATTTCCACTTGTCAGGGAAGGTGTTTTCCTTAACAACGAGATTAAAAATCTGGTACAAAGGACGAACCAAAATGTCTTGACAACCTTTTAAAAAATAGGGGGGAATACCATCAGGTCAAGATGCCTTTTTTTTTTTTTTTTTTTTTTTTTTTTTTTTTTTTTTTTTTTTTAGGTTTTAATACATTTAAAGCTGTTGAAATGTCGTCGTACGTCATTTCCTCTATAGAAGCAGTATTGAGAATTTCCGAAGGCAATAAACTGCTTGATTCAACACTGTACTTCGAAGCTTTTGGCGAATATGCTGACCTAAAATAACCTGCAAAACATTTTGCAATATCCTGTGACTTACAAAGAGTTACATTATTATAAACCATTTGAGCTTCATTTAAACTTTATTGCCTTTTTTATAAAACAAAAGATGTCCAAATGGTTCTCCACGATACGGAAGTTCTATTGGGACCAGTTGCGTCATATTCCAATACACTGAACCCAAAAAAGGGAGAAAAAATTGTCCATGGTCATTAAAACACAAGCAGGAAGCATGTATGCATTTAGCTATTACACTAGGCAAGTTCCACTAAGAAAATAAATAATGTGTCGCTGTTTGTTAAAATAGCGTTGGTTAAGGTGTGCAAATTTTCGAAAAATTAAGCTGTCCATTATAGTTTAAATTGCCATGAGCCCAAATCCGTTTAGTGGGGGTAGCGCGTTTACCTCACTTTAAAGAGATCCCGAGTTCAAATCCCGTTTAGGGTCTCTTTGTCGGTTAAGTTTTTCGGAGTTTTCACCTATAAAATGAATATCGGGTAACTGAGCTCTATAGACTCCGTGCTCATTTGAGCATTATTTATCCGATTGCCATCATTGTTCTATATGACTTACCCGGTTTAATCTTGTTAAACTGACAACGCAAAAAGATACCTTAAATGATGCTAATAATATGAACGACGTTTTAACACTTGCTAAAGCAATAATGAATAAATGTATATAATATGATACCCGGAAAACCATCTAATGGACGAAATTCGTTCATAATAGATCTTAACCCCGCCTTCAACGAAAACTGTACAAACCGTAAATAAAACTAAGCAATTATTTTGGACACTTCACGATAAGACCCATTGTTGTTGTTTGGTGGAAGCTAGAAATATACAATCACAGCTCCCTTCTCCCCAGGGGCCCACTGCGGCAGGTACGGTTTTGGCGCACCCGGGGTCCCGAACCCACCCTGAGTTTCTAGGTGTGGGTTCCTCTGAGTAGTGAGGGAGTCAGCAGCAGCAACTCCCACCCACGTGTAGGCCGTATGTAGAGATCCGTGACGATGAATGATATATCCTGTTTGGTTGAAGGTTGCATATTTTAGACTGTGCGCTCTGTTTTTCAGTGACCAGGGAGGGTGCGGCCCCTAATACACCACTTACATTAGTTTGGCTTCTGCTTCACCTATCAGGAGGTTAGGGACTAACCCATCCCTAGTCAACCGGCCAGGACTAGGTATTATACCGAACTCCAAGGTGAGTGGGACGGCTATCCCGCTATATCCTCTGTGTAGCCCTGTCACCCCAGTGAGGCAACCTCTTGATGGGCTCCGTTGTAGCTGGTGAGCACTAGGGGAAGAGTTTATACCATATTTTTGCGGGAAAAAAACCAAACAAAATACTAAATACCGTTGTGAACGAAAAAGAAGTACCCAAGTTTAGTTGTCTTCTCTACTTGATAATAACTAGGACAGACGAAGGCAGAAATTTACGATAATTAGCCCTTTTGCTATCCAGAGGGGTTAGATAATATTGCTGGTCCCGTTTAACTAATGTATTAGAGCCAGAAGTGGTACACCTCTGGTTGAAGCAATTTCAGCATCCTAAATAGGAAAAATACTAAGTGCCCATATGTTAGGCGGCTACCCGGTTAAAGTCGTCCTTGCACTCCTCGCACGGTATTGTCATCACCCGCGCACTGGACGGCTTGTCCAATTAGGAGATTCAAGAGAATGTGACGGAAGAAGGCGTTACATCTGTTTAAAGGGTTAAGCGGAAAGTAAAAGGCGAACTTGTGCGTACCCGTACACTGTTCCCTACCTTTGATCGGGTAGACCTCCCTCAAAGGATTAAGGTGGGATATGAAGCCATCGAGTGTAGGACCTATGTTCCGAACCCGCTCAAATGCTCAAATAACAGCGTTTTGTCACACAAGCGAATTTTGCTGGTGTCATTCTACAATGCCAACTGTGGAGACATCACATATGATGGAGTTTGTACTTCACCTCCATCTTGCATTAACTGCAGTGGTGAGCATCCATCTTGCTCCCGGGATTGACCCTGTTTTGCAGAGGATCCAGGATATTGGGTGAAAGAGAGGGTGTCCTTCTCCGAAGCCCGGAAGCTGCTGCGCATTTGCCAACCCTCTGTCCCAAAGTCCGGTACCTTTGGTTCAGTTGCAGCTAAACCGGTACCGAGGCGGGAAAACGCAACACAGATCTGCGATATAAGCGAAGCAATCACTGTAGAAAGGATTCAAGTAGCAGACCAATATCAAAGCCCTCAACACCTATGTCTACGTTGGCATCAACATCTGCCAAATCCGCCAGCGTAAAGAGCAGTCCGGCAAAAGTGTCACCTAAGCCTGGACCCCGGGCAATAATACGGGTGCACCCTAGGATATTCTGCACAAGCAAAGAATTTCAAGACAAGTTATGTCACACCCGACTTCCTGAAACAGAGCGTCAAGTTACCTCCCAAACTACTTATGGGAAGGAAAAGTTCACATTACTCTCCACGTATATCCTCTTAGGAGGAATCTTCTATGAGGAGCAAAACAGGTGACCACCATCTGCCCCGATCAGTAGCTGTAATTGGTTCAAGGTTCTCGAACTGAAATTCTGCTACCCCTAGGGGAAATGAAACAGTAATATTCTGCCCTCACTGCCAAACGGATATTGTGTAAGCAAGGATCGTGTTCCTGAAAAAAAATGTTTTAGTCCAGCGGCCAAATAGAATAAATTAAATCAACCAGCACATCTCAATATGCAGAAATGTCTTTCAAGTTAGAACTTATCCTATACTATGCAGCATGGCTATCCTACCGTGGAACACACACAAAATTAGCCCACGTCACCTGGAGCTTGAATTATTGCTCAACCAGTATCAACCTTTGGTCGTCTGCTTACAAGAGAGAAACATTCAGCACTACCTTTCTGTAAGGTGTGATTTATCACCAGATGAGAGTGTTTCTGTACATGGGAGCACTTTGGTGCTCATCAGAGTAGACATTTATGCTGAATCCGTATCCTTACAGTCTGACAGCCAGTCAGACGATGCAACAATTAATCAGTCATCTACAAGATTCACCATTTTAGTACATATCTGCCTCCAAATGCTGACCTCTCGCTCACTGATTTAGAAGTTCTGGTTTCCCAGCTACCAACACCATTTCTGTTGGTAGAGGACGTGATTGCCCAACTCCCATTTTGGGGTTCACCTCAGGTTTATTCCAGAGGTAAACTACTTACCGGTTTCTTGGACAATAGTAACCTGTCTCTCCTAAACATCGGAGAGCCTACACTTCTTTCTGACTCCTACAATGCTTTTTACACCTAGATATAGCTGTTTGTTCTCCACAGTTGGCAGTTTCCTTAAAATGGAATATCATCTCTTTTGCATTCCAGTGACCACTTTCCACTTCTTATTAGTCTCTTAGCACAATCTGTATGTTCCACGTGTTTACTTAAATGGCACTCCGATCGAGCAAAGTGAGATCTTTATTCCCGTTTGGCCGTGTTTAGCTACAACGAGCACAACTCGGTGAATTTTTGTATCAAACGCTGCGATGCAAAGGTTCTTTCTGCTGCTGCGCAGTCTGTTCCGCGGTTGACTGACCAACCTTATTTATATCCGGTTCCTGGGTGGATATAAGAATGCCGGAATGCCATTCTGCTCGCAGGCGTGCTCTCAGGGTCTCCCAGTGCACCCTTACACTGAATAACGTCATAAAATATATGAAGGTGCGTGCCAAATCTAGACAAATTATTAAGGATAGCAAAAAGCAATCATGAAGCAAATTTGTAACCTCCTTTAATCGACATATACCTTCCTCGGTCGTACGGGATAAGCTGAGGAATGTGGCTGGAAAATTGACCATAATACCAATCACCCGCCGCAAAACAGCTGCCAGTGTGTTGTTGATATGGTTGACGTTGACAGTGCTTTCGCTCAGGTGTCAAGTTCAGACAGTTATTCACCTGAGCTTCTAGTTGAAATCTCAAGGGTTCTCTTTTCGTTCCGAAAACCTTGAGGATAATAGCGCTTTTTCACCATGGCGGTTTTAGACCATACAATTTCATCTTCGCAAAGCTCTACACCAGGTCCATATCGAATTCTCGTCCAAATGTTACATCCCTCCCCTTAAGGTAAAGCTCTCCGACTCAAGCTCTCTGATCTTATCTGGATTGACACCACTTTTTCAGGTAAGTGGCGGGAGGCCACCATCATACCTGTTTTGAAACTTGGTAAGGACCGTCATTTTCCGACCAGCTACCGTCCTATTTCCCTTCACCAATTGCGTTTGCTAAATTGATGGAACACATGATCAATGCACGGTTGTGTGGTGGCAGGAATCCTACAATCTACTAACACCCAATGCTGTTCTTGAAGGTGTCCGTCATTAGTTGACCACCTTATTGACGCATATCATGAACGGCTTTCTTAAGAATTTGATGGGTGTTGGTGAGCAGGGATATTACGTTCCCTGCACAACTGAAATATTCCTTGGGATCAATCGTTGTTCATTTGTATGACGAACCGCGTGTTCCGAGTAAGGATAGGCTCGGTATTTTTTTTTTTTTTTTTTTTTTTTCCATCGTTTTATTTAAGAAAACGGAGTCACACAGGGATCTCTACTAAGCGTGACGCTGTTTGCTTTTGCGATTAATTCCATTTCTTAACGTCTCGTCCTGCTTATTCGTAGACGATTTTACCACCGTTTGTAATTCTCAGCGTACGCCGGTTTTGGAACGCCGTCTTAAGCAGTATTTGGACAATCTTTCTTACTAAGGTTCCAAAAACGGCTTTCGTTTCTCAAATGAGAAGTTACTCTGAGTTAACTTCTGGCGCCGTAAGAGGCGAATGCCGCCTTCTATTTGACTCGGATCAGAATTACTTCCATTCATAGAAAAGGCAAGATTCCTGGGATTTGGGGCCGCGCCGTGGCCGAGTGGTTAGACCACTCGACTCTCACCTAGACGGCCGGGGTTCGATCCCAAGCGACCGCATGTGAGATTTGTGGTGGACAAAACGGCGCTGGGGCGGGTTTTCTCCGGGTACTCCGGTTTCCCCCGCCATCGCATTCCACCGGTGCTCCATCATCATTCATGTATCATCAGTGTCACCGCCTGCGGTGCCATTAGTAGTTAAAGCGGGCGTTAAACACTACCAAAAAAAAATTCCTGGGATTTGTATTTAATCGGAAACAATGGCACAGCTGAAAGCGCGATGTGACCGTTCTCTCAATATTTATTGCATACTAAGTGGCAAACCTTGGGAAGCGAATCGGAAGGTATTGCTGCGTCTTTATCGTGCACTGATCCAATCAAAGTTAGATGGATTGTTTATTCTTCAGCACGACCATATGTGCTAAGAAGATTAGACGTTGTCCATAAACAGGGCATCCCTGTGGCTTTTGGAGTTTTTCCAACCAGCCCAGTTGTGCGCCTCTTTGCAGTATCAGCAAATCCTCCTCTGCTATATCGGCGTTATATCCTACTATCTAAATATGGCTATGGGTTTAAGTGCATGCCTGCGTATTCAACGTTTACCGCTTTTTTTCCCTACCGAGTTGGACGAACCTCTCACTTAGTCCAAGGCCTGCAGGTTTTCGTTTCCGGGAAATTCTTCGGAAGCATGATATTGCAATGCTTAATATGTTTCCAAAGGGAGAGAGGATTCACGCACCTTGCATACGTGCTACAATCCACGTCGATCTCAGGATGACGGTTTACGAGAAATCTGCAATGCCTGTGTCTAGTATCTGTACTTTTTATTTTTTTTTTAATCCCGTTACAGTGACCGAATTGTTATCTACACCGATGGAAGTAAGTGCACCGAAGATATTGGATGTGCCTTTGTTACTGGAAGCAAACCATATACTTTCGGTTTGAATAGCAGCACATCCATTTACACTGCGGGGCTGTGTGCCACATACCGAGCCATTCTGTATGTTCGCTGCCAAAATTTGGGTAACTGGATTATTATGCGTGATTTTCTAAGTGTCCTTCAGAGCGTTCGTGAGTTTTACAACCACCATTCTATCGTGCAGTGCATTCAGGGCACCCTCCACATTTTACACACTTCGGTCGTTAAAGTGGAGTGTGTATGGACTCCTGGTCACGTTGACTTGCCGGGGGTAGCTTTGGCAGCTTGGACGGCAGCAACGCAAAGCAGTACCGTACTTTCTTTTGTAACATCTGCGGACTTCACACTTACTGTGCGGAGAGCGTTATTATCGTGCCGGCATGAAGAGTGGTCGGCTCTCCGCTGGAACAAGCTTACGAAGGTGAAGGACCTTCCATTAAACTGGGTAACCTCTTCCGGTTTGTCCCGTCGGGAGGAGGCGATATTGGCTGACTTGCGGATTGGTCACTGTAATACTACGCATGGGTGTCTTTCTAAGAGGTATCTTGTTTCTATATTTCCGCTCTGTGGAGCAGCATTGTCGGTACGCCATTTGCTGCTAGAATGCGTTTCTGTAGCAGATCTTCGCTCAACTTTACAGCTGCCGGCATCCCTCGCGGAGGTCCTTGTCGATCACCACAGAGCGGTTAATAGGGTTTTTACTTCCTTAACCAAGATGACATGTCCAATGAGGATTTAGTTTACTTTATCAAAATGAATTATAATGGAGCGGGTGTTAATGGGTTTTAAAGATTTTAAATGTTTTATCACCAGTGACTTTGAATCTGACGACTCAGCTTTAGTTATTCTTCTATCCTTTTCACACCACTTTAATTTATATATAAATAAATGAATCGCCGAAATGTATGTACGCGTATCACTTCCGAACGACTGCGAAAAACTGAACAATTTTGTGTTGTTGTTTTGTTCGTTATTGTCACGACAATGTTTGTAGAAAAGAAAACATTTAAAAATACCAAGGGAAAGTTTGTAAAATCTCATAACATAAATAAAAGCAGTGCCAAGGGAATGCATTTCGGTTAATAGACGCAGATGGCAGTGATATTACGGTTATTTGTTGCTAAATGGTCGTAGTACTGCTATATTTTCCCCTCGCATTCAATGTTAATGTAAAGCACCAATTTATCGACGCAATCACGCAACGCAGCAGAGAAATTCAAATACATTTTTATGTATTAACGGTCTTTTCCTTACTCCTATTGTTTAAAATTAAGAAGCAAAGGAGCTTTCCTGGCGACCGACACCTTGAGTAAGTACTTATTTATTTTCCGCAAGATGGCTGAAATAGTACTTTCACTCCCCATTCGATGTTAAGGTAACGTATCAGTTTATCGAGATAATGACACAACGCAGCAGTGAAATTCAAATACATTTTATGCATTCAGCGTCCTTTCCTTACTCCTTGCGTTTAAAATAAAGAAGCAAAGAAGCTTTCCTGGCGACGAACACCTAAAATACGTATTTATTTATTTGCCAACAGATGACCGCCGTACCTACTGCTCTATTTTTCTTCCCAATTCAACGCTAAGGGAATGCACCCGATTATGGAGACAATGACGCAAGGTAACTGTGAAAATCAAGTATATTTATTATGCATTAACTATCGTTCCCTTGGTCACATCGTTTAAACAAACAAATAAGAAATAAGTATTTTTTGCGGTAATTCTTTAAAATGAACATAACCATTAACACTTCTTGGTATCTTAAAATGGCGGAAAAATGACGGTATCCGTTTTAGTTTAACTTCCTATTGCAGATGTTGGTTATTTGACGTTATGTGGTACTGACCTAAGTAAAGAACATGAAGATACCCGCGTACCCTCACACTGCAATTACAGTGCTCTTAATACATTTGATCAAGTAATATTTTGGGTTAAATGGAGAAATTTAATACACAAAGCTGTCATCAAATAAAAGCTTATCAATTGCTCAACCAGATCTACTTGCTCTTTAGTTATGACATTGTTAGCCTTAAAATGCCTGTTTTGATATAGGAGAAAATAAAGAATGAGGTGGAAAACATTAGGAGTAAAGGAAAGAAAGAGATTCGGATGAAGCATGAATGTTACTTTCTCCTTAATGTAATTCTTTGCCTATGTCAGCGTTTACCCGCCACACTATGGAAGCGCTGCCATTATTGTTATTATGCGAACGGCATCCTTGGTTCCCCACGCAGTTACTGCATCTGTCATCCTTTGCACAATACCTTATGGGTGCACTGACTTCGTCCTTTTTAAATACCAACTATATATGCTACATTGCGCAGATCATTGCGCTTTTCAGATGCAAAGGCATTATTAGACATTGTAAATGGGAAAATTCCTGTTGACACTTTCACTGGCCTCGTTTCATTTCCATACAATTTTTGTCACTTCACAATGTCAAAGAAAGAATTAATATCAAAGGTGTTCCCACATTTTGGTGTAAACTACAAAAACTATGCTTGGTTGAGCGAACGAGCCATTTTAGCAGCAACTAATAAGAATGTAGATTATTTGAATATAAAAATTCAGAGTAAAATTGATGGAGAAATGCATTCATTTAAGTTGATCGATTCCATTGTCAATCCAAATGAAGCTGCCAGTTATCTAACTGAATTTCTAAATTCATTGGATTTACCAGGATTACCGCCACACAATTTACAGCTCAAGGTTGACTCGGTGATAATTATGCTACGCAATCTCAAGCAGCCGAAAATATGCAGCGGAACAAAACTCGCTGTTAAAAGAAATATGAAGATGTTGATTTATGCAACTATAACATAGGAAAGTACATAGCCAAGGATGTGCTTATTCCAAGAAAACCACTAATGTCAACCGAATTTCCTTTTGAAGCGTATTCAGTTTCCGGCGCGCCTTGCATTCGCAATGACAATAAATCCCAAGGTCAATCATTAGTACTGTGTGGAATATACCTTGAATTGTCGTGTTTTTCGCATGAGCAGTTGCACGTTGCGTGCTTGAGAGTTGGCAAACCATCGGCGCTATTTATTTTCTCTACCTAAGGAAAATGGTACATTACAAGGCATTACAATAAAGTATTGTCAAATTATTTAATTGTAGTTTTATTTCATTGCATGGTTGTACTCTAAACAAAAGATTCTGTCTCTGAGTTTTTTTCATTAGGTACACCACCCGTGCGAAACTGTGGCGGGCAGCTAATATATATTTAGATTAATCTGTTGCCTGGGTTGTCATAGTAGTAAAAGCGGGCGTTAAACACTATATAAAAAAAAAATCATCTGTAGCTTTTGCCATCAATAGTTTTATTCGCTGGTTTTATAACTGACTTTCTTATTTCATCTTTGATTTATGTTTTACATTGTACTTTCCTTTGGTGCTTGAATAATTTTGTTTTATAAGGGCGCTAATGACCTCAGTAGTTATGCGCCCTTAAACATCAACCATCATCATCGTCATCATCATCATCATCGTCATCATCATCATCATCGTCATCATCATCATCATCATCACAATTACAACATTAAAAGCCCTGTATCATATTACCATCTCAGAGTTAAATTTCTTCAGTGAATGCGGTTCATGGGAAATTATAACCTCTCGTTCACATCAATTATTAGTTACCACATGATATGCTTTGACACCCGGAAGCGATATTCAGATTTTCTGTCCCCATACCAATCAAAGGAGTCGGCTGTTCCTACAATGATCTGGTTTTGACGCTGGTTCCGATCTCAGTAATCCAGGAATATTACCCCATTAGTACCTTCAGGAAAACCAAAAAGGGCAATATTTTGATAACTTGACCTTAATTAGCGGAATTGACCTGTCTGGCACCCACGGTCAAACCAGACCATAATGAACTATCTCGCTTGACTTTGATCAATGTAGATGCACCGAAAAATCGCGGTCAAAATGACCTGGGCAAACTTTTTTGAAGTATGGTGCACATGGGCGCTAGCCTGCTTTATTCAAGCAATATTGAATTCAATGTCTAAGATTTTTATATTCTCACTTCCATTTCCATTTCGCAACAGTGGAGCTGGAACGCGCATAAGTTAGAACCGAATCAGATAGTAGTGGAATACAAGTGTGCTTAATATTATTTTGTTTTAAAAGCTAGTTGATGTGGGTATTGATGTCAATTTCAGTATTTCATACACAGACTGGAGGTGAATAAGTATAAATAATTTGGTGTTTGTTAGTGATCAGTAGGTATAACACACAAGTGTTTCTCATTTTTTCCATTTATTAATATCAGTTATAAAGGAGGCACAAACCTCGGGCTTAATATGTTTTTAATGAACCTACGTTATGCTTCCCCTTGCATACATACATCACCCAACGCCCAGTTCTTGTGCGTAGTACAACTTGCACACCGCTCACCTGCATTCACGTGACTCACAACGAGGAAACGAGGGACCAAGTCGCCAAATTTCCTTTACACAATAAATAGCTTTACATGTCCTAAATTAGCATATATTTGTTTAATTTACACAGCAACAGGATATCTACCAATGCTGCGAGGAACTATATCATCAGTGATTTCTAAATCGCCATCTTCGCCGAAGACGAATGCTCACTGCGGTGTATCAAAAGACCTGTGACACCGTTTATCGTAATTCCCGGCTTGACTTTTTTTTTTTTTTTTTTTTTTTTTTTTTTTTTTTTTTTTTTAGTGTTAAGGTTTAATTGTAATTTCTTATTTTTGTATGAGCAATGAGGGTGATTTCGTAGTTTAAGGAACGGGAGTAGAAATGCTTATATGTTGGTTTGAGCTATGCATTTGTTCAATAAAACCAAATTTTGTTTCACATTTTAAGTTGAACCATAAATATGTCGTGAAGCCTAATCAGATAATGTTGTATGAACACAACAATATATGATTACGTAGATTGAAGTTTAAATGGGATCGATATTCCTACTTCGTATCACACGACCTGTACTCGGACAGGGCAAAGGGCAGAGGAGGGTCAACCCTGTGACTTGTTACATAAATAGTCACCGAACATCTGAGAGGGGGAATAACAGCTATTCCAAAAACATCGTGAAATATTCTTAATGCGTTTCTTAAGAAACTAGAAAAAAAAAAAAAAAAAAAAAAAAAAGACTGTAAATACTGTATCATCATACGTTTTTCAAACGTTGATACAAGTACTTATAATCTGCTCTATTCTTTTTTCTGTTATTCAAACTCTTACAGCATATAGTCATGGTGGTGCTGAAACTAAAAACCATAATGTGCTGGTTGGTGAAAGTAGTTACTTTTGGATGGTGAAATATTAATTTATGAAAATAGATTGAGTATTTACAAGAACAACGACAACGTTGACGACGATGAAGATAGTACTACCACCACCACTGCCGCCGCCGCCGCTACCACCACCGCTGCTACTGCTACTACTGCCACTGCTCCTGCTAATAATAATAATAATAATAATAATAATAATAATAATAACGATGATGATGATGATAATGTACCCTTGAGACACCTACACTAATAGTTCCTGGTTCAGAACCATCGCCATTGGCCCCAGTTTTCTGGATCCTATTTGTTAAGACTTAAACCGCTTATAAGATTTCTCACTGAAGACACAATTTTAATTTTTGTAGCAAGATATTGTGATCTGTGTAGTCAAATGCTTTAGCTGACCCAGAAAATATTTCTAATGGTAGTTATTTTTTATTTGAGGCCCTTAATATTCAGAAGTGAGCATGCATGTAATCGTTTCTGTTGACATCCCCGCCCCCCAATCAAAATGGGATGCTGAGAAAATTTTGTTTAATTCAAAGTATTTTATAATGCGATTTTTCAGCTTTTTCCATTACCGTAGAAAAAACATTAGATTAGATTGTGTTCTGTAGGTTCAAACAGGCCTTGAACATAGAACATGCCAAAGCATACAAAATTAGAGACACCAAGTATACACCGGTTAGGGTTATTGCATTACAATTTATAGTAAAAATCATTAACTTACAAGTGCATAAAACTTAAAGGTGTCCTAAGTTAGTGTTAAAATCTACATTATCAAAATATTAAATATGTACGCAAAAATATGTCAATGTCATTCCTAAATTGTTTGTTTTTATTCTCAAAACTGCATATACTAAGTATACATTTCAAAGTACAGTGTTAAAATATGTGCAATAAATATTAATTTTCTAGTTCATTTAATGTAATAGCTACTAAACATAAAATAACTTCACATGACTTTTAGTCTGCGTCATATCATTTAGTGTGTATATTCTTACATTTATACGAGGGCTGTAAATAAAGCAGTGGCAACATTGATAGAACACAACATTTATTGAACTCACAAGTACAATTGCATTACATTCCTTCAATGTAGTCACCCGCAAAGTCCCTGACCTTTTGCCAAATGTAGGGCAGCCGTTGGGACCGTTGGCAAGGCGATCTCTGTTGATGACTGCGAAGGAGCGCCCTACTGCGCGGACTACAGATGCTACGTCAGGAAATCGGCGGCCTCGGAGAGGTTCCTTCAACTTCGGAAACAGGTCGAACTTACAAGGACTCATGTCTGGTGAGTACGGAGGATGTTCCAAAACCTCCGAATGCCTCCGTTGCAATAAGAGCTGGACATTGTTTGCGACATAACAACGTATGTTGTTATGTCGCTGTTGACAATTTGTCCCTCAGGCACAGCATGCGTAAGAATAACCCCCTCGTAGTCGCATGCCACAATCAGCATCAGCTTCACCCGACTGGGTTCCTGTCGAACTTTCTGTGGACGTGGTGAACCTGGGTGACGCCATTCATTTGACTGACGCTTCAATTCCGGCTCATAGACTCGTGGCCACGTCTCATCAATGGCGACAATAATCTGCAGAAATGCGTCTCCTTCGTTGCGGTATCTGTCCAGGTGAATACCGGCCCGTGTATACCGGTGCCATTTCTGTACCTCAGTGAGTCGATGTGGAACCCAACGGGACGCAATTTCCTCGGGTGAAGACATTTCGTCAGGATATGCCACACAGTTTGATGACTGAGACCAACCTCTACGGATAACTCCCGGACAGTCCATCGATGGTCCATGGCAACGATACCACTCACGATGTCAATCTGACCTTGAGGAATGGACGGCCGACCTGTGCGGTGCAAATCCGCAGTCTCAGTCCGACCTGCGCGAAACGCCTTGACCCATCGTGCAACCGTCCTGTACGGCAACGCATTCCCGCCACAGGCGTCATGTAATCCTCGATAACATGCTGATGCCTTTTTTCCACGGGCAACCTACATTTTAATCCACGAACGCTGATCGCCTTTGGTAAACATGCTTTAGAGCGGTGCACTTGACACTGTTCACTTCAACGCTACACAGCAACACACTCTCAACTGGCAGCCCGAACAATGCATACCGCACATCGACTCTAGTCACCTGATCGCTCCCATATCCTATTGGCTAATACCCGTTCTCTTGTGAATGTGGGGACCATGTTGCCACTACTTTCTTTACAGCCCTCGTATATATAAATGGATGTCAGAATTTGATATTAAAATATACGTTTTCAGATTAAAATGTAGCTCAATTAAAGGTACCTTGTGTTTAAATCCTTACTGATATGTAAAGAACGTCAAAATGTTATATTAAAATGTACATTCTAAAAATATTAAGCATGGACATTAAACATATTAATGGCATTTTTACATTGGTACCTACTCGATATTAGGCCGCGCCGTGGCCGAGTGGTTAGACCGCTCGCCTCTCACCTAGACGGCCCGGGTTTGATCCCAAGTGACCGCATGTGAGATTTGTGGTGGACAAAGCGGCGCTGGGGCGGGTTTTCTCCGGGTTCTCCATCGCATTCCACTGGTGCTCTATCTTCATTCATGTATCATCAGTGTCACCGCCTGCGGTGCCATAAGTAGTTAAAGCGGGCGTTAAACACTACAAAAAAAAATACTCGATGTTAAAGTACATACGTACACGAGTTAAAATAATTTGTGTTCAATGCTGGAGAGAAAGAGGCCTATAATTGGAGGTCTGGTTTTTGGCACCTTTTTACTTTCTCTAGTACATATGTACAACGTACATACCTAGTGTCTTACTTATTGTTTTCCACCCAAAAATTCGATGTCGAGATTTCACCGGAAATACAGGTTTTGGAGCCATCTGATCAAAAAAACTTGTAGAAACAAGTCCGTATTTATGTGTGTGTTTGGGGGGGGCACAATAGCTCAAAAACGAAAAGTCAGTTAAATACTAAACTCGGTATTTAAGTTCGGTATCTTCCAGGAATGCGACACGAAGATTTTCAAGAAAAAAAAAAGGACCCACCCAATTACCCTGTTCAAGGAATAGTTTTGGAAAATTTTTATTTTCTCAAAAATGGTTGTAACAATTTTTAATAAATGCCATATGTTGAAGATATTTTGATGACAAGTGAAATGTATATCTTGAATTTTCTGGGATTAGCCTCTGAAGACTTCTTCATTCTTGACAAGTTTTGTGTAACTTTTGCATAGGTGGTAAACCGTAAGAGATAAAGAAAAGCTTACTGCACCAAAAATATACATCTCATTAAAACACATTATGTCATATACAGTTTTGTTGTTTTTGTTTCAGTTTTAAGATACTTCGACTTTTCTCAAACGGTAGACATCTTTCTTTTCGTCTCTCTTCTGTTTACTCCTTGCAAGTTGCAAGCAAAGAAAACCGAATTTCAAATGTTTCACTTAGCGACCGGCGTTTAAAAAATTTGAACATCGCTTTGCCCTAGTGAAGGTGAATTTATTTCCATCCTACTTGCAAGAAAATAAGTAACAAGAACAATTCTGGCAAAGTTATCTTAATTAGCATGACGTAGATAAAAGAATAATCTTTTGCTAGGAAAGTTTGATTTGCAACAGCTAGAGAAAGTCATGTGAATGGAACACAAGATTTTTTTGTATAACTGCTGTTTAATAGTGCATTTCATTTTTCCTGGGCTACGACTCATAATACGGTCTTTTCTGCATGGCCGTATTATCGAACTTATTTATGAAGTTGGCAATATTGCAAGATGTGTATTTTACACTGCATTTCAAATTGTGCCAAATTTGAGACAATGTCTGTGTTGAAAATTAACAATGTAGGTTTGAAAGGTTTATTTGCGATGCAAGGAAGGGGAAGAGTTATTTTTCCAATGCAAAGGTTAAGGCAGTTCTATTCGTGCTTGAAAATGTAAGTTGAATTCCGTGTTAGAGAAAGTTAAATTAAGGTTATGGTTGAAATAATCATTAACTTTTGACGTGACTTGGTGGAAATGACGCTTAGTAACTGAAATGTTTGTACCTATACATAAATTCAGCCTCTGTAAGACAAATCGACATTCTTGTTCTTTTTTTTGGGGGGGGGGGTTTGTTTTGTTCATTTGGTGCCACCATCCAGTAAGGCTCCTGAACGTTGAACACAGAAAACCAATTGTCAAATAACCATTTTGAGTGCCACCTCTAAATATTTAACTATTTCGAATGCATGCTTATTTCTTATTTTTTTTAACTATAATCACCATATGATACAATTACTCGTCAATATTCCAGAAAAACAGTAAACAGTGCTTTTAATATCATGCAATATAAAAACTAGCAGGATGAACAAGCATGCAGTCCTACTGGCTAAAACGCCAGACAAGAATAAAGATAACAAGAAATTCCAACAAACAATATGTGCAATACATTAAAAAACAGTGCAATGACACATTACATTTTCCGTATGGCAGAGGATATTTTGATAATCATCCATAAATTCTTTTATCGAGTAATAGCCTTGCTGCACAGATAGCTTTAAGAGCAGACTTGTAAATTATTATTTGATTTAAGAAATACTGGGGTTACCAAATGCAACTGTTAGGCAGGTAGCACAAATAGAGCTGGGTAGAGTGGCAAGTAAGGGAAAGATTATGGAAAGGGCATTGAAATTTTGGCATGGAATATTGAAATTGGAAGAAAGGAATTTGTTAAAGCAGTGTTTAGTATATCAAGAGAAAAGTTTAAAGAACAAGGGATGGGTAGACTGTCTCAGAAATAACCTGGAAAGTAGTGGGTTAGGGGAAATGTGGAGAAGAAGAGAAAATAATGTGAATAACTTCTGGAAGTTGGCAAGGAAAAGATTTGAGGATATAGAAATACAAAAAATATTTAGTGAAATAACTGAAAAGAGATCTTTAGTTTTCTATATACCAATGAAAGTCTCATGGGGAAGGGAAAAGTACATTGATGTGACAAATAAAGAGGAGCGAGAAGGTATTGCATGGCTGAAAGCAGGAGTATGGAGATTAAAAGGTTTAAGGAAAGGTATTCCACAAAATCAATGTCCTATATGTGGTGGAAATGAAGATATGGAACACATTTTATTTAAATGTAAAGGGACTGAAATTTGGAGAAAAGAGTATATTAATAAGAAATGGTTTAAAATAGATAGAAATGTAGCAGTAGTTGAAATGTTTCAAAAAGATAGTAAGAAGATTGGACAATTCTTATGGAAAGTGAAAAATAAATGGAGATGGACAGAAAATAGACAAAATGGTGTAATGAACTAGAATTAATAAACCATTGTAAAATATGAGTATGACCGGTAAAGAGCCAGGGCTGAACACTGGTCATATTCACCTCTATAAAGCTTAGCATAAATAAATAAAATTATTATTTTTTCCGAAAATAATTTTGTTGTATTCACCTTAAAATGTACAAAGTGCACTAATGGTTTCGTCCAAATGACAAAAGATACAAAGTGTTTGACATAAATAAATATATACACACAAAAGGTATTGGCCAAAAAATAAATAACTGAGGATTACAATTCTAAAATTGGAAGTCAGCAAAGGCTATTAAGAGTGGTTTACAATCTTAATTCTGTAAATTGATTAACATCATAGAATTTGTATGTTGACAGCAACTTGCGTACCTTAGACCTGAAACTTCTTTTTGATAAGATTTTGTATGATTTAGATAATTTGTTATACTGCATCAGTTCTTTGTGCACTACACTATTAATGCTCTGAGTATGTCTGAGATGCTGAAAATTTAGTGATTCAACTGTTCTGGCATTATACAAATGATAGTCCTTAATTTGTGTGAAACAACCACCCCCAGAAGGGTATTTCATGTAAAATTGCAGAGTAAATATATCCAAAATAAGCAGATCGTAACATTTCTTTGCTACCCACTATTTAACATTCTAATTGCTTAAGCTAACCTACTTATTTTGTCATATAGTCCAAATATATCAGTGGAAACAGTTTTCCCCATACTTAGATACATGATCTGGTTTTGATACTTTTGTTGTTCTCATTAGGACCATTTTGGGTAATTATTTACAAGTTGGGCCACTAACTCTCTCCGCTGCGACTTATGCCAGTTTTGCACTCTAACGGGACCGGTGTGGTTAGAGAGGGATTATGGGTGGGGAGATGATTTAAAAAACTAATGTTGTATCCATTGCGCTGTTAGGAGTTGTTGGAAATATCGATAATGAGGTACTACCACGATATAAAATTAGAAATAAAAATTTATATACACACACTAACCTAAACGGATTGGAACCTAACCTCGCGCTAAATTTGAAATCCACAGGCTTTGAAATTGTCATCATAAATATAAAGTCAATCAATCGCACTTAGTTTCATTCGATTTTAGAGTGGCTGAAGTTCAGCATAATAAAATTCACTGAACAGCTGTATCTGCGTGAAACATACTTGTCATACATCAGCATAGCGTCTAGCGACATATGCTGGTGTTGCATTCCACAACACTGTTCGCCTGCCGACGACAATGAAATTCAGGTTTTAGGCACTTTAGTGTGTAGTATTATTATATATTTACATTGCAAAAGTACTACAAGACTTCTTTATTTATATTCTACTCCTTCTAGGCAGCATACTTCATAAATATTCACAAAAAAGGATCGCTACGCGCACGTAATAAATTAGCGTTTAACTTAATTATGGAGCTTTTCCGATAAAAAAAATTGGTGAAAACGTAACAAGTATAAACCAAACTTACAGTCAAACCACAATTTGTTTAATTTCTAGAGGGGCCCAAGTTCTCTATAATTACCCCATTTTGTATTTACCTCTTGATCTGTTATAAGATTTTAGGACCCTAAGCTGCAAAGTGTAGCCCAAGGTGGATGACCCTAAGATGCAAGGCGTAGCCCAAGGTGTGGACCCTAAGTCACAATGCATAGCTAAGGAATGCTTTTTATAATTAGAGGAGTGGAGCAATTGTGGCTGAAGATTGTGATTGCAGAGCAACAAGACAGCCAGTGAATCTGTGAGGTTAAAACATGTCAAAGAACATGTGAAATCTCGGCAAACTAGCAGATTTCAAATCTTGAAATTATTTTCAACACTTTCAAATCTGGATACCTGTTGAAGTTTCACTATTTTTGAAATACAGCAAATAAACAAGAGAATATATTTTCAAGGAAGTGCTAAGATGTTGAACTTTTTAAAAGGGCCTCAAGAAACTATTTGATATAAAGGATTCAAACAAGGGAGTGCTTGTGAGGGATTATTAATTGATGTAACTGTCCATTTTTTGCCACAAGAAAATAGCTTCAGAAATTTCCATAAAGTAGCACTCCATAGAGTATATGCGAAAAGAAGCAAGGTAAGCATTTACCAAAAACTGTTGGCTTACTGTTGTTTTAAACCCAAGTATTTAACCCAAGTCAACTTTTAATATAGCTTTTGAGTATGAGCTCCCCAGTTCAGGGAAAAATGTAAATGATTGCCTAATATTTTAACTGAAAAGTTAGTATACTCAGTATGATGTTATCTAAAAGCAGTACATTTTGTTTTTGTTTCATTAATAATGAAGTTAGCAACATAAGATCACTTTGCAATATTATTCCATGTACTTAAATTTTTTTCTTTTTTGTTTTGATGTCTTTCTGTACCAAAAAACGAAAAATCGAGATTTTGGCACCTTAATCGATAAAAAACAATTGTCTTTAGAGCCATACTATCATATATTTTGGATTTGTGATAGAAGGTGAGAGATTGAGGACCATATGATTGTAAGTCCCTCCACTCTTTAATGCCAAAGTATCTGAAAAGGACTTAAGATTTGCTGGCTCTAACATCAGGGCTTATATGATTATTGTTAGCCCACGTAAGATAGTTTGGTTCATTCAATGCCTATAGTCAGTGAACCTTGGCAAGAGTGACGTGCTTATCTTTATTTATTGATTATGAAATCTACAATACCAGTAATGTGGTTAATAGTGAGAGGTAGCAGAGGAAGGAAACTTGTTGAACTTGCTGTAGTAAAAGGTAAGGAAATTATTATTTATAACAGTTTCACTCTGACTCCAATGATTATCAAAATCTCTTTACCACTTCCTCCTTACATAGCTGTTCCACCTTCTTTAATATCCTGATGTCACAGTATTAATAGGCTTTTCGTGAAACACTTCACTTTATTAAATAATTTTGTAAAACAGTCCTAGAAAATACCACTCTTGATTTTCAAATGCTACAGACAATTTCTGTCATCACTTCGGATTCATGTGTAAATCATTAAACATTTATATCTAACTCGTGACATTACGAATATTATTTGCAAGTTATAAACATAATAGTTTTTAAACATGTGCAAACAAATAAAACAATTAAACGGCCATTTGTACCTTACTTGAAATTTTTATTTCCAAGCTGATTACTTCTAATGCACAAAGTGCGGTTCAACAGACACTAGAAATAGTTAACGCTACTGAAGGTACTGAAAATCCACTCACTACTAACGAGGAACTTCAGGAAGGTATGACTATAATTTAACATACAAAAGTTACACATTAATTTGTCTATAATAAAGTTTGTTCTCAGTACTTGAACCTCTAATCATTTTTATTTTTTATTTATTTTTTTTTCAACTTTATTACTCCTTAATGATGTTCCCAAAAGTCAGCAGCTGGAAATATCACATTTAATTAATGAGTCATTAGGTAAAAGTTATTAAGGAGAAGATAATAGCCCCAATATTTTAATTGGTGTTGAGTGTACTTTTAAGCTCATTTGTTGACCTTACCAAAATTCTATTACTGTATTTTATAGATAATCTAAATGAAGATCTGCCAGTATTAAATGAAGAATTGAATATTTCTCAGGCCTCTGAGGAATTGAATGATAAACATTACTGTAATGAAAATTATAACATTGCTAACTATGACCCTACGCCAGTATAACTACTTCAAAATCCCAAACTTCGTAGCAATGACCAACTGTATGACATCTTACAAGGTGGCACATTTACATGTTTTCTTACTAATTCCAATGAAAATGAAGAGGAAAAAACAAAGTGTCCAAAATCACACAATCTGCATCATGTAGTAACCAACTGGCTGTCTTCCAACAACATTGCTAACTAATTCTCAGAGTTTTTATTTGAGGAAGCTGTGGACATTCAATTATACAATACAGGACCCAGTTTCTAAGACTTCTTTTTGCATGATTTATGATGAAAGCACAGGAGGTCTGGGTGGAAATGAGATGGCCTAATGTTTTCTGAAATGAGGCAGCAGAGGAAGTAATTGAAAAGAAAGAGAAACTGTTGTCAAAATCGAAATCATGCAATGATTGTGATGTATTCTTTGTTGGTGGCTGTAGGAGAAAATCTGAAAGAGAGAAATCATAAATGTTTGCTTAAAGGTCACAGACACATGGAGGTTGTAGTATTTTTTAATTTCATACTGGTATAATTGCTTCAACAATGTTAATAGTATGCATGAGGAAAACTTATGCAATATTATTGAGTTTATTGCTCCATGTATTATATTTGTTCATCTTAAATCCCTAAAATAGGTTCTAAGCTTGGAACCATACAATCTTAAGGACACTTTTTCATATTAATATTTATTTAATTTTGTATCTTACTAAAACCATTGTTATTATACTACATGATGATAGAATAAGGTAAAATGCATCATGGTAATACATTATGAAGCAATAAATCAAAAAACAGACCTTGAAAATAATGCTGATTTATTAATTTTTGTGGTTTTCTCCTTCTCCTGTAAAATCAATAAAATGTGACTTACAGTACAATGGCTCTCAGGTACAGAATTACCAATATAAAAATTGAGTATCATCATCATCATCATCATTGCTGTAATGTCAACTGAGCAATGCACTCTAAATGTCTTTAGTTACTATCTCCATTGTAAAGTGTGTTGCCAGAGGATATTTTTGTGGAGGAATGTAAAATGTCAGTCATAATTTTATAACAGTATGTCATCAAAATGTTTTGCTGCTAAAAAGTGAGTTAAATATTAATAAAATAGAATGGTACATTAAAGTTATGTATTTAAAATGAAAAGTTAATTATAGCCTTCAGTTGTGTACTATTACACAATTTATTGAATAAAGGGAATCCTAAAAAAATATGTTAAAACAGGACAATCATATTTACTAAATGTAATTATAGACTAGTATGCTAAAACCTTGGTAAACACTTTGCGGCACTGAGCTCACATGTCAACCATTGGCGTTGATATAATGACCTCGACCAATGTCGGGTTAAATGCTATCTATGCAACAAGGCCTATTACTTGATACAAGAGTTTATAGATTATCAGTAAATTATGCTATGCCATTTGGGAAATGCAATGTGTCATTGTTTTGGTTTAAATGTATTGCATTCTCCATAAACATTAGTTTTTGATCTTCTATCTTGATCATGAATTGTAGCAATGAGAATTGTATGTTGTAGCCATTGAAAAAAACAAGTGGAAAACAAAATAAAGAGAACAGAAATTTATAGTAGATGAATATTTGGTGATGTTGGTGGTGAAAGTGGTTATATTGCATGAATTTGTAGTAGTTGATTTACTGTATGTCATATCCCCAAGACTTGCTCAATGGTGGTACCTAACGAACAAAACAAAAAGATCAAAAACAGCACGACAGGAAACTTTAAACACCAGCTATCCACTACTTGATGTGTAATGGCCTTTTTAGTGACGGATCTCAGCATAAAATGCAATACTTTTGATATGTACAGGCAGTGTCATTGCTCTTGTAACTGTTATTATTTTGAGCATTGTTATAATTAATAGCCTAGTCAGCTGTCACAAGAGGTATAAGCTACATTTTTGAAGAATTGTGTTTTTCATAACTCGGAATGTGTTTTTCGTGATAAACATAATGTAATGGTATTTCAGATAATGCATGTATAGCTGTAACTTTTATAATGATTCAATCAAATGTTATTCTACATTTATATAAGCATTGCTGTTGCCAACTGGGAACACTAAACGTTCCCATTAGCTAATTTCATTTTCGCTTTCATATCTAAAGAAAGTTTCTTCACACTTTCCTTTTAGTAAAACATTAGAATTAATGCAAGCAATTCATTCATATGTGGCAAGAAACTGGGTTTAGACAAAATACAGGTATTCAAACAATTTAAAAGTTTACTTGAGTAAAACTCCTATAGGTAACCGAGGTTATGATAAGAGTATTTTATTTTTTGATCAATTGGTTAGAACACTAGTCTCTCACCAAGGGGACTGGGTTCGATCCCAAGTAACCGCATACAGGAATAGTGGTGGATAAAGCGGGGCAGGAGTGGGTTTTCTCTGGGTTAACCAGTTTCCCCCACCATTGCATTCCACCGCACTCCATCATAGTCTATTTTGCAAAGGAGCTAATGAATTATTAATACTTTATGCAGTGTGACACAAATGCCAAAACTTTCCCTGCAAATTGGCTGGGTGTAATGGTGGATGTTCTTGTGTACCACAGGTAGACTTGCAGATTCTTAAAATGACAATCAGGGACACTTGCTCTGCCCACTGAATTTGAAGGCCAGAGGTTGTACTGTTAATATAGTCTTGCAAAAAGAAATATGTATATTTACATCTATTGAATTTCTGTCTGCACTCTTGTGTTAAAATTTCAAAGGAGCACCCAGGGCAATGTAACTGTGAAATATATACATTGAAACAATACTTATACTCTAACTTTATTATTCTCATAAAAAATTGTGTGTAATATACAATTAGTCATCTGCATATGTTCATGAACCATCATAACCATAATTCCATTGCACCAGTCAAAGGAGGTCACATTATTTTCAATAGGCCATAAAATCCCTGTGAAGTCACTTTGTAATTCAGTGTGATTTTAATTTCATACTTTATCACATTTAGCCCTTTGTTGCCTGTTGATAGCTATAAGTCCCACTTACTTTAAGCGTAACTATACAAATAGGGTTGTACTCTAGGATTAATTTCATGTTATACTAACCTTCCACCATAAACGTCAAGTAATCAAACTGTTTAATATTGTAAAAATATATACTACAATTTTTGCCCTAAAAGTGCAGTGATTTTTTTAAATAAATAAAAGAGTAAACTTGTATAGCTACAGTCAAATGTAACTCCATTATCTTCCAAGCATCACACCAGTTATTTTACGGTCTCTCCCCATCCTTTACTACAGTCACTGGCATTTGAACTTGCAACATTAGGCTTTGAATAGATCACCTAACACTCATGGTCATTTAAACCACTTTTTTGGTGGTGCCTTTGGCAGGATTGTGAAAACTGGTATAGAAGAATTTAAACTTTTAATTGGGAAGAAATAGATTAATAAAGGGTCTACATATATTTTCATTTCTGTTATTTTTTCTATTATTTAATATAATAATTTTATAGGTTTATAGGCGTACATTTTGACTACAACTGCAGTTTTAAACTTGAATTAAAGGAAAAAACGGCATATGTGGTATACTAGTGCAGGCAACTAAGGGTTAAACAACATTCACATCTTTCAGCATTCATATCTTTGATCAGAATTGAAAATACTCCCTTTTATAGTCATTTGAACAAAAACCACTCAATAAATATGACATTAACATACTTAAATGATATCCTGCAAATGCTGACAATTTCTGTACAGATTTTGGAATATTCAATAATCTTACACTATCTCAAAATACGTAAAATTCTTTGTAAATAAAGTCCCTTATTCTTTTAGGTACCAACTCAATGTCAACTAAAATTTATAGATTCTTGACTTTATCATGTGACCCTGCGATGTGGCCATGCACACAAGCAACTACTATACAGCACTACATGGCCATATGGTTATCATTGCCAAATATACTAAATGAACATGAACACTTTTCAAATTACAATCTTTAAACAGAGTGAATTACAGGATATTTTTACGTCTTGTATGATGGTAATATGGGACACAATTTTACCTTGTTGAATATGGAAAATGCTGCATATATGGGATATCTGGGAAGTCTAACCACATGAGCTACCATCATCATTCTGAGATCACCACTGGATGTCAACTATTACTTTCCTTAGATTTTTCCCTGGATTGTCTCCCTGTGACTGTGTCATACTTTCCCTGGTTCTCCCTGTTTGACCCAATAGAGCAGGAAGTGCACTTAATATTTTCCCTGAACATGGTTTTATTTGTACTGCCAGTTCTAGATCCTGTGCCAGTTCAACAGAAATGTTCTACCATAATTACTATATACTTCTGAAAGTATAACTGTTGTTGGTCTGGCCTTGCAAACTGCCTAATCAACTGATTTATTTACAAACAAATAAATGCTGCTTAAAACCTTTTCTAACAGCTAATCATTGTAACATCTATCTCAGTCCAAGCTGACTTCCACACAGAATTAGCATTTTTTGCTGTGCCCTTCTCACAACTGTGGCTACCATCATTGCTATCAACAACCTAAAAAGTTAATAGCTGTGTGTCTTCTGAAATATACCTTTTGCTTAATCCTGCATTGTGTTAAAGGGGTGAAATAATGGGTTGTCACAGTGAGCACTTATATCTCAAACTTCCTGTCTGATAAATATTGTCTTACAGTGTATTAGAATAATTAGACCCCAATATAGTCAGCAGGAGCAAAATATCTTCATGCATCTAAGTTAAAATTACTTGAAAATATCAGGGTTGCATGCTTCAATTGTTATATTAGGTGTGCACTATATGTTGTCCACAAGTTAACTGCAATACAACATTTTGTTAACCATAGCTCTTAACCATAGGCTAAACCATTTCATTCCATAACAAGTGAAAGACATCTGTCTGTTTCCATCCATAATGGTGAAGGGAGCTATAGGACCTATGCTGACATGTTAAACAATAAATTTGCTGCTATTTTAACAAATGATAATAATTTCAAGCAGGTACTTATTAATCCTAACATGTTTGTTAGCATTCCATATTAATTATTAAGTTCACTATTAAGGCATTTATTAATGCATTGTTAAGAATTTATTATTTCAGATTCAGAGTCCAATTTTCTCCCAGTAATGTTTGAATTACTCATATGATGAAAGTAAAACTAGTTAATTTTAAAAACCTTTTTAGGTGCAGGGCATGTATTATTGATGGAGTGAAGAAGTCAAGTGAAATCAAAATGAAACTGAAGCAAGACATTGATTCCTGGATTGGTTTGGGTCATAGAACACCCCATTTGGCTGCCATAATTGTAGGGGAAAATCCTGCTAGCAAAATATACATTAGGAACAAATTGAAAGCAGCCAAAGAAGTTGGTAAGTTTATGTTTGATAACATTTCAGATATAGCACTATAATTACACTACCTAAAAAAATAAAAAACTTTTTTCATACCTTAAGGAAAAAAGATGTGCTGATTTTGAAAATTGCCACAGAAATCTCCTATCAAGTCAGGCTAAAAACATTTGATGACATTTAGATTCTCACCTACTAGCTTTAAGATCAAATATTATGTTACATTTATTATTGTGATGAAATGATATATGGTATAGTACTGTATATCATGGTGAATTAAGATTAATTGAAAGTTTCTTACATGCATGCATTAATATTTAGACCCATATATTTAAGGGACATACCTGTAACTCTGCTTAAAAATGCTTGGTAGCATGTGATTGCCTCTTGTACTCGTGTCTGCTTTCCTTCACAAGAAATCAACAACAATCCCCTATCAATACTGGGTCCTTACGACCTTGGTACTTCTCCACGATGGAAATTTCCTGATGAAACTTCATGTTCATCACTAAAATCAACCAGATTTTCTGGAAAAAAGTCTAGATGTCACTGAAGGAAATGGATTTCCAAAGACATTCTACAACCCATACCTTTGTAGCATTTCAACAAATTTGAGACCAAGTTTTTTAGTTTTTATCCTTTGTGTATCCAAGAAAACCACACACAATCCTTGTAAATTATTGCCAAGCGGCAAATTCACCATTTGTAATGTTTTCTCAAATTTTCCATCCTCCAAGAGTTTTTGGATTTGAGGTCCAACAAAAATTCCTTCTTTCAATTTTGCGTAAGTTAGGTTTACAAATCTGCAAATCCACTACTGTCCTATTGAGTGCCTTAATAAAAGTCATCAGCCCAAGCTTTATATCTAAGGGAGTGAGAAGAATCTTATCAGTCTGAACCAATTCTGCTTGTTTTACATTACTCTCCCCTGCGACATATTCCTGCTGCTTGCCCCACTGTTATACCTCAAAATGTTTTTGCATATGACAGCTATCCCATAAACACAAAAAACCACAATATTTTATGAATTCCCCTTGCAATCCAAGCAGCAAACCAATTACTTTAAGGCCACCACTTATTTTCCAACAATGAACCTCATATTTTAAAACATGTACAATCTCGGTCATACTTTCATAACTTTCTTTAAGACCTACAGAATGGAAAACTGGAACAGATAGGCATTCGTTACCATTATGAAGTAACACAGCCTTAAAGCTGAACTTTGAAGAATCTGTAAACAATCACCAAGCATCTACATTATGCTCAATTCCTAGCTCACTCATTTAATCATTGATGTCTGTACAGAAACACATATTCTTTTCCAATGAAAAATATTTTCCAAATTTCTGTTGTCTATTCCGAAACACTGTAATTTTTGTACCAGGTGCAAGTAATTTCCATTGTTGCAGCCTGGAACTTAGCTTCGTTTGACAAATTTAAGTCACGTGCCAAATCATTCAAGTCTACCTGCTCTACAAAGTGTCTTTCATTTTCAGAATTTTTTGGTTGAAAGTCAGGATCTTTCGAAGTAGAGGTCTCTGGCTTCTGGTGCAACTCAGCCTGGGAATCGCTATTTCCTTCATTATTGCTGTCCATACTCAATGTACAGGTAATTCCTCGCCATGTGGAACAGGATGCATGGCAGAAGGAATATCTGGATACTGAATAACATGTTTACTTTTCCTGGACAGTCCAGATATGTTTGTCATGCAGAAATAACAATCATTAATAGATATGTAGGTTCTCGTCCCATCATGGGTACAGTAAATGGTAATGCTTTCAGTTTGCCATTCAATTATAACCAAAGATTTGTCGTACAAGTGATACAACATTGATGAGGAGACCATTGCTTTAATGGTCACCAATTTAACACCCAAAGTATAAGGAATATCATGTTTGTTAATGTTATAAATTTTTCTCCTCTGATATTTGGGACTAAATCGTCCACAGGTTACACAAAAATTGTTCAGATTATTTCTGCACTTCTGATGGGAACTAGTTCTTTGCATTGCACCACTAAAAATAATTACGCTAAGTGAAAAAGAAGCGTCACAATGTACCACACGGCTGTCAAAAAATCCACAATGAGACTGACAAATGAAATAATGTATTTTAGACTGTTAGCCAACATCTCTACCCAGGTATAAATTTCAACATCCGTCTAAAGGTCTCTACCTGGATTTCAAATGTAAAACTGGTATAACTGACAAAGGCTTGGTTAAATAGTACAGCATGTTTTCATCTTTACATTTTATAAGTACCCGCATAAGTAATTGTGTAGGACAAGGTGGGCAACCTATGACACGCATGTCACCGGCTGGTACGAGAACTTGTTTTCAATGCTGTATATCTAAAATATCTAGAAGTTGTGACGTGATGGGCCATTTTAAGCATGCTTTTCAGAATCTACATGTGAAAGTGGACTAAAAACATGTATTATCTTCTCGCAGGTAAATTTCATGTTGGGCAGTGTTATTAAATGTAAATAATTGGTATTCTTTCCCCATATCTATCTCTCCTTATTTCTAGATGTTCAGCACCTCACTAGCTGTCAAAGAGATTTTCAGTATTTAGTAACTATAGTAACTATATTTAGAATTTGATGGCATTCTTTTCAAAATTCTGGTTCTTCAAAGGAATTTGAAATTTTTAAACTTCACGGCAATGTAATGTTACCTTAAAGCTTTACATGATTGCTACTTATTTGACCCAGCTTAATACTATTTTGTATCTTATTCTCATTTTCTGGTTCACACAGGAAGTTTAGTTTCAGGAAACAGTCCGATTTTTTGTTTTGGTTTTGGTTTCCTGTTTTATTATGGGAAAAGACAAATGGTGTCATGTGTTTAATGTGGTGAATATAACTGTACTTGCAAAACTTGAGAATACAGTCCAGTTTACTCACTGTTTCTCTGTAGCAAAAGCTATTCTGTGGCCACTATTGCATTACAAAATGAATGGCATGGTATCTAATTCCAAATAACTTTTTTGCATATGAAGCAACCTATTTTTACATTTGCTACTTTACTTCAAAGGAGTGCAGTACATTAAATGATGGAAAGACTAAGATGACAATAAAGGTGGTAGAATCAGTAGCAGGGGAGATTGGAATACTGCAGGAAATTTACTTAGGATGCACTTCTTGCTCACAAATACCTTACATCCATTGAAATCAACTCTGGCTCACTTTAGTGGGAGACAAATGCTCTAGCCAAATGCTTGCAGTAACACCTAAGTTGCTAGAAAACACTTTGAATTCATATAATTATGTCAGCTTTTAACTAGTCCTTGAGATAGCTAATAATGAAATGACCCAGACCAATATTTCACATAAATTTGAAACTGGATTGAAATTGCGTTAAAAATAATGAGATATTCTCCATATAGTGCTTCAGGGGAAAATACTTTATGAATATTGTGTTTCTTAACCCTCTGCTGCTCGTGTGATAAAGCCTGATGTAGTCACTCATATGGATGACAGGTGTCATCCACAACATAATGGTATATTTGGTTCCTTTAAACCAGTGTATATGATTAAATATTTTATTTCAATCTAAGTATAATATTTCTAATACACTTGTACACTTAATATATTCTAAAGTTTTATACATTTTATGCAAGGATTTAGTAAGTTTCTATTCCAAAATAAACAACTGTACAGCTGTCATCCACATAAACATTGGGTTATGTCTGTCAATGCAAATACTTATAAAAAGAAAACAAAAATGATTATTTAAAAACAATTACCTAACTGCAAGCAATATAAATGTTAATTTAAATGATAAGGAACAAAGTATTTAAAATAAGGAACTTATTTGACTGTACAGTTTATGCATTTGCCTTTCAGATCTATACAGGTCCAGTTGTTGCATATAGTTGTTTCATACTCTTTCACATATATAACACTTGCCATGTGATCCAATTGCTTTTTCTGGCTCCTCAAAAATTTCATGAGTAACTACCAGAAGTTTAGCCGTTCTTTATATCTCACATGGAAGGCTTTCAATAAGGGTATGTTGCACTATTTGAGGTTTTATTAGTTCCCAACTGACTTTTTGTATAAAATCAACCCTTTTTACAGCCTGATTTGAAGCCATGCCATATGTATAAATATACAGCCATATTTATATATTCATAAAGCATTTATAACTGTAATGCTCAAAGTATAATATTCTGAAACAGTAACACCACCTTCTGTATTACATGAAACATTGTTTTTCTTGCATAGCTGTTCCAAATGAAATACCTCATTGTTGTCAAATTATACAATGTAACCATTTCAGGTTTCTGCTCTGCTCTTGTTGAAATGTCTACAGCATTATTGAAGTGCATGCATGACAACATGCCAGTATAATCCTGTCAGTATGATATCAATGTAAAATCTTGTTGAAATCTGAATTCAGATGATTTTGCTTCTCTTTCATTTTTGGCAGAAATTCGTTCAAAACTTCTCTCTTGGTTTTTCATTTAATTTGGCATATATTAGTTTCTTGTCTTGGAGTTTCTTAATAATGACAAACTGCTAAACCAGTTCTCCCTAATAATTTTAATTCAATTATTTTTTCACACAAGCCGTGTGTAGGACAGGAGTTGGATGGGTAGAATCAGACTGAAAAATTCAATGCCAGAGCTGGGATTTGAACCACAGATCTCCCAGTCTCCAGCCGGTTGTTCGGCCACAGCTACCATGGCAACATGCCGGCATGGCATTAAATTTCTCAACTGAGTCGCATGTTTCCTGGTAAACCACAATATCTTCAGCTGAATTACTAGCATTGTATGTCCCTTCTAGTTGCTTGCCAATGTACAGTTCTTGAACTGAGGGTGCATGCCATTTTAGATCAACCAAGGTACATTTTTAACTCATACTTTGTGGGCTTACTAGGAACATTTCACTGATTTGGCAGTTTCCTCTGAGTACTAAATGCTACTCAGTAAGCCATTCACTAATTGAGAAATATATTTTGCAGTTCATAAAGAGTTCCAGTACCTCTCTGATAACCGCCAATTTATCAATCTCACTTTTTTTTATGGTGTTTAATGCCCGCTTTTACTACTATGGCGCCATATGCAATGACACTGAGGATACATTGAATGAAAATGGAGCACCAGTGGGATGCGATAGCGAAGGAAACTGGACAACCCAGAGAAAACCTGCCCGTGAACCACTTTGTCCACCACAAATCTCACGTGCAGCTGCCTGGGATGGAACCCAAGCTGCCTTTGTGAGAGATGAGTGGTCTAACCACTCTGCCATGGCATGGCCCATCAATCTCACTGCAAGCACCTCTCTCAAGAATATTAACAAGCCTTGGACATCTCAAGAGAAACCTCTTATCTGTTTTCACTGATGCATAACTGACATGGTTAGAAATGATGACTTAACAGGATAACAACTGAGTTAAATTAGTCATATAAATCTGATCTTTCACTCATCCTAACTCCATAGTCTTCGTCAGGGAACTGGCAAAACTGGAATAAAACAAATATTTATATCCTAGATGTGTATCTGTGTTTGTGCTCAATCCCAACTAATCAGATGTAGCTTCCTGGTACAAGATCTGTGATAGATCCACATGCAGCTTCCCATGTAATTTTCTCAGCAGTATGCTCCTGGTGTCATATAGCAGTCATCCATCCAAGTACTGACCATGCCCAATATTGCCTAACTTTCTCTTAAAATGGGATCTAGTGACAGGTCCCTATGCATTTTTTCTGCTCAGTTTCTGCTCGTGTGGTCACTCATCCAAATGCTAACAACATCCAATGCTGCTTAACTTCTGAGATCAGATGAGAATCCATGGTCAGTGAGGAGGCAGATTCTTTCAATTAGTTCTTAAACATGTTGAGGCCAGTCCTCACTGGTCACTCATCCAAATGCTAACAACATCCAATGCTGCTTAACTTCTGAGATCAGATGAGAATCCATGGTCAGTGAGGAGGCAGATTCTTTCAATTAGTTCTTAAACATGTTGAGGCCAGTCCTCACTTATTGCCTATTGGGCATGATCAGCACTTGGATAGATGACTTCCAGACTACACTGGGAATGGACTGCTGAGAATATTGTGCAGAAAGTTGCATGTGGACCTATCACAGATCTTATACCAGGAAAAAACATCTGATTGGGTAGGATGAGTACAAGCTCAAGTACACTTGTAGGATATAAATATTCATTTTACTCCAGTTTTGCAGTTCCCTGATCCCTTTCCCTGGAAAAGTTGTCTTTAAACTTCATCTATGTAAATATTTGTACATGTTATAATAATGCTAATATGCTTTCATCCAAGAATAATTCAAAATATCTGTTTCTGTCTTGGTCCATTTTTGAGTCCAAGTAAATGTGCAATAATACAGTTGTTCATAAAAATACTGCCGTATTGCAGACTGGTGCTGTGCCACCTTAGATAATTGTATGTAAATGAAAATGGTAACATTCGAAAGAAAAACTCAAATATTTTTGTGCATGTCAACAATGAACATGATCGCAGGAATCAAACACAGAAACTAAATTCCTCATGTTTGTGATTAGTTGATATGAGTTCATTGTTGGATATTTAACAGGCAGGCTACATGTGAATGTTTGCTTTTAAAATTGTGTTGTTATTAATGAAGTTTTAAGGATTGTAGTAGGTGTGTTTTGGAATATCAGAGCACTCAGAGTCTGGTGCAGGTTCACCAAGCTTTTAGGCAAAGGTTTCAACATTAAGTTCCTGCATATACATCAATTTTGAAGTGGTACAGTGATTTTGTGGATCGTGGCTGCATATGTCGTCAAAGGAAAGGCAGTTCAGGGGTACCATCTGTCAATGTGGGAATTGTGAAACAAGTGTGTGAGACATATTTCCGTAGTCCTAAGAAGCCTGGCTGTAGAGCTAGTCAGCAGTTAAACATTTTTAAATCCACAATGCATGGCTGAAGTTTCATGCCTACAAACTGTAATTAGTATGTAGTTAAAACATGATGACCCTGCAAAACAATTAGATTTCTCTGAACATTTATTGGTACTTATGGAGGATAATGAAGATCTGTGAGAAAAAATAATTTTCAGCAATGAGACAACATTCCACATAAGCAGAAAAGTGAACAGGCATAATGTTAGAATTAGGGCGAGCCGGAATCCACATGCTATTTTGGAAGTTGAAAGTGAATATCTTTTGTACCATATCAAAATATCAAGTCTGTGACCCATTTTTCTTTCAAGATGCCACTGTTAATGGTCCATATTATCTTGGCATGTTCAGTGAATGGTTATTCCCATAATTGGAAGAAGAAGAAGGCAGCAAATTTATTTTTCAATAAGATAGATCACCTCCTCACTGGCATTTACATATTTGGGAACATTTGAATGAGCAGCTTTCAGGAAGATGGATTGAATGTATCAGAAATGATAATGTTTTCTACAAGTGGCCGCCAAGGTTGCTTGACTTGATGGTATGCGATTTCTTTTTATGGGGTTATATAAAGGATTGTGTCTAAGTGACCCCATTTCCTCAAAACCTGCAAGAAGTGCAACTTCTGCCATCCAGTCCATTTCATCAGATATGTCGGACCGTGTTTGGTGTGAATGGGAATATTGTCTTAATGTCTGCAGCATCACTCATGTGGGTCACATTCAATGTCTATGAGGTATATTAGAAAATATTTGAGTTTTTCTTTCAAGTGTCACCAACTTCACTCAAGTATGACTATCCAAAGTGATGAAATACCAGTTCAGTGTATGACAGCATTTTACGGACACACAGGATCTTGTTCTGACATTAGTAAGATATTTACTTTTCTCCATATAGTCATTCCAGCTTTTCCTAAAAGAAAGATGTCTTCTTGATATACTTCTTCCTGCATCATTATTTTCTGATATTTCTTGATCTTTTCCCTGAATCAAGAGTACTTTCCTGTACAGAATCATTGTTCTCTGAATATGCAATATTGTCAAGATCTTCATTGCTCAGCTCATGGAACCATTCCAGCCCTACATCCAGATCTCTGCCAAGCTGTGTCCTTGGTTATTTTTATCTTTGACATATCTTCAACAAGCTAAAAGTGTTGTTGTTGTTCTCTAATGCCAAACGCTGACAATAAAGTCATTTGTCTTCTTGCACTTGAATATTTTTCAGAGATATTTTCATGGTCAGCCACTGAAGTACAGATTTTGAGATGCTCCAAATCCATGTCTTGATCTGAGTTACACAGTGGACAGTTTGGAGATTGATACAGACTCATATGGTTTCTGCTCAGCTCCTGAAACAGAACCAATAACAATACTCGGTTTTGCAGATGACATAGTATTGATAGGAAAGGATTGTGAATCAGTTAATATTTTGGTCACATTGGTTAGTAGCCTTCTTCAAGAAATAGGCTTAAGCATTAATGCTGAGAAATCTAAAGCCATTCTCATAAAGAAGGGGAAACTTGATGTCAGGATAATTAAAACCATACATGGCGATATTAATGGCATTTCTGCTACAGAAGAAGTCAAATATCTTGATGTTTCTTTTAATCAATCTTTAATTTTTAATTCTGATGACGTTTTGACTAAACTTAAAAATAATCTAAACATGTTATCTTCTACTCATCTATTATACCCTCAGCAAAAGTTATCAGTTATAAATCAGTTTATTGGACCATCTTTAATTTATCCATTTCAAACTGCCACTATAAACAAAATTCCTAATACATTTCTATTGAAAGCAGACAAAATGATTCGCACTTCTGTGAAAGAAATTCTTCAGCTAACTAGTGACACTCCAAATTCTATGATATATACATCTCACAAATATAAGGGACTTTCAATACTGAAAACTTCTTGGGAAGTATATCTTCAGCAACTGAATATTAGCATCAAGCTGCAGTTACTGAGTGATCCACATGTCAACGTAGTAAAAAATAATGGAGCCATCACTAACCACTGCTTTTCTGCTCTACAAATGGAACGATCTGATAAAACTGTCAGACAGTTGAGAAATACCTTACGTGACAAAGAATACCAGGCTTGGTGTTCCTATCTTCATAAAGGAAAAGGAGTGGAACTATTTTCAGAAGTTACAGCTGCAAACACCTGGCTAATTAATAAAAAAGGATTGAGCAGTTCTGAATGGAGGGACATACTGAAAATGAATGCAATGGTAGCTCCAGTTCGCAGTATTCCTAGATGATCTTCAAGCACGAACCACTGCAGACACTGCAGTGAGTATGAAACTCTTCCCCATGTGCTTGGAAACTGTCCTCAGGGAAAACTGTTGAGAATTAAGAGACACAACACCATAAGATCCATCTTGGCAAACGCACTATGTGAAACTGGACTAGAAGTTTACGAGGAAGTTCACTGCCTAGCTGATGGTGGTAGTAATCGTCGCATAGACATCATTGCGATAAATAAAAGAAAATCAGAAGCAGAGATAATAGACCCAACCATCCGCTTTGAACTGAATAAATACCAACCTCAACAAGTTCATCTGGAAAAACAGAAAATATATGAGCCCTTCATACCATATTTTAAAGAAAAATATAATCTCAGAAAAATAACAATAGTAGGCCTATTTTTTGGATCTCAAGGAACAATTACAAATATGTTTGTGAAATGGAGGGCAAAATATAAAATTAATATTTATATGCTTTGAACAGAACGTAAAATGTATTATGGTTTATAGGTTGCTTTATTTTTGTAGGGTTTTTTTTTTTTCTCTTATATTCTTATAACTTTTATTGTTGTAAATCTTTTATAATCTGTTACAATTTGTTCTCATAGCCTAATTTTATATAACTATTATAACATATGGTAAAATATATTTTGTAATACTCCTTTATAACATTTTTTGTTAAAAACCTCTAAATGTATATTGTTCTGTGTCACTTGACAAACTCATTTATGAGTCAAATTAATAAATAGAAACTTTTAGAGCAATTTCAAGAATGCAAAATTTTCTAAACAACCACTTATGCATGGTGTGTTATTCTTCCTGTGTTTCATTATTTTAATGTTTCTAAGCATTTATTCTATCCCCTTAAAGTGTCCATGGAGTGGAGCTTTCAGAATTGGCATTTGGCATATTTAATATCTTGCTGGTTTGGAAACGTGAAGTGTCAAAGATGTTATCCATTAAGAGGATGAAGTCTGCATTAGGTTTGGCTACCTCTAGCAACAGTTTGTTTGCAATGATATTTTTCAGGTAGGACCAACAGTAGTGAAATGGTCATGCCATTATTTTACAAATCTAAATAGGAAGGATAGGAAGGAAAAAGAAAGATATATATATATATATATATATATATATATATATATATATATATATATATATATATATATATATATATATATTGTATTAGAACAAAAATAAAGCTTGTTTCCTTCATCTGTACATCAACAGAATCCTGATCTCTCTTTTATGGGCAAATTTGTCTATGACATGTTCATAAAAATGTCTTTGGCTTTGAATTTTGTGTAATAGAACCTTTTCAATGAAATGAAAACAGTGAAATAACGATGAAAGTTGGGAAAGCCTGTCTTCACCTTGAGTGCTCTATAGGTAATATTTTATGTGTTTTAAACAGGAAAATGTATGCTCTGCTGTGGATGTGCTCACTGGCATTGTAGTTAATAGACAGGATAATTTATAAACTTCTGGGAAAGCTTCTTTTCTTAACTCAGTGTATTTAAAAAAAACTTTGCAATCTCTGTCAGTGTCCTGTCTGAAAAGTCTGACAGCTTATAAACTACTGCTAAGTCACTCTGCAAATTTTTTAAATGAAATAAGTTTTTGTAGGCTGATTTAGGAGATGTAAACAAAATTTTGGGAAATCAGGTTTTGAAAGATTCAGACATTTTTGAATCAAGAGTTCAATAAACTTATGTTCTTCTAAATCACAAAATCAGTTTTCCATTTGGTTAACATATTTCAATTACCTTGTCGTAAAGATGCAAATATCTCATTCTGGGATCATCCAATTCACATTCTTGATGTCATTTTCTAGCTTCATTCTCTTCTATCAATGCATCCACATTTTCAAAATGTTTTCGAAATTTTTTAATGAAAACAATTGCGTCTTTCACTTTTGCAATGCAATCATTTACATTAGAAGTCTTTGTTTGGAGAATATTGAATAATGTATGTGTGAGAGCAAAAGTATGACCAAAAACTTACAGCAGAAAAGAAAAGGTGAAATCCTTCAGTGATGCTAAACCTACCTGGCACAAATAAACATGTCACTATCCCAGGAATCTGGGTCATCAATAATATGCTCAGAGAAAAAGATCAGTTCTGTCTTTCTTCCATGGACCATGTACACAATCCGAGACTTTAGTTCCAATGCATAATTGACACAGATAGAAACCTCTTCCTGACTTTGATGCATTCAGTGACTTTATCCACTTTATTCAATGAGCCAAAAATTAACAATACCCATCCATTGTCTTGAAAAATATTTTACGTTCTGTTATGAATTTCAGTGACTGCGATAAACTAGGTTAGGTCAATGACTATAACAGCAGATGAATAACTCATTGGGAAATGCTTTCATCACTAGTGCTTGCAACCCATTTAAATGAGCAGAAAATGTTGCAGCCCCATAACATCCTTAGCAACAAGTTTGTTCTCAGATTCACACTGAAAGTCTGAAAGTATTTTATATACATGCTCATTTGACGCAACTGCAGACATCTGTAAAGCCTAAACATCTCTCCTGAATCTCACCTTCTTTTACATGATGAAGACAGTGGAAAGCTCAGATGATTTTGCAATATCAGTCATTTCATCCGGTGTTAGAGCAACAGAAGGTGGATCTTTTACTTTTTTCCTTATTATGTCAAGTATTATGTCACTAATACTTTCAATAATATCATTTTGAATTTGATTTGGCATTCCTTTGAAAAACTTTAGCACTTTGCAAGTGTATATTTAATTTGTCATACTTCGATAGCAGGTACAACAACTCAACTTAGTTTTCCCGACTAAGGGATTTATGATATTCCTTGTGACCTCTGAAAGGTAGCTCTTGTCAGTAAGCATGTTACATCAATTAACTGCTTCATTATTTCTCTATTACAGTCAACTTGAGTATTATGCTTTAAAACATGTGACCTGCACGTGAAAGTGTATCCTTGTTTTCTCAAAGTTTTAAATTTTGATATTGCAAATAGACGTGATTGGGTCGTATCATGTTGGTTCTTTCCTTTTAAAAATTACTCATATCAAAGAAACCTACACTATTCCATACTCCTCTATAAGTTTCAATAAGAAAACAAGGCCAGTAAAATAATTTATTTTTCAATTTTTATGCAATTAGCCATTTTTAAGAATTATAATACTCAAATTTAAAATGACATACATAGCTTTTCATTTGTATACTAACAGAAATTTCCGGAGTAGACCAACCTTTTACTATAATGTCTTGTTTTTCATGAAAACTTAAAGCTTCGAACATACTCCAGGTACTTAACAAAGGATCCAAAACACAACGTTGTGACTGTTGACAGGCATGATTAATTGTGCTACTGAATGGAGACTGAGTTAGTATGAGAAGCGGAGGACATGTATCTACAACTGAGTCCCTTTCCATCTCTATTAAACAGCATCAAACATGCAATATTGCTTTAATCAGCACACTGTAAACACTTCACTCACAATGCAAAAAACCAATACACATACTAACATATTGTTTCTAATAAGAGAGGAATTTGAGCATTCCAGAGAGTCCTAGGTAAGCAAATTGGTTATTAATGATGGCAAGTGGAGAGGGAGAAGTTTTACTGAATGAGTCAATTGGTACAGGTGCTGAGCGAATGAAACACACATTTATGCCAGGACTTGCAATGTTTTAAAGTTACATATGAAATTTAAGTAAGTTTTTATACTGATAATATAGGGGATAATACCGAAATTTTTATGAAAGGGTGTTTTGGAACAGTGATATGTATGAATAGAATAGGTGAGTTTTATTTGTAACACTTTAAGTACCATTTACGTATTGCTTTACCAGACCAGTTTCGAAGTAATGTGGGCCTCATTGTCGATGGTTTCCAACTGAATCTCTCTGGTGACTGAGTGGTGAACTTCCACAATGCATTTTGTGGCAGCAATTCAAAGTTGAAATTATGATGCTGGTTTTTAACAGTGTGGATTTTCTTCCAGTTGCCAAGCTCTGCTGCATATCTGGTGGGTTTTAAAAGGAATATGTTTGGTGATATTTCATGGTTAGTGGTGTGTGACAGCTGATTTGTCAGTTTGTTTATATTTTACTGCTCTTAAGTGTTCTTTTAGTCTAGTTTCAAGATGCCTTTTTGTTTTTACTATGTAAAATTTGTAGCAATCTGTGCAATCTATTCAGTAGGTTCCTGATTTTTTTGAGCTCTGGGATTTGGTTTTTTAAGTTGCTGCACAGCATTTTTTGTTGGCTACACTCATTTTGGGGCGAAAATGTTATTTTTGAGAAAATAAAAATTTTCGAACATTTTTCCATGTAAAGGGTAGTTTGTGGTGGGGAGATTTTCTTGAACATCTTTGTGTCGCATCCTTGGAAGATCCTAAACCTACATACTAAGTTTGGCATTTAATGGTCTTTTAGTTTTTGAGCTATGCTGCCCCCCACACACCCCCACCCATGCACACACACACACCTATATTTCGGGTGAAATCTTGACATCAATTTTTTGAATTGAACCTTCTGTATCCACTATATACATTGTACATGTGGGTTAGAGAAAGTAAAACGTAAGTGTACAGCAATCAGATACTATTATTGTTTGTTTTGTTTATCCATTTGACTCATCATAAATTTATTTAGCGTTATTAAATCTTAAAGAAAAAAGCTGATGAACTGGATGGAATTAATTAATAGTAATAATGATGATGATGATGATGACAATGATAATAATGATGATGATGACTATAATGATAATAATGATGGTATAATAATAGTAATAATGATGATGATGATGATGATGATGATGGTGGTAGTAATAATAATAAACAGTTTATTGACCCATAACCATGATAGGCATGTATCAGGCTTGTCATGTTTCATTTTTATATATAGGTACATTACAGAATTAATAACATTTACATTATTACTCTACACTACACACCATAGTAATACTATTAACTAAATATTTACAGTTTTACAAGTATACATTTTCTTTCTCTTGCCACACAAATTTACAATGTATTATTTACAAATTTGCATATCACTTATACTAAGCACTATCTAAATTTAAAGAAAGTATTAAAACTCATTTATTGTATACATGCTTTTATTTACTAGATATTTAATGATATTTTAAAGGGATTATCTTAGGCAAATTTTATATAATTTGGTAATTTATTGTATAGTATGGCTCCTCTAATGTATGGATCTTTGCTACTTGTGGCTTTTGTTATACTTATCCTATGGTAGTTATTAATTCTCCTAGCATTATATGCATGATAGTCTTTGTTTCAGTTACTGCTATTCTTTTTAATTAACAATATTAATTTGAAAGCATATAAGGATACTACTGTTAATTTTTTTTATTTTTAAATATTTCCTTTTCAGATTGTCGACTCTTTAAGCTAAATATACACCTTAAGTATTTTTCTGAAGCACAAGTACTGTATTTAAATATTTTGTAGATGTTCCACCCCAAATTTCTATCCCAAATTCAATAAATGAGTGTATCATTCCATAATAAACCTATTTTAATGGTTTATTGTCTAGATGGTTTGCTAACTTCTTCAGTAAGTACAATCGAGAGTTTAATTTCTTGCAAATGTCATCTGTGTGTTCATAATAGGTTAGGTTCTCATTAACAGTAATCCGAAGGAATTTTGTGCTGTTCACTTGTTCAATTTGTCTCTCTTTATAACCTATTTTGCATGTATTTTCTTGCCCTCTTAATTGTTTTTCAACATTGAGCTCTAGTTGTGTAGTTTTCAAATAGTCAGACATCTTTGTTGGAGATGATGTACCTTTAGTTCCAAGTTAATATGTCTTTATCTGAACATGTAAATGTGGTGTCATCAAAATAGGAAATAAGATTGTAGTCAGGTGAGAGTGGCATATTGTTTACATAAATTAAGAATAAAAGAGGACCTAAAACTGATCCTTGTGGGACTCCTGGTTTAACCAGATCATATGTTGATTTATACTTATCTAAGCAATTTCCATTCTTGCAGTATATTTCAGTACAGTGCATTCTATTACACAAGTAAGAAGAGAGGAGATCGTGCATCTTACCTCTTATGCCATAATGAGTGAGTTTCATCAACAAGAGACCATGAGATGCGCTGTTGAAAGCTTTGGACAAATCTAGAAATATTCCAACAGGTTTTACATTTTGTTCAAAGTTTGTAAATATATTATGTATAAGTTCTGATACAGCTGTGACTTTTGTTAAACCTGTACTGGTAATTACTTTATGCACTCTTAAATCTGAGGAACCCTATAAGCCTTTTGTATATGATCTTTTCAAACAGTTTAGCAATTACAGAAGTTAACGTTATTGGTCTATAGTTAAGCATTGAATCCTCTTTTCCTCTTTTAAATATTGGGCAAACCATGCTTGTTTTTAACGATTTTGGAAATGTTACATTTTCCATGAAGAAGTTTATTAAGTACACTAATATTTTCAGTAGCAGTTTTAACAAGTTTTAAGAGTGTTTGATGTAATATCATCCCAATCATGAAAACTGTTATTTTTAGGTTGACTTATTATGTTATCTACTTCTGTTTCAAAGAGGCCAATTGTCTCTGTTACTTTAATACTACTAATAACTTGACTATTTACAATATGACTATGTGCTGTATTACAATTCCCTCCCATATTTATAAAGTAATGGTTGAATAAGTTGATTACATTTGGGTGTATTATTTGCTCTTCATTTATTCATTTACAATTAAATTAAAATTTATATTTTCTTAGTTGGTTTCGCATTTTGATTGATTATATTCCACACTTCCTTAGTAATATTGCCTGAGTTTTCTAATCTCCTTTTATTATGTTGCTTTTCTAAGCTCTACAGTGCATAGTTTTATCACTTTTTGTACTTGCCATAAAGGGACATGTAAATATCTAAGTTAGTCACTTTAAAAAATCCATAATTATCTTTCATTTTTTCACAAATAGAAATTATTTCAGGAGGTTTTATTTTGTTCATTGGTAAGGTATTTTATATTTTTTAATTACAGGACACGCAGCCTTAAAATGGTTATTAAATATGTTAAAAAATTATTTCCGTTTTTCATTTGTAGATATTGCTGAATATACCGCAGATCACTGTTACTCTGCTAAACTTTCCTTGAGGAGATTGAGCAAAGTTGAAGTACTTGTATTTCTAACATACATATAATGAGGTTTCTTTCTATCAATATTAGAATTATGTACATCAATAATTTGTGCTGAAATGTGAAAATCATCATTTATTGTAGAGAATTTGGATTGCTCCAAATTTGTTATTATATGGTTTATAGCTCTACTTGTTTGTTTAGTTATTTGCGTTGGACCTACTACTACATCTTTAAGGCTAAAACTATTTAATATAGAGGAAAGGCGGTGAATGTGAAACACCATTTTGAAAAATACAGTTTTATTGCAATAAAGGGTATATAATTAAAATTTAGTTGAGTCGATTTTGTAACACTACATCACTTACTTTTTTATTTCGGAATATTCATTTACGAGGCTTTTAACGAAACCAACCACAAAAAGGATATAAAGTTATTCGAAAAACTACAAGAAAAGAAACGCAAATTAGCCGCGGATATCCGCTTTCTAAATTTATGTAGAATTAAAAACGCCACGCCAAAATTTGTCAGAAAAATAATAAAAAATGATAACAATAGTAAACTAGAAAAAGCAGTCGTCAAAAAAGTCTTGGAAATGGAGAAGAACAAACATTACAAAAGTAGGAGTGAAGTAGAATTACAGCTATATGAATTACACTTGAAACTAACCAAAAAATTAGGAAGCATCATTTGGGAAAATTTAGAAAACAATCTTTTGGCTAAATTAAGCATCAAAATGAGAAACAAAACTTTAACGCAAAAACGTAAACTTGAAAAGCTGTGCAAAGAACAGGGGAAAAGAAAACCAATTCAAAAGTCCACACCACAAATGAACGTCAAAAACCTATCGGACCAAAATTTCACCAAATCAGAACTGGATTTCTTAAACAAAGGGATGAAAACTTGCATCGATTTTTCAGAAAAAATTGACGATTACATTGCGGACGTACAAATAGCCACCCAGCACATAAATGATATTGATAAAAACATAATAAAAAGTGAATGTTGCCAAATTATCGAAACAATAGAAAGCAAAAAGAAAACTAACCCCCAAAAAAATGTAATAAGAGCATTAAAAAGCAAACCGGTAATTTATAGCAAAGCAGACAAAGGAAACACAATAGTAATTATGGACAAAACTGAATATGTAGAAAGAATGGAAACACTTTTAGAAAAAGAAGAATACTCTACAGTACAAAAGAACCCTCTAAACCAATGTATAGTTAAATTAAATGCCAGTATTCAAGAATGTAAACTAATAGACAAAAAAGAAAAATGCAAAATTAAAGTTGATAATCCAGTTCTGCCCAGAATTTATGGCCTTCCAAAAATACATAAGCCGGGAAATGCAATGAGACCAATTATAAACAATATAAGTGCACCTACTTATAATCTATCAAAATGGTTAACAAACAGATTCTCTTCCTTCCCTAAATTTGAAACAGCAAGTATAAAAAACTCTCTAGATCTGATCGAAAAAATTAAAGACATAAAATTGGAAAAAACCGATATGTTAGTTTCCTTTGATGTTACTGCTCTGTTTCCAAGCATACCTACAGAAAGCATACAATCCCACATCAAAAATTGGTTACTTGCAATAGGAAAAACAACAGAAGAAGTGCGAGAATACATCATATTAACGAATCTGTGCATAAATCAAAATTTTTTCACATTTAACGGGAAATATTACAAACAAACATCTGGTTTAGCTATGGGCAGCCCGCTGTCACCTATATTAGCAGATCTCTTCATGAGCACTATGGAAACTAGGATTAAAAAGGCATTCCCCTGGATGTTCAAAATATGGTACCGCTATGTAGACGACATCTTTGCAATAGTCCCAGAAAGACACCTAGAAGATGCTCTAAAACTCCTAAATATGCAAGAAAAGTCTATAAAGTTCACAATGGAGAAGGAATGTGATGGACAACTACCATTCCTCGACCTAAAAATCATAAAAACTAATAATCACCTTACATTTGGCATCTACAGAAAACCTACCCACACCAACAGCTATATAAAACAAAAGAGTTACAATCCCATTCCCCATCAGCATGCTTTACTCAACAGCCTTACACACAGATTGGTAAATGTACCAATGGGAAAAACAGAATACCAATGTGAACTTAATAAAATTTTGGACATAGCTACAGAGAATGGATTTCGGGCAGAACTGGTGTACAAAAAAGTTAATAAAGCCAAAAATAGAAAGAGAATTAAAGAAGTCAGCACACTCACTCAAAACCAGAAAGAAAACAAGATCTACAAGAAGTTTACATACCACCCTACAACTTTCTACAAATTCCAGAGGATCTTCAAAAGACATAACATCATTCTAGCCCCTAAAAACAATTACTCTATAAAAAACATTTTAAATTCCAAATTAAAAGATGATATCCCACAAGAAAACAAACCAGGAATATATCAGTTCAGCTGTAATGACTGTGAAAAAATCTACATCGGCCAAACAAAAAGAAATATAAAAACCAGGGCAAAAGAACACCACAGAAATATTAAACTCAAACAAGAAGAAAAATCTGCAGTAGCTTGGCATTTTTGGAAAGAGAAACACACTATAAATAGAAGCCCAAAAATCCTCAAAAACATCACAAGGAAGACAGAATTAAAAGTTTGGGAAAACATATATATTTGGAAAAACAAGAACCGGGTTTTCAATTTTGAAATCCCGCCAGGCGATCTACTCATCCAGAAGTTCATCAAACCACCACCAGGGACAGAGACAACCACCACAGCAAGCAATGCCGGTAGTCGACCAAAGGAATTGACAATGGAAGCACATGGCTTCTGAAACATGTTTTCCGAAATAAAAAAGTAAGTGATGTAGTGTTACAAAATCGACTCAACTAAATTTTAATTGTTAAAACACATCACTGTCTCAAAGTCCACCATATATCAGGATAAAGGGTATATAGTTTATAAAAGATGTTCACGATAAAGAACAAAGCATAGGTAGCATGCAATGTTGGTCATAAGTTGTTATTGTTTACCAAAAAGGAAGGAAGCCCATATTTTGAAGACACAGCTTTTCTACAGTATCATCAGCCCTGGGGATAATATGGAACACTTCCCATAATACTGAATGATACCAATAGAAAGAACTCAAAACTTACACAGGTTTTGAATGTAACAAAACTTATGTAATATTCACTTAAATTGTTCAAACTAGATCCAGTATGATCATTTACAGCAATCACAAATGTAGTGCAACTGCTCTAAGTCGGAACAAGTACTGTGGGACCAAGATTCACATACTGAGCACTGTATCCATTCTTCTCGCTTCATCAGAGAATTTTCCATCGCAGAAACCGCAAACAGTGTGATCTCGAGGATCTGCAGAGGTGGAAGCGTGAGCATTGATTTCCACAGTCATATTAAGAGACATTCCTTTTGTTGAATTTGGGAACAATTTTGTCTTCCCTGTGACAATGCTCTTGCAGTGTTTGGAATGCTTTCGACTCTTTTAATGTTTAGAGATGCAGCAACTGTGGCTTTATAAGGTGAAGATATGACACAAACAGCATTTTCTTCTTCCGCTGCGACTGGTTGGTGATTTGTTTAATACAGGCAGTGGAGATATTATTGATGGAGAGATTGCAAATGTTCCTGGTTTTGAAGGCATCAGGTTATGGTTAGAAATAATCAGGCCAGCATCAACTGAAGGAAAATGTGAGGTGTCAGAGGTTGCAAATTCCTAATCTTGAAAAACATTTTGGTTCAGAGGATATATGCCTGTTGCTCTGAAAGCATTCACAGAATTTTCTGCAGCTATATCGAAATGGCTGACTGGTCTCCTATGAGCTCTCAGAAAAACTCGAACTTCCTCACTGTAGTAGCCTTTCATTGCACCAAAGAATGTTTTATTCAAAGGCTGAAGCTTGTGCTTAGAGTGTGGGGGAGGCAAATTAGTGTCACATTGTTCTCCCTGGCACAATCGATGAGCTAAAGGTTTCTTGTGTGCACTTTATGCCCATCTAATATGAGAATGGCAGGCTCTTCTTGGGTAGGTTTCACCTTCTCTACAAAATGAAGAAACCAGTTCATAAAAAGGTCAGTTTGAATCCAGCCCGATGGATGGCACTCAGCAGTTGAGCCAGGTGCTGCTCCTTTCATCAAAAGCCGGCTGAAGTTTTTCCGTGGGAAGATGAACTTAGGTGGGACATAAGTTCCTCCTGGCTCATGCTTAGAACTAACATTAGGAGGGATCCTCGTTCTGCAGATGCAGAACTTGACGCTTGCTGCCTATTGTGATTGTGTGACACACATACCTGTCCTCGTCGACATTGTAGATTTTATCAGCTGCATAAAATCTTTTACTCAGTTATTCGTTCATGATTGCAAAGAACTTTCCTACCTACTCTTTGTTGAAACCCTTCGCTCTGATCTTGGAAGTTGCTGTTGACTTTCGTAAAGATAGTTTTGGATGACGTCTAAGGAATTGCTTTAACCAGTCTTTACCAGCAGATGAATTGGCTCTTGAAAATGTGTTGGGTATTCCATTTCCTGAGGCAAGCTGATATACCAAATGATGTAGGTCAAGCCTTGATAAGCCAGAAAACCTCCTTTCCATATCCAGAAGGTGGCCCACAAGCTTTTCTTCCATTTGCTGAGAAAAAACTGGTTTTCTACCAAGTGAAATGTTGACTGCATTTGAAGGCGACAAGTCTGTTTTCATAGACAGTGTTCGAAGAGTAATTTAAGACACGCCAAAGGTTTTAGCAGCTTTCAGGTAACCCATTCTTTGAATCCAACAGCTGAAATGGCTCTAATCATATCTCCTTTATGTTTTTAGCTTCTTCTTGTTCATTTTTCAAGTTAGAAGAAAACAGGTATGTTAGACATAGTATTGGTGCCCTACGTGTTACAGCAGTTTTAAAGGCAAAAATAATTTAGAATTCTGTATGTATGTAAAATATTTAATTAATTTCTATTTATTACTCGCATCAAACCATAGAGAATCTATATACAAATGTGTGTGAATGTGTGCGTTACTAAATAAAAATTTGTAGCACATTCTCTGGGCACCAGACAAGCAGTATTTTACATTTTAATACATAGCAAGAAGGAACAGTGTTTGTAAACGCGTGAAAATCTAATTTGTAGTACCTATTAATCTATTATTAACTCTCATGCATATAGTAAAAAACTAAATGCATTGCAAACAATGGCACTTGAGACCTTTTTTCCATTTAAATCACTTTCTGAAAGAACAGCGGATAATATGGAACACTGTTCCATATTACCCACCTTACCATCTTGCAATTCACATTCATTTTAACTTTAGCGGTATATTTATGCAGATGATTACAATGATGGAAAGTGTAGCCTAACATGTCTAGCTACAGATAGAAAATATTGAACATTGTAATACAGTCACAACAGATGTTAAAAAATATGAGTGTTACCTATAAAATGTTTCCAAAAGCTTTAGTATAGGAACACAAATTTATGCGGTATCCTTTTCAAGCATGTACCAATAATGAGGCTAACACAAAGGCCTGTTCTAAAGCTACCGTTTCGTGTTTCTCACCGAAAATAGCATAACAGATTTGGCAGGAAATACAGTGTTCCATATTGCCTGACTGTTCCATATTCATTGCTTCTCCTCTATCTACAAATTCTTTGTTTGTGCTTTCTACATTGAGAGTTTTATTGCTTTTAATCTTTACATCTGCACCTCTAATTTCTCTTTATCATTTACTAGTTAATTTCCTATACTTTCACCTAAGGTATTTAAAGGTATTCAATTATTATATTTCATACTTACTATATTACAATTATATTTCATTTTTTGCAGTATTTCTGAGGCAATGTATCTTTTACCTTTGTAGTTTAGATGGAGTCCGTGTTTAGTGTGGTATTCCCTATTTAGGCTAACAATGTCAACAAGGGTTACATTTAAGTAACCTGAACACAAGACTTTGAGTTTCTGGTTAGTTGTCCTTATAGCTACATTTACACATAATTCATAGTCATATTGTCTAGATATGTTCGCAAAAAAAAACATGCAGAACTTTCTGGCTTTCCAACACTTTCCATATTTCTCCGACTATATTTATACATCATTTGCACCTGCTATAATCACTTTAGTATCACACAGATTACATTCTGTTTTTAAGTAGTCACCTGAAATTCAGCCGTAACTTCTTTCAGCTCTGCAGCGACACCTCTGGAAAGACTATCTCTGTAGATCATAATTTTAGGCTTCTTTCTAGCTGAACTATCTTTTGCGCTGGAATATGCTTTTTCACTTTTCTTCACTTCAGGATTGGACATTTGCCATATCATCTACATCAAGGGGTAGAGCTGAAAAATGATTTCTTGTCTCTATTCTTCCTTCATTGTCTTCTTTACGAGAACCTTGACCATGTGCATTTGATGCTTTGGAGAATACACCACTCCTGTTATTTATATGGTGAGTGCTTGTGACAAGGAAGATTTCCTTATTGTTGGAAAGAAGTCAGTGTTATATTCTTGAAGAATGATGTTGACAAGGACCTTAAGGAACTGAAGTCTTATAGAGGGGTTTGTTGTTAAATGCACTTGATAAGGTTTTCAAAAAATTAATGAAAGAAATAAATGGAGATCAGTTTGGTTTTATGAAATTAAGTTCTACAGAAGACACTATAAATATGGCAAAAAAATCCAACAAAAAATATGAAATTCCTGGTTTTTTATATTGCTGGTGCATTTGATAACCTATGGTGGCCTGCACTATTTGAAAGGCTAAGGGTGAAACATTTTCCAAAAAGCCAATATTTATTATTAAAGGGTTACTGTAAAGACAGAAGGGTTTATGTTAGTGGCATAAGTTATAAAATATGTATGTAGGCATGTAAACAAAGAATGCCCTCAAGGTTGTTTTCTTGTGCCAGAATTTTGAAATATAATGATAGAGATATTTTTGAAGAAAATTGAAAATTGCAAATTGAGTTGAATTATAGAAAGTCATAGTTTATGCAGATGATTTGATTGTGATGATAGAAGGGCAAAATAGAAGAGAACTGGAAAAGAAAGCCCCTAGTATTAACACTAGAATGCCCAAGTTCCAAGTACCCCCTAAAACGCCTGTTTGCACCAATTAGACCGCTACTACTTTCTTATGCATATTTTTATTCATTTTTACCCTGGAATATGGGGAATTTCTTGCCTGTCATTTTATAGCTTACTGTGATGTAATAGAATGGACAATTTTACTTTTGAACTACAAGCCAGACTCTGGCATTATTACCTTCTGGAATGAGTTTACATAGTATATATGTGGTTTCTGCTCAGTATCAGGTACTAAAGTCTTCTTTTGACTTAGGTTGATGAAATTTCTTACTTATTTGCCTAACAGATAACTGTAGTGATATGGAGGGAACAATAACCAGGTTCGAATCCAGCTGGAGTCAAGCTTCTAGTTTCAGACATTTATGTGTTATACTCATGTGTTGCTATTTTTAGCGCTTTGTTACTATGCTCCTTTGCCTATTCACATAGCCTATTTTGTAAATTTAATGATATATCTACTTCTTTGATTCAACCATTATTTTATTCACCTCGAGTAAATGGTTATAATTATGAAAGGGTTGCTTTATTGTTTTAGGTATTTAGTCATACTTTCTTGAAAAGTAGAATTAGTTCTACTATGTGCCATATAGAAAAAAATTAACGGTTCGAAAAAGATATACAGTGACACAAATACTGGTTATATCAATACAAAGAAACTGTTACATTTAAACGTTTGAGGTATTGGAATGATACTTTTTGCAGACCCTTTTGCTTATACATGAACCACAAACAAATTTTATGCAAGTCTAATAACTATCTTTTGTTTTGTTCTTCTTGCTTAATCCTATTTGGTATGTCTTGCATTTGTTGGCCATAGATGTTCCTTCATTACTATTATCAGTCATTAGTGATGGTGACAGTAGTTGACATGGACGTGAATTCCCGTATGGCATAGCCAAATCCACCATAACTTTCCTTATGAAAGACTGCCTAGATATTGTAGACCCAGTCATCAACTTAATACAAAGTATGATCATAGCTAGGTCTAGAATGTTAAGTCATGAACTGGGAAGCACCTTATCATACATCTAATCTATAACATCTATTCCACATTTGGTATCATTATAAAAGCTGACCGTTTCAGAGATTTTCTTATTGGGTGATTCAATTACAGTCACACTGGAGTGCGTAGTGCTAAGAATAAGCATGGTTTTCTTGATCTTCCCTTGGTAATATGCGAGAGTAATACCATCAGTTTTGTAAATAATGCTTGAATTAAGCGTATCTTGACTCTTTTTTGCAGATGGAGGTACTTCTCATCTAGCTCTGTTCAAGGTGCCAACGATATATGTATTTCTCCTTTGTAGTTCTCTTGCCAGTTTGACAGAGGTAAAGAAATTATCAATTGTTACATTTCATCCTTTTCCTAAAAAGGGTTCCATGAGACAGAGAGTAATATTTTCTCCTAGGCTGGTATTTGCAGGTCTGGTTTTATCTTTTCTCAGGTACGCAAATCCATTTAGAATACATCTCACTTTAACATCGGTAAGCAACCAGTATTTTATGCCATACTTGTCAGGCTTGCTACTCATACTCTGAGTGAAAGAGCGTCAACATTTTGATGGAAACAGCTGTTCATCCACAGTCAAGAATTCAGATGGTCTGTAGCATGCAGTTTAATTGTCAATGAGTTTGGTCCAGATATCAGAGACCAAATAAAACTTGTCAGTTTCTCTTCATTGCTGACATGTAGCTTTGATATCAAATTGTAGTAAGGGCATGATTTCTAAAAGTCTGTTTTCTTGCTATTGTTTGACTGCAAAAAGGAGGTCCCTATTCACGAATCCATAAATCTCTCCATGAGAGAAATCTTTCTCTATATGCTCAAGTGTATAGTGCAGCTATGAATGCTTCTAACTCTTCTAAGTCCAAAGTACAGGAATTATCAGTGAGCACTATTTGTGCCTCAGTTTCTGTGCATTTCTTAGTCAGTCACAACATAGATTAACTAATGAACAACCAAAGTGTGCTCCCCCCAGGGGCCTACTACGGTAGGTACGGGTTTGGCGCACCCGGGGGTTCCCGAGCCGCTCACCGCCACTTCACCCTACCCATCGCCATTCACTGTTGCCACGTCTTGTGTACTGTATGTGTTTCTTTCGTTTGTTTACATTTATACCCTCTTCCTCTTCTAGGCTTATGGAACTTAGTAGTTTGTAAGGCATTAGGTTTATTAACTCCTGTCTCACCAGCAGGGATCTTTCACTATCCCCGTGGTTCCTGTCCCACGGTTCCAGCGCGGCTCCCAATTTGTGTGCTCTACGGAGGTCCCAGGCCTGAAGGTTGGGTGCACCCTCCCCACTGCCCCTATGTGTAGCCTTAGGTGCGGAGCCCGTCCATACCGTCAAGTACATTCACGTAGCTTGTTAGTAAGCCCGGCCTGTGCTGGTGTCCCGACGACCGCGTTACCTCGTTGGGATAGTTTCACGGGCCGGACGTGTTACCGCTGACGTTGCCCCGGCGTAATCAACCACAAGTCCCCTCTGACGTTGCCCCGGCGTAATCAACCACAAGTCCCCTGAATCCGTGCATATGTTCTGTCGCTGCACGGCCTAGAGCGGGGAGCCACAGGCGGTTATTCCTGTGGTAGGGGCTTAAAACCGGGGCGTGCATGGTGAACGGTATACGCATATGGACCAGCAGTGGTGTTTGGAGGGTAACCCTTGTGACGTAGGCCTTGGGTATCGGTCACGGGATGGTTCCCGTGACGGCACAGACCGTGGAGATTTGGTGTCTTTTCTTCTTTAACCCTCGGATGGCAGGCTGACGCCGACGGTTCCGGAAGGGGGTCCTTTCAATATGTCAAACCGCGCACCACCTTCTTATTTTGACCAGTTTATTGTTATGGCTATGTTGAACGAGACCAAGAAATTTTCAGACATAAGTCCATTCTACGTGCAAAGGGAAGTTGACAGGATCTGCAGCAAGGTTAAAAACGCGACAAGGCTGCGAGACGGTACGCTACTGGTAGAGGTCCACAATAAAGACCAATCGGACAAGCTACTTCGTGCTACTCTGTTGGGATCGTACAGCATCAAAGTTTACCCCCACAAGTCCAGGAACACCTGTAGAGGAGTTGTGACCACCTCTAGCTTAGACGACCTCTCCAATGAAGATATTGCCACCCATCTTTCAGAACAGCGAGTTTGTCAGGCGTACCGTCTACATGGTAAACGTGAGGGCAAGGAGTACCCATTGCGTACGATCTTTCTCACGTTCAAGGGTACTAGTGTTCCGGAGTTCATATACTGTGGTTACGAACGTGCTGCCGTCCGCCCGTATGTGCCGAACCCTATGCGGTGCTTCAAGTGCCAGCGTTTCGGGCATACCCAAGCCGCCTGTGCCCGACCCGCAACCTGCGATCGTTGTGGTCTAGTGGCACACGTTGACACCGTCTGTACGCGCGCACCGTGCTGTGTAAACTGTGAAGGCAGTCATCCGTCTAGTTCTCGACAGTGTCCCATGTACTTGGCAGAGAAAAGCATACAAGAAATACGTGTGAAGGAACATCTTACTTTTCCTGAGGCGAGACGGCGCTTTGAGCAGCTAAAGCCGGCCAACACCACAGGATACTCCTCAGCCGTTCGCCGTAAGCTTGTCCAATCCGTCGGTTTACAGACTGTGCCTGTCGCGGATGCGTCGACGCAAACTGACTTGTGCGAAGCCGCTCCTTTACGTGCTCAATCATCTGCATCTCAGTGTACAACTTCTGATGCACAGCAGCAATCTCAGCCGTCGACTAACCCATGTGCTCCTAGTTCATCCGCCGGAGATCGTTCCCGTCAACGTAGTAGACCGATGAGCCGAACTTCGGCAACGTCCCGCTCTCGTTCTGCGAACCGAAAGACTTCTTCTGACTCCCGACCACCAGTGGAGTCTGAGGAAGACACGGATTTTAGGTTAGTTGGAGCTAAATCTGCTAAGGTGAGAAAGAAAGAAATAACACCACCTTAATTTCTATCTCACCATGGATATAATCCAGTGGAATGTCAATGGGATCAGGGCCCGTCTACCAGACCTTCAACATATAATCAACAAGCGTTCACCCTCAATCCTCTGTCTCCAGGAAACCCACTTACATCCCCACCATACCCTTCCACTCCGTCATTTTCAATCCTTCAGACACGACTTTGTTGGTAGCCAGCGTGCTTGCAACGGTGTTGTTACTCTCGTGGCTCCTACCATCCTTGCCGCCAGTATTACACTCAACACCCCGCTACAAGCGGTAGCTGTGCGTGTAACATTGCCTTCCATCTCCTTTCCTGTTTGCAATGTCTATTTGCCGCCGCACGATGTGATCTCAGACACTGAGCTTCGGGCATTGTTAGCACAAATTCCCCCGCCGCTGATCTTTTTGGGCGATGTCAATGCTTGCAATGTTCTTTGGGGTTCTTCTGCTGACGATGCTCGAGGTACAATAATAGCAGACGTTTGCGACAGGTCTGGTTTATTACTCTTAAACTCCAGTGCACCCACATTCTTATCTTCTGCATATGGCACCCTATCCGCTCTAGATGTAACTTTCTGCAGCCCTGCTTTACTACCCTTCCTGGATTGGTCGGTATTTTCCGATCTTCACGGCAGTGATCATTTCCCCATTGACATTCGTTTTTCGGGACAATACCCCTTACCCACTCAACATCCCCGCTGGATTATCTCCAAAGCTGATTGGGAAAAGTTTTCCTCTCTGCTCAATCTCAATTCCGATGGCTGTACCTCCATAGAAGACATGGTGGAGTATTTTACTTGCTCGGTTTTGCTCGCCGCAGAATCCAGTATTCCTCGGAGCTCTTCTACCCCTCGGCGTATTCCAGTGCCGCGGTGGACCGAAGACTGCAACTTGGCATTAAAGGCACGTAAAAAAGCTGTTCGTCTTTTCCACCTACACCCGATGGCGGAGAACTTTGTTGCTTTCAAACGCGCCCGGGCTAAGGCGCGCTATATCGTTCGTAATGCCAAGCGGAATTCGTGAAAAGCGTATGTCTCCTCGCTTTCTCGCAGGAGCTCCTCACAGAGAGTGTGGACTTCGGTGCGCCGCATGACCGGCAAATGTCTCAGGACATACATCCCTGGCCTTACCGTTCACGGCTCCACCTTCACCAGCGAACGGGATGTTGCCGACGCTCTAGCCACCTCCTTCGCTGCGACAAGTGCAACGGGCAATTACGACAATGCATTTCTTCCCATTAAGGAAGCTGCTGAGAGATTTCGCCTTGATTTTACTAGTGACTGTAGTGAGCCGTACAATGCACCCTTCACCCTTGCGGAACTAACTCATGCTTTACACGCTGCGAGGGATTCTTCTCCTGGTCCCGATGATATTCACCGACAAATGTTGCTTCACCTCCCACCTGCAGCCGTTACATTCCTTCTGGACCTCTATAACCGCATTTGGCACGAACAGGTTTTCCATCCTGTGTGGCGAGAGGGTATTGTCATTCCTATCCCTCGTCCTGGCAAAGACCGGACCCTCCCATCCTCTTAAAGGCCGATTTGCCTCACGAGCGTCGTTTGCAAGACCTTGGAACGCATGATCAGTATTCGGTTTACTTGGTGGTTGGAGGCGAACGAAGTGCTCTGTTCCGAGCAGTGCGGATTTCGTCGCGGTCGTTCAAGCGTTGATAACCTGGCGCGTATGGAAGCTTATGTACGGAATGCTTTCCTTCTGAAGCAGCAAGTCATGAGTGTCTTTTTTGACCTCGAGAGGGCTTACGACACTACTTGGCGATATGGTATTCTGCGTAATTTGCACAGTTCAGGGTTACGCGGCCATCTGGCCCTATTTCTGTGCAACTTTCTCCAGCTGCGCCGCTTTCGTGTCCGTATTGGCAATACTCTCTTGCGGGAGAAGATTCAGGAGAACGGTGTACCCCAAGGTTCCGTTCTTAGTGTTATGCTTTTTGCCGTGGCCATCAACGGCATTACTAGCGTGATTCGTAGTGGGATATCATCGTCACTGTATGTGGATGACTTTGCGCTGTACTATCGCTCCTACAGCACTGAACATCTCGAACGACAACTCCAGCTCTCCATAAACTCCATCGCTGGTTGGGCGCTTCGCAATGGTTTTCGTTTTTCCCCTACGAAAACTCAGTGCATACACTTCCACCGTCTTCGCGGCGTACACCCTCCTCCTGACCTCCAATTGAACGGTGCGCCACTGCCTTTCGTTCCGTCCTTGAAGTTCTTAGGTCTCCACCTAGACCGTGAACTTTTTTGGGTACCCCACATCCGATACCTTCGTGCCTCCTGTGACCGATCGCTGCGGATCCTCAAACTGCTTTCTGGTGCGTCGTGGGGCGGCGATCGTTCAGTGATGCTGCGTTTGTACCGTTCACTCGTTCGCTCAAAACTAGACTACGGTTGTTTTATTTACGGCGAAGCGACCGCCTCTAAACTTCGCCTTTTAGACACCGTTCATCATATCGGTTTACGTCTTGCTACAGGAGCCTTCCGCACTAGTCGTGTGGAATGCTTGTATGCCGATGCTGGTGAACCCCCATTGGCAGTGCGTCGCTCATTTTTACTTTGTTCGTATGCTGCTAAGTTGTCTGCGAACCCCCGCCATCCTTGTTTTAACCCTGTGTTACGCCCGGATTATTCACACCGCTATCTGAGGAACGCCACTGCTTCACGCCCCTGTGGTATTCGGTTTCGTGAACTGCTCTCCGATAGGGGTCTCAGATTGCCTTCTGTGGAGCGTGTTTTTGTTTATCCGGAACCTGCTTGGCAACTGAGGCGTCCCAGTTTCGACCTGACCCTCTCCAACCTTGTGAAACGTTCGACCGCTCCGGAGGTATTTCAGCGACTGTTTTACGAACTTTTAAGCAATTACCGGGCATATGCACAGGTATTCACTGATGGCTCCCAGCTGGCAGGAGCTACAGGTTGTGCCTTTTATTTCAATGGAGTAACACATAATTATCGCCTTGCGGACGCCAGTTCGGTATTCACCGCCGAACTGTACGCTATCTTTTACTTTCTAGATTTTATCTCGCTTTTAGCACCTGGTAGTTTTCTTGTTTGCAGCGATTCCTTGAGTGCCCTACAGGCTCTGCAGCAGTATAGTGGCTCCTCATCACTCGTTATGCGCATTCAATCTCGCCTTTCTGAATTGATTGCTTGCAGCTACCAGTTCATCTTCACGTGGGTTCCAGGTCATGTCGGTATTGCAGGTAATGAGGTAGCGGATAGGTCTGCCAAGGCTGCCTGCTCCTTGCAGGATTATTCGGAAGCAGCTGTGCCCTCAGGGGATGTTTCACGTTACTTTCGCAGGTCTCTTCTTTTAGCTTGGCAGCAATCTTGGCAAAAGTTAGCAGGTACACAGCTTCGCATACTCAAAGACACGGTACAGCCATGGCTCACATCTTGCCAGCCAAACCGGCGCCGCGAGGTTATCCTTACGCATCTGCGTATCGGTCACACGCGGCTAACACATGGCTACCTTCTACGCGCTGAGCCAGCTCCTATATGTCAGATCTGCGATGTTCGTCTGTCTGTGGCACATGTGTTGCTTGATTGTCCGAAATTTCATCGTGAACGGCAATCCATCGGCCTGGGTACCTCCTTACCTGCCATTTTATGCGACGACGCCAATTCCGTTGATATGGTGCTACGCTTTGTTGCCTCTATTGGCCTCAGCAAAGACATCTGACCTGTTTCATGCGTGTGTGCAATTTTAGTCTTTTTAACTTTTTAGACTCTGACTTTTACCGTATGGGACCACTTTTTGTGTGTGTGTTTTTAGTTTTTTAACCTTTTAGCCTTGGTTTTATCACCCGGGCCTTTTCTCGTGTGTGCCTTTGTAAGGGTTTTTAGCACATTTTAACTTTTCTTCTCTAGATTTGTTTTTAATGTGTTTTTCTTTTTTTTAACTTCGGGCCCAAATGACCTAGTTGTCGACGGGCCCTTAAACACTACTCACTCACTCACTCACCAAAGTGTACTGAGTGGAGATTCTTCCAGAACATAGCATTTTGCATGCCTCATAGGGCCAGGAGTTTCACAAGTAGTATTTTGCTGGTCTCTCATACCAGCTCAGCTTGTAGGTGTGATGCATGTCCATGGTGTGCCATCAGCACCAAATTCCTTGTCACCAATGTCTGGTCTGCTTTCTGAGGTGTGTACTGTATTACCTGAAATTTTTGGCATATAAAATACCTATATAGCTATCATACAAAAAATAATATCTAACAATTGTAGTCATTAAAATATCTTTATTACCTCTCCTCCATCTTCCTCTCCCTCTTTAATGGAGAGCAGCAGGTGCATATTGGGTATCCAAATCATCTTTAACACTTGCAGTTGCTTCTCCTGTGTGTACGAGAAATATTTGTTCAGAATGAGCATGAAACTAAACTGTGTCGACACTGTCTTATGTTATATACATGAATGAATGAAATAAGCCCATTTGATCTCTGTAGGGGTGGCTTGCTAGGACTTCCTTCTAGGGGACACTAGGTTGTATATATACTTTAGCAAAATAAAATTATATGAAATTTTCACTTACCAGCTTCATCAGCTGTTTGAACTAAGCTTATCTCCAGTGATTCATTATCATTTTCCTTTTCTGAAGGAAGATCACACTCATTATCAAGACTTTCACTTTCAGAAATGTACTGTCTACCAAATTCGACTTCAGAATGCATTGGAGATATATTCTGAAGAGCTTCCAGAAAGGCCACAACTGAGAAATGGATGCATTGTGAGCTTAGTAAACAACCTGTCCTACAAATGTCAGGAATGAGCTTCACTATACCATGAAAGCTACATGACAATGAAAAGCTAAGCATAATTTTAGACAGGGTACAAGAGCTGACAATGACTCATACACTACACAACCTGTGCTGGAAACATGTTTGTGGTGCTGAAATGATTATTGTCATTTCCAACTACACAAATCATGCTGTAAGAAGCGCCAGCAAGGGAGGGTCATTTGACTGCCTCTGGGAACCAGTGGTGAATTTGCCATTATTTAAAAAAAATTATGTCCGCAATGAAAAATAAATATTGATGGGGTAAACATCATTGAAAGGGAGTAAAAGTCACAAAAGGTGAGTAAACTGTTTCTAAGACAATAAGAGCATTCAAAAATCAAAATCAGTGACCGCCTTCAAGTGTTCTAGTGTTAACAAATAAGCTTTGTATTTGGTGTATGCAAGTTAAATTGGAAATTACACCTTCAAAATGCCTTTATGTGATTTTGAAGGAAAGTTTGAAAAGAGACCCAATAATTAAAATTGATATTCAAAAAACAGAAGACAGAAAGAAGTTAAATATTTAGGCATAGCATTAGATGAAAAAGCTTAATTATATGGAGGACATGGATAAAGTAAGAAGCAAGGCATAAGTGGTAATACTAAAACTAGCAAGCCCAGACATCTGGATTTTAAATTACTACTGAGTATAATAATTACTTATAATAAAAGTATTTTTACTTCAATAGTGGCATTTGGAGCAGCTGTGTGGGCTGAAGGGTGAAAAACAAACAAATAGAATATGCACTAAAAAGTTCCCAAAGGAAAGGTCTGCATTTTACTGGTGCATTGAATACTACTGCAACTCTTGGACTGTTTTAACATTGATTTAGACAATAGATCTATAAATTAAGCTGAGAGGATCAATGTTTTGTGCTAAAAAATCTGAAGTGTTCTATTCACATGACTTTCTGTAGTTGTTCCACAAAAGTTTCTTACTACAGATTATTCTTTAATCTACATCTTGCTAATCAAGGTAAACATTAGCAGAATTGGTCTTGTTACTTCCTTCTTGCAGATCAGAGCATGTGCCATATGTTCAACTCTCAAGAGAATAAAAACACTTGACAAAATGAAAGGTGCCAGACTTCATGCCCTTCTCTCCATATCTGATTTCAGTCATTTTGCCCAAGAAAAATAAATAAGAATGGACTTTATCTAGAAGAATGAATATATTTTTGCACACTTTTGAGAGGTTATACATAATTTCTCACACCTTTTTATTGTACTCTTAAAACTTTTTGCAGTGTATGTTGATGGCTTGATATGATCATAACATTTTAGACATGTTAAAATTGGGCAACTTGCAACCAAAACCAAAATTGTTGACTGTTAATCATGCTGGCTTCAAAGTTTACTCACTGGGTTTGAGTCAACAATGTAAATACTGTTGTTAAGAATACCAGTCAAGTGATAAGATATACTCACTCACCTGCTGGCAAAAGCAAAAACAATGCATGTGTCCGCTTAAGCAATTCTGAACAAATTTTATTGATGGTAGAATTAAAATTTAGAAGAAATGTATCCTGAAACACGGACTTCTCTGTGTTATAAGTATGTATGATTTGTTAATTATTTATTTTGTGAAAACATGGAACAGAAAATCTATTTTAACAGACTGGTGCACCGTATGATATAAATAGCTCAACGCTCTTACCACTGAAAGGTATTAGGCATAATACAATCATTATTAATAAAGTTTAATTTACCTTCGCCTTGATAAATGTGTTTTATTGCAAGATTTGCTTCTAAATTTCTTTAATGTATAGGATTATGTCTGTGCTGAAAAATACATGCAGTTAACTGAATAAATTAGAATCATATAGAGTAGTATTTTGATTTATAAGGTTCTTTTTATTTAGGTACATATATTTTCTGGAAATTGTAGAATAGAAGCTGTGGTGTAAAGCAGAAATGTCATTTCTGCCCCCCCCCCTACCCAAACTTTCTAGTCACGAGCTGCCAGTTATAGTAATTGAAATCACCTTTGGGACTCAGTACGTTATATGCAGTGACTGGAAGAGTACAGAAAAAGATTAATATGGGCTCAATTACAATTACCTTAGAAATGTTGTACTCAAATACAATTACAAATTACTTTTTCCAAATATAATCAGTAAAAGTAAAATTACAGTTACAATTGCTTTGCTTAATGGGACCCGGTATACACTCTCTGCTGAAATCGCGAAATATAGTCATATCACTTTTGCTAGAACCACTTAAGATTTAACAATGAATCTCTTGCATTATACATCAGTTTAATTATTATAAGCAAAATTATCATGTTCAGCATAATGTAAAATATCTAGATAAATGCAGTAACTTCCTATTCATTCTAAATACAATTGAGTCTCATTAATCTGAGGCAGTAGAGGTGAAGGTATCTTGCATTTGGAATCACTCTAGATAAGCAGCACCACAGGAAAATTCATTGACACAATTTAACCAAATATAAATCAAGGTTAAGTTATTGTCTTTTAAGTTTGAGTGTAATACACCCTCCCCCTAAATTGTTTCTGGCTAAGGTATACTGCCTACATGCATGATTCACATATGAAATTTAACAGGAGAGAAAATATGGTATTGTTTCAACTGCATGCTAATAACTAGCCCAGCAGAATGCATTTAACAGTAATTTATTATTGAAAAATATTAACTAAACATGCAATTAGCAAAAAGAAATAAAAATATACATATACATACACACACATTCAACAGAATTGTTATAGTCTTGTGAAAGACTTACTGATCTAATTTTCCATTAACCTTGCAAAACAATTGCAACTTAAAATTCTCATCAGTAAGCCTTGATCGTTTAGGTGAAAGCACATCTTTGGATTGACTGAAAAGTCTCAACTGGTGCACTTGAAGGAGTGCCAGAGTTAAAATTCAAGAACATCCTCAGTAACGATTTATACTGCAACACTGATTTTACAACTTTTGAAGCACTGGAAAGATATGAAAGTACCTCATCCAGAACTGGGGATGGCTTTAATGCTGGACCAGTATTGAAAAAATTATCTTCATTGTCACTAAGTTCCATATTGTCCCTTGTGCCTCAGAATTTACTGTCTGCCATTTCGTATCTGGATAACACTTCCTGCTTAAGGAGGCCAATGGCTTCTGCCTTTTCTTCTCCATCCGACTATGAAAATCTTAATCCAGGTATCAAGCCCTCAATTACCTGTCTTTCATGGCTGGACCAAACCTGTTTTTTGTACCTTGCTCTAAGGATTTTGCCAAAGGCCTGCAATAGATCAAGGAACTATCTTTGAATCAAATCTCAAAATTAAATGTCTTTTCAGATTTGGCTTCTTTTAAAATGTTTCCAATTACTTTTGTCAGAACAAATAAAACCTGTAACTTCTCTAAGTGTAGTGCTTGCATAAGAATCATTGTCTGATCATAAATGCATTACTGCTTTTTTTTATAATAAGTATACTGCCCGAAGGCAGATCCAACGTCCAGGCACAAACAGGAGGTGATTCAGAAGTGGAAACTGCGGTGGTTTTGCCATTTGCCTTCTGCAGGATGTGTGAAGAAGGAAATGATATGAGGAAATGAAAGATCGGAAAATTTGTGGAATAAATTAATAAAATAAATAGTTCACCTTTACTGCTCTCAAATTGACTACAAGAGCAGCACACCTATGATGCTGAGGTAGGATGAATTCAACCTCATTGCTACCTTGATCAAGTATGGGTGCCACTTCAATGAACTGCACATCTGTTTCAGCATGTTTCTCTACTTCTTCCTCTGATTTTAAGCCAAACATTCTGAAACAAATATATACATATAAGCAATTGTAACATATATGTGTGTTATTTTAAAGGGTTTCTAAAAGCAGCCTGTTTCAGTTGCTTATATGTATATATGCATAATGTAAGCTAATTAGACAAAAGAACTTACATGAAAGCTTTAACAGAGTTACTGCCATTATCTTTAACATAAAACATCACTTTATTATGAATATTAAACTTTTGGTGTGCTCTCTCAATAATGGCAGCTAGGACATCATATGTGTGGCACCCCTTTAGCCGCTCAACTGTCAACATTGCCGATTTCTCCTGCAGCATTTGTGTATCGATCCATTGAACAGTAACGCCTAGAAAGGATTTATTAAAATGACTCCAGCAGTCTGCTGTGGTACATACTGATCTTTGATTCAATAACTCAGTAATGAGACATTTTCTTAAATTGTCATATTTGTCTTTAATGCTCAAAGATAGTGTCTTTCTACACTTAACTGCTCTACTTGGGGCTAGTCCTTTAATTAATTTCATGAAGGAATCTTCTTCCACAATTGAAAATGGCTATACTGAGTTGCAGACAAAATTTACAATCAAATTATCAACAGTATGTTGCGTAACTGCATTGTTTGTGAAGGTAGCTGCTTTCTTTTACCATCTGGGTCTAGGCTATTGGATTCTTCAAACTTTTTTTTCTTTGATTGCTGCAATTATTCCTTCTCTGCAACCTTTGAAGGATGAATCCTCTGAAATGAAGCCAAATAGTTTCATCACTTTATGAATCTTCTTTAAAGGAAATATCAATGCTGCCAGTATTCTGGAATTTAGTCCATGCACTTAATGAAAATAACAAAATACTGAAAATTCTTAGTAAAACCACATAGCATGCCAGTAAAAACAACTCTGGAAAGAACCAAAGTTGTTTCAATTTAACTCATGCTAACATGTGACCTAAACATAACCTTATCTATCCTCGCTTTGGTATTAATGTTTAGCTAAGTTTGGATGGATTGCATTATGTAATGTTAGGTTTAATGGCTATAATGGAGAAGCTGGGATGCCGTTTTTACATTTTCTGGAGTGAAGCAACATAATCAAACCTAACAGAATGTAATCCATCCAAACTTAACTAAACATTAATGTAAAAGAGAGTTTAGGATAGGTTAGCTCTAGGTCAGTGTGTTGTTAAATTAATTTTAGCAAAATTTGACTTTTTTTTTTCTTCTGTTTTTTCACATCTCTATGTTGATTTTTGGGTTTCTTAAGTTGGCGACCACTTTATTGCAGCAAATAACCACTAACCAACGCAAGCATTCGTTTAGTTTTTGCAAAATTGTTAGTTATTTTGTATTCACTTTAATATGAAAGTATAATATTTGTTTACATGGGAACTCAATACGTATTGAATACAATCCACAGTTACATGCTATCTTTCAATCCATATTGAACATGATTTTGATACAATTTGAAGTAAGAAACTGTTGAGTTGGCTAATCTTGATTGATGTTGGGCAGTTGGTAAAGCTAAATGAAAATTTTCATGTGAGTTTTCACAAACAACACTACAGAAATGTAATGTACTTACCATCACGTGCTTCCTTACATGGATGCTGTGCTCCATACAGACTTCATAATTTTGCTCCCTATACAAAGTTTACACTTTATGCACATATTATCGTTCTTTTGTGGTCCAACCAACTCAAAATAGTTTGACAAATATGGAAATAGAAACATTTATGCATTTTTCCCATTACATGTCAATGTCGAATCCATTTCAAGAGATTTCAGAAAGCTCACCACGTGCTCTTTGTTTCGACTCCAGTTTTTCTTACACAGTTCTGTTGTCCTCTGGTGCCAGCAAGTAAATGGAAGAGCTTTAGGGTAGCAACTAGTTTTATAGGGTCGTTTACCTTGCCATGCTACAATGTTGCCAAATGTTCTTAGCAATTAGGTTGAGCACTCGCATAATAACAGACAATATTTTTAATCTTGTTTCGTGAAAATTGAAAAATTACTGTAACAATTACCAAGATGTAATGATTACAATTTTATTTCCTGAAGTAAATTACAAGTAAAAATATATTTTGTAAAAAGTAACAATTAGAAGCAAAATTACCCAAAATGTAATTGTTACAAGGAGTTTGATTACTTTTACTCAATTACTCCCCAACACTGGTTATATGAATCAGCTGTGAAGTGTTTAACCTATATTTGGTTGCTTCATGTTAGCTCAGGATTGCCATGAAGCTGAAGACCTGTGATTTAAATCCTGACTGTGGCATTGAATATTTCATATCTGATTCAACTTGCCAAACTTAACCTACATGCAACCAGTAGAAAGAACAGTAATTAGATCTGAATTTAAATTCAGTTGTGGTATATAATATATTGTTAAAAGTTCTAAATTTATCATCTTTGAATTTGATTCATTGAAAATCAGTGAACAATCTAACTAATGCATATTGTTAGGGAGTTGTATTATTAAAGAATTTTAGAACATTAACTTTCAATTTATTTTTCCAGGAGTGGAAACAAGAACCATCAATATGCCAGCTTCAATTTCAGAAAAATGCCTGCTAAACAAAATTACTCTTTTAAATGATGATCCCAATGTAGATGGTGTTCTCATACAGGTGAATATACTATGGCTTCTATTTGCAGTTATGTAGCATTAAATACATTTATAACAAATTGCATATAATTTAATAAAGAGGTATGTTAAATATTTATTGACTTTGTGAAATGACAGAATGGATTGAGTCCTTGTAAATTCAGTTAATCAAATGAGTTGATAGATGCAAGATTATGACTGCTAATGCAATCAGATACTAGGCTAGTTTCCACCTGGGACGACAAATGCATGTCTTAGTATCTCACCTTTTTGCCCCTCTAACAAATTAAACCAAAACCCCTTCCTGAACTACACATAATATCATCACCATACAGCAATTCCCCAAATCCAATTTTTTTCTTCAACTAGGACAGTGAATGCTTAATTTCAGATTTGCAGTCATTTAATTTTTATACAAGATAAAAATACCAACTGAGGAAGAAGGCACTGTAGTACTTTATGCAATTCACATTCAGGACATCTTGGGATCAGATCTCAGCACAGCCAATGGTTTTCTTTGGTCGTTAAGTGAATGCTGGGTTAGATAATTTGATCTGTGAATTTTCCTATCATCTCTTTCATCACCTAGTTTAATTTCTTTCTTCTATACTGACATACCTGGTATAGCTGATCACACATCCTGGATATGCTAAGGTGCAGAGTTTGCTTGCTCTTTGGCAGGCTACTGAGACATTGTTGGTAAGTCCTTGGGGGTGTAAGTCTACAAAGAGGATAATCCATTGAAGAAGAAGAAGAATAGTTTTATACTTGGACATTTTAAACCATGTCCTAATCTATGGACAGAATCTAAGAAAAAGTAAAACTCAAAAAGGTTGAACTAAAATGTAACTCAACAGGCTTAAAGGCTACAAATGTGCACAACAGATAGCTTTGAATGCTCTATGGCACTCAAGTTGGTTGATGTCAGGTAGTTTAGTCATTTTTGTCCTATTAAATTTCTGACACAATCTTTTGTTATCTTTAATTTAAAACCGCTTTCATTTGAGGTGATTCAAATGGTATTGTGAGAGTAATTCTCAAACTTTTATAATGCTGAGGTATATACGTATCTATGGGTCCGTTGTTTTATATTAACATCAGAAGACCTCATGGTGTAGCTGCTTCAATTTAGGGCTTAAATCTAAAGCATGATACTTGTCAGCTTGTCCATGTCTTTAAGCTTTTCTTATATGTGGTTTGGTAACTCAGATGACTGGTTCTTCATTTTTTTGTATTCATTGTTTCAAACTGAGATCCGTTGTAGAACTAAATAACTATTCATGTTTTAATGCCTTGAAACCTTTGCCTTAGTTCATTCAGAATCTGATTTATTATTTGTGTAGGTAATCAACAATCTTAACTTTTTCTCTTCTGAGAATTCATAGCTATTGTCTTTATCCTTGCCTTTCTCATAAACATCCATTTCATCTTCCTCTTCTGCAGTTCTTTAAAATGTGGATCTATGCTAAGCTTTATCACTATTTCCTTCATTTATCTCATTGTATCAGTGAAACACTTTGATGTTTCTGATTCTAATTCTGAGATCAGTGTGTTAAAATGTTTTGGTGATCAATCAATAGTGATGTCCTCTTGTTTTGGAATAGTGTATTGATGTGTCAATGCGCCTTAATTCCTTATACCAAAAACAGGAGAAGACACTGAATCAAAAAATGTTACCCTTTCTAGAAGAGAATTTGCTACTGTTTTTATTTCAGCAGCTATTACTGAGTTGGTCTGAAGATCAATTAGGGCATCTATTATTTTCCCTACATGCTTATATATCATAGTTAAGCTTCCAAATTAGTTGACCACCTGGTATCCCTTTTCAGTTTTAGAGACAAGAGACAGATAGATATTTTACTAGTACCTCCTGTTTATTAGGGAAGCAAAGAAATTGTACAGGGATATGCCTCTGGTGACAAGCCAGCAGCGTTTGACACAACCAATTTTAGTGAGTTTGCTGCATATGGCACAAAATAAGCCATACTGTTTACATATATGGCAACATTTGTTCCATTATCATAACACATCCCTCGTTAGTTCTTTAATATCTAGTCACCATTTTTCGATGTTCCTAAAATATGATGACTGATCAACAAAGACTAAGTCTTTTTTTTTTTTTTTTTTATCCTATGACTTGCTTTATAGCAGTGACGTGCACTTAATAGAGGTAACCGAATATTTATTCCTAAATTTATTCAGTAATAACCTGATAAAGTCTATAGGTATCCATATTTACATTTCTTTGAAACATATGCGGTCGATTGTTAAAACATGATGTTAGAGGCTTTAAACCCTCCTTCAGTTGTTAAAACAAAGTTTCTCGCCAAATCACAAGACATGACTCATATACGCGTCCTAAAGGTGTAACCATGGCAGGGGTAGGTCTGAGGTGTGGCCACACAGATATGGGAACTCTTTGCAGCAATTTAACCTAATGTTCGCAGATGCTTTAATTCGTTTCTTTTTACTCCAGTCTATTTCATGGACGTTCTTAATATCCAAAGTTTCATTAGAGTGAGCTAATTAGTTCACCTATCATGAGTCTAATTTATTACTTTTGTCAGATCAACTACAAAAAAGTGGTGTAATCTAATTTCCTATCGGTTAATGTCATGATTTTATTACCTATTATATGTAACTGATTATTATGTGCTGGGAGCAACATTTACCAAACACTTCTAGGTGTATTAAGTTCTCGAATTGTGTACAATCATTTTCTTTATATTCCAATCTGAAAGTGCTTTATTTTATGCATGTTTTAGACATCAAGTTTAAACAGAGAGCTAAGCTCATTCTCATGATAATTAATTATTTATGTCAGGTAAGCAACCACAATAAAGATCATTTATATATGTTTGTTACACCACTAGGCATTACATGATCTAGATTTTGTAGGTACTTTGTTATTCTGTCATTAGAGCCACTTTGTGGTTACTTACTGGTCTGTTATAATAGCTTAGGGCCCTAAGCCGCGAAGCTTAGCCGAGGGGTGTTTTTACAAGCAGAGGAGTGGCGCAGTACAGCCAAAGGCCATGAATCGGAGTAACGAGAGAGCTTAGCTGAGGGATCAGTGAGGCTAAAAGCCCAATGATGAAGAAGAAAAAGCCTTGGCAATCTGGCACATTTCACATCTGAACAAGATGTATTCAAAGCTTTCAAATATGGATTGCCTGTGGAAGTTTTACCCACCACTTAAACTATTTCTTATGGGTGCTGTGTGTATATCCAACCATAGTATATTTTTACACTATTTAGTCCAATCTTATTCATAGGCATTTGTTATGATCAATTTTATTAATCGTAATACAATGTATGCCCTAAAGGAATTGAGACTGATAATTATGCATTGAGAGAAACATTTGGCAAATTGCTGTGGAATTATTAATTAATTTGGGTTAGATACAATAATTCATCTATTTTTAAGAAAGGAAAGAAATATTGAAATATAAAACTCATTTGGTGAATATAAATGTTGTATATTTCATATGCACAGATGTCTAAAAAAAATAAGTTTACTAAGAAAATGTTGATCTCTTGCAATTCCATGTAATCATAACAAACTTTAGGTCCAACAATATGTGCTATGTCATTTGCAAAAGATAAAACTACTTAACTGTAATATTAAATTAAACATAAATATATTTTATAATAGAAGTTTAGACATATGTATATAAGTGGCTTCATATCAATAAGCGCCATTGTTTGTGCAGCTATTTGAATCCATATTTGTTACAGCATTAATTACTGCAACAGCTTTCCATGAATCAGGCATGAATGTGAATGTGCGAATGGTACAGTTCAAAACACACTAGAAGACCCAAATTGGTAAACAATTATTATGCAAGGGTATCGAAAGGTATTTGCATGTGTAAAATGCCCATTAAAGGAATGTCTTGATTAGGCATGAACCAAATGTGTAGAATAGAAAGCTTATACAATTCACAACTCGTTTAGTTTCCAGGATTTCAATTAGCAGTTTAAACCGTGTTGCATATTACATTTATAATAGTACATAATAGTGCTTGCAACTAGAGAAAATTTGATGTGAAGTTAACTGATGAGAACACAACTGTCTTGAATCACCACCATTCATTTAATAAAAAATTATGACCTCTCTAGACTGCATACACAATCAGTTACAATAATAATTCTCATTTCTAATGATATGTTTAATGTCATTGCTCATTAGCAGAGCTAGGAATTTTGTACCGTCCGCCATTCCGCATTCAGGTTGCGACCGATGATATCACTGCATTAAAATAAGTCATTGATAAGAATGCAGGGAAAAGGTAAACAAGCCTATTGTCAAGTTAAACAGTACTGTTTCCAGAGAACAAAAATGACTAATGAGACATTCGTAAAAGCACACCTATTAGATCATTATACCCATACAAATTGTTACATTTACAAGGCTTATTCTGACTGATTTCCTTCTTTACATATGTACATTATGAAAACATCCAAGTAATTATAACACAAATTGTAATATTTATTCATCGAGTATAAAATAACATCCAAAAAATAATATTGTAAATATCATCAGATTCTTACCACATAGAAATGAAAGCGGGAATTAAACTAAATCTGTATTCATCTGCATATTACTGAAAACTATATGTACTTCTGAAGCCTTTGAAATGAAAACCACATTCTACGTTCTGACAAACAAGATTTGTGATGTGAAAAAGCTCGCTCCACTTCGTATGATGTGTCAGTATCATCAAGCAAACAGCATTTGTTGGTATCTAAATGTGCAGCTTGTATGCGATACATCTTTTCATTTACACTTCTCATTTTCTTCTTTATTTTAAGTAGGATGCTTGTGGACTAATATATCTGTCTTGACAGCTCTTCTTCATGCCGCACAGACTCAGTTCAGCTCCATACCTCTGGACTGTACAGTGTGGTAGTTGTGGGTAACTTTTTGAACAAATTTGCAATAAATGTGTTTCGTGAAGCTGTACTATTACAAGACATTTGATAGTTTGTTTATTAGAATTACCATTGATTTCCCAATAAGTACATGCATAAGTGCACTGCTAGAAAACTTACTATGATTATAAAACAAAATAATTTAGCTCACGTTTAAGCAGAACAAAGATGTTATTTGAATGCCTTCCTTCCTACTGGTGTGGTACTGTGTTATGCAGTGATAGCTGTTTTGCAGACGTTGACCTTTGCTGGCGTAAATAGTGCTGCATGGATTGCCAACCATGGCCGCTGTTACTCTGCATAAAGAAATCGGTACGAACTTCCTAGCTCTGCTCATTAGTCATGATAAACCACACAATCTAGCATCTATGTGTCTTTATACATTACATTTTGAAAGAAAAATAGCACACCTTCTCAGTCCTAGAATGAAAATAAGATTTAAAGTAAAGAAATGGGCTTTCTTCATGCTACAGAGCTTCAAAATGAATTAAAATAACAAAAAATATAATTCTGAATTGGTAATTCTATTTAGTGTCCTCGTCTTTAGAAATATTATTAAACAATATTAATCTCTGGTCACATTGCAATTCAAGCCTAATTAGTGTAATTTCAAAAATTCAGTGCAGATTAGTAATTAAATTACCATTCTGTATAATATTCATATAACTAAATGCATTGGATAGCAGGGGTTAATATAATATGCTAGGTAATCTTGTGACCTGTATGTTTACTTATTAATGTGATTTGTACATAGGTAATAATGGTAAAATCTAACAACATGGAAGAAACAATAGTGAAATCTAAATCAATCCAATTGATTGGCATAGGTCAGAAAGTACTCTAAAGTGATTCCAAAAGTGACCATAATTAAAATTATATGAGGTATACTGAACTATACCAAGTTAGTTATATACAAAGTTTATTCATATTCATACTGACCTACTGAGGAATCTAAATAAGCACAAACAATTCCTAAATATATTTGTAGTCAATTATACAGGGTGTATATAAATGAATATCAGGGTTTTAACTCTTTATAATATTTATTACATTCAACTTGCAGTTATAAATTATATGTCAAATGAAAAAGCAACTCAAAGAGTTTTGTTTGTTGGCACAAGTGAGCATGTGTGTGCAATGTTTCTGCTGCAATCCACTAGACAGCGGTAGTAGCAAAGATGGCGACTAGTAAACAGAAAGCGTTTTGTGTTTTGCAGTTTGCAAAGACCGAATCTGTAGTTACTGTGCAATGTGCGTTCCGTAGTAAGTTCGGTTGTGATCCTCCTAGTGATAAAAACATTCGTAGATGGTATAATCAGTTTGAAGATACCGGCTGCCGTTGTAAAGGGAAGAGACTGTTGAGCGAGTGAGAGAGTCGTTCACTCGTAGCCCAAAGAAATCAGCCCGGAACGCTAGTCATGAATTACAAGTTCCTGTATCGACTGTTTGGAAAGTTGTAAGAAAACGCTTACAGCTACGTCCGTACCGTTTACAGTTATTACAGGCTCTAAAGCCGACAGACCACGGATTATGTGCCAAATTCGCAAACGACATGTTGTTTCATGACAATTTTATGGATCGTGTTGTCTTCAGTTCTAAGCATGGCCTCCACGTTCTCCTGACCTAACGCCATGCGATTTTTACCTTTGGGGCTTCATCAAGGATCGTGTGTATGTGCCTCCGCTACCAGCTGACCTCCCTGAATTAAGAAACTGGATTGAAGCAGCTGTTGCTACAATTACTAAATACACACTTATCAACGTTTGGAAAGAACTCGGCTATAGACTTGATGTGTGCCGTGTGACAAAGGGTAGTCACATTGAACAATAAGCTTCTTGGTAAAACTGTTTGAGTTGCTTTTTCATTTGACATATCATTCATAACTGTAAGTTGAATGTAATAAATATTATAAAGAGTTAAAACCCGGATATTCATTTATATACACCCTGTATTGACGACATTGGAGTATTATGTCACATAAACCATAACCATTTTATTTAGTTTATCCTGCAAGTGGTGAGATTTATAGACTATTTCTTCAATTTGTGTGTCACACACTATGCACAATATTATTTGTAACAATGAAAGGTGAGAATATGTGTCTTTAGACATTAGAAGTTTGAAAACATTTAGAGTTTGTGTGCTGTATGATGTGTCCCCAAGCATTGCTCACCGGGGAATCTAGAACAGCAAAATAATAATATGCATTTTATGTTTGGTCAGAACCTACCTAAATAAAATTGTTTTGATATTCAGCATTTTCCCTTTCAGTCTGCATTTTC